>NW_010589837.1:129737-146622 GCF_000705375.1 Tinamus guttatus
TGGCCGGCGTTTCTGCCTTCTGCCGCAGGAGGGACCTGCGGAGGGTCCTGCGCCAGGGCCCCGCCGCTGGCTCTGAACCCCGGCGCTGCAGCTAGGGCTGGGGGGAGCTGGGGTTTCTTCCTCTCAGACTATCCCCTCTTGCTCTTGGCACTGAAGTTGCCCATCTGAAATAAAGCCATGTGGGACAGCTAAGAGGCAAAGATAGCCCTGCTGCCACCAGAGCATGGCAAGAGGCTGCTCGAGGGCAGCGACGGATCCATCTGCGCAGAGCGGGTGACACGATGTGGCCTCAGCAGTGGTCCCTTGCAACGCTCCCCTTGTGGGGCCAGAGCTCCTTGCTCTGCTGCGGCTCAAATTTGGGCCATGAGGCTGGGGCTTGGGGCAGTTTGCCCGCTTGCACACCAGCATCTCCGTAGCGTTGCTCTCTGGGTCTGCTTGGATCACACTAAGCAGTAAATGGAGACAAGGGTAATGTTTTGTATTAAGGTCTCTGAGGGGGTGGGCAGCCCCTATCCAGCCTAGGGTAGGCTAGAACTAATCTTACCTTTACAGATCCACCACCTTGACAGTACCTGGCAGCTTCTGGCTGAGGATTCTGCAGTGAGGACCTGTGCTGAGAGACCCAGTCGAGGACCCAGTGCTCCACAGTGCAGCTATTGCACTGGTAACATAACCACAAGCTGAGCAGCCCTGTCACAAGCGGCTGGGTCTGGGTGCCACGTCTCTCAGTGCTGCTCGGCCAATGTACCTGCGATGTTCGACATCTTTGAGTACAGCATTTCTTCCCCAAAGGCTCTGATACAAGCATAATTTTTTATCAGGTCAGATGAGATGAATTAGCAGTTCCTAAGGGCTTTTACATCTGTGTGTTTGTGAATAAGCAACTTTTGCTTGAATGTCTGTGGTGGGCAGAAGCATCTCAGGGGGGATAAGGACTCTGCTTGGAGGGACTGGCTGCCCATACATGGGATTCCTTAGGCCCTGCCCGCAGCGTGCCATGTGGTGCCTATGGATTACATTCAGTATGCAGGGAGGCAATGCTGTTGAGCCTTGCTTTGCCAGGCTCGCGATTATTTACCTCTCGAATGGCTAGACCCAGGTGTGCTAGGTGTACACGTTGCTGCTTGTCCCGGAGAGCTGTTGGATGAAGTGTTGCAAACTGTGTCCTCGACAAGGCAGCAGCAGTGTGGAAGTGAACACAGGGCCCTTGTCCTGTGCTCTAATAGCTAGTCCTTCTGCCTTTTCGGGGGCACTGATGCTGCCAGCAGCCCTTTTGATGCCTGTACTCTGCGGCCAGAAGGAGAATAGATCTCCAAAATGCCCGTGCTTTAAAGGCAAGTACCACGTTTTGTTCAAATCAAATCCAGTGTCCTCAACACTCCCAATATTTAGTACTAAATACCTCCTTGCAGACACCCCCACTTGTTTTCCATCCTCTTTGCTCCAGAGGGACCACTCTCCATTCTCGCTCTCGTGTGTATCTAATTCTGCGCCCACGGTATTGCAGAGAGTCACGGACTGTTTCTAGGCAGGGTGCTGATGTGAGCTCCTCTGATGAATCACACTGGAAAAGATAAATGATGGGAAACGTAATTGTGCGTGAACATAGCATCCCTGCCTGGCCAGCAATTGAATTCAGTGAGGTTTTATGCTGTACTTATCATTCCATTATGTCAACGATTGCCCACACTATGTAAGCTACCTCTTACTGTCAGCAGTAAAGGTCATTGAGATAGATAGCTGGGACTGCTTTTAATTGAGCCCAAGAAAAAGATGCATAGCCCTGTGTGGGGAATCTGAGCTCAGAATGGCTTTGGGCAGGTTTTACTCATCATGTCTGAAGTTACCCACGGCCAGGGGCATCCTGCTGCACAGCAGTGGGAATGATTTGTGGCTTTTGGTAGAGGCAAAACTGAAGAAACAAACTCACCAGAAGTAAAATGAGGAAATAAATCCTAAAAATGTATCCCCAGCCTGCTTATTTGATCAAATGGTTTTCTCAGCACCGAGCTGCTAAAGTGAGCTCTGGTGTCAAATGGTGTATGCAGCACCCGAAGTGCCCATGGCCAAAGCAGGGCACTTTCATCCCATGTACGTGCTGAGACACTGGTGACAATAACTTTCCTTGGCAGTGGAAGGGACATGCAGGTAAACGCCAGCACTGACTGCTTACAGATAGTAACATCCAGGGCTTAAGAATATTCTGCCACAAAGCTCAATCTTAACATAGATTCGGCGACCCTTTGGTGACAGAGGAATGTAAGATCTGTAAGAAGAGGCAAGCCAGAAAATGAGCTGCTGAATCAGACTGCTGTAAACAGCCTGAGCCTCCCACCACGCTGTGCAGAAAACAGAACAGGCTGTGCCGAGACGGAATGTATTGCAAGTGGCTTCGTCCAAGTTCCAGGTGTGTCACCCGGGCCAACTTTAGTCACCTATCTGTCCTGCTTACGTACCTATCCCTGTGGATGTTCTGCCTTTATTCCGCAGTTTGTAGTGAACTGTCTTGTGCCACCTGCAGCTGCAATCTCTTTCCCCCTCCTGCCCCAGAAATAGCCTGAGAGAATTTCAAGCTGAAGTTTCACTTTTTTTTTTTTTTTCCTCTCCTTCAGGGCTAGTTATTTTTAACCTGGCTCAATTCCCAAATCAGACTCGCTGCCTGGCTGCGTGCTCGTTGTACCAACACACTTGGAAGAAGCAGGGAAGCGTGTGCTATAGCTGTGAAAGAAGAGAGGTGGCCAGAGGAGGAGAGGCTTAAGCTAGCACTGCTGCTAAGAGAAACACCTGTGAAAGTAAAGCCTTGGCTTCCAACTTCTCAGGTACATTCCCAAAGAAGCCTAAGGAATAGCCCTAATGCACCCAGCAGGCAGGGATACTGTGTCCATCCATGAGTTGGAAGCACACTGTCAGTCCTGGGAATTGGCCATTTCCTGATTTAATCTCAATTTACCTGACCTACACAGTTTAGATGGAGGTGGTGATCATGGCTCGCTGCCACTTGAGGTCACCCCTTTCTCTCAACAAGTGGCACAGGAGCAAAGAACAGATTTAACAGCATAAACAAAGTGGTTCAGAGTGCTGATAAGGGACCTGGGCCCTGCAAAAGCCACCAGCAAAGCTTCAGGAAATGGCAAGGTGACAAGTCTGCAGCGGTGGTGAGAGCCTCTCATTCCCTTGGCAAAAGGAAAACGTCAACCCAAGCCGTGGGTTTCTCCAGCACCTGATTTTGGCTTCCTGCTATGCAGGTCCTCTGATGGGAGCCAGTGAGAAGCGTCTGTGCTCCAGGTCCTGGGGGAGGCATCCAGGATCCCCCAGTTTGGCCCCTAGGATAGTTTAGTCCTAGAATACCACAAGGTGAGGGGTGGTTGTGGTAGTGGGGATTGTTTCTGGATGCTTTGAAGCTGACAGAGCAAGTACAACTGGTTAAGTCCACGTGTGTCAAAGGCCCAGGTAAATCTCAAGTGAGGTTTTCTATGGCAAGGTAAGACAGAAGCTGTGTGAGGCCATAAAATCAACATCCACAAGGTTAGACTGTGAGGCAAGCAAGGTTTATTGAGAGAGACTTGTTTTTATTCTATTTACTATTGCACTGTAGTTGAAAACAGTAGCTTAGTAGCTCAAAACAGAAGTAATTCCACATGGCAGTGTAGTCACGCAATTTTCCCTTGCTGAGCTTATCCCAAACCGGAAACTTAAAAAGAAAATTCATCAAGATTTTTAAAGAAAATTTAGTTGATTATTTTTCATCTTAGAACATCACAGTAATTTAAAACAATTGCCTGAAAGACAAGTTACCTGAAAGTTAAGGTTGGTTGGGAATTTTTAGTCTTGAATTTCTAGTATGAGCAACATTTTCTTTTTTTTTTCAAACTTTAGGTCTGACTCCATCGTTCCCCAACAATCATTTGTCCTCCTAGCTCGGAGTCCGGATGGGATGAGCGGGTCCGTAATGGTCGTGATGAAATCCTTCTATCCGTTAGCAAGCACTCTATGGTTTGCTGGGGCTGATGAAATCCTGACCCTGAAATAAGAAATTCTGGAAAAAAATGCAACTCATCTTTACCATTGCAGTACTCTTGAAGTAAGAACCTTGCGAATTAACCTTAGAAAATGCTGCTGGAAACTCCCATTCCCTCAGTGCACAAGGCGGGTGCAAGATCCACCGCATATGGGAAGACTCATTCCCACGGGAGGAGGAGGAAATCCCCAGCGCTGCTGAAGAGCCTGCTGTCCCCTGCAGCTGCCCTCAGTGCTCCGGGAATCCTGGCTCTGCTCCGGCTCACGGAGCAGGGGATTGCTGGGGAAGGGCAACATGCGAGTTATCACCCGGGTACCTCTACAGACAGCAGGATGGTAAAAGCGGGTCATCCAGCATCTCCAAAACCCAGCATAAAGCCAAGGTTTCCCCAGGTTTCTACAGTGATGGGAGCGAAGACAGATTTCCTGTTCAGACCTACCCACTCCCTGTGCTCAGCTGCCGGAGACGTCCCCTGCAAAGCCTGTTTGTAGCACAGGAACAGCCCCGGGCGTCGCATGGAGCACGCAGTGCGCTGCGCGATTAATTAAAGCAGATCTCTGACAACAGCTTAGCACCCCGCTCCGCAGTGCAGGACTGCGGGAACAGGGAGCCCCGCCAGCATCACGCAGGGGAAAAGGAATAACGCTGGAAATGGCACCCACATTCTGAGTCACTAGTCAAGCTTTCTCATTTCTGCAGCTTTCTACAACTCCTGCTGCTTGGCTTGTTCCTCCTCTCACCCAGTTGCTGGGCTTTTCTCACTGGGAGTTATGTTTTTCTGGTCAGCGGTGGGTGCTCGTTCCCCACTTCCAGCAGCACATCCACTGCAGGGTTCCCCTGGTTCCTGTGGGAGAGGAACAGGCGTTTCTGCGAACGGTCCTTGTCTGATTGCTGCTCGTTTAAAGAAGGATTTGAATTTAACTAAAGCAGCCTCTGACCAAACTTTGAGGATGTGATTTTCCAGTGCAGCGGTAACCCCCTCCCGCCAATACAAAGAGCTGCAGCCTGTTTTTGAGGAATAAAAAAAACCAGCTAGTGTGAAAGACTTAAATACGAGAAAGGTCAGCAGGCTCTAGGGAGGCATCGTGGATTCAGGTAGCATCCGACAGCGGCATCTCCTGCCCTTCCGTAGCCTGAAGCCGAGCGCGGTGCCGCTGCAGAGCCGCCTGCTCCGCGGCGCAGGGCTGACTCACGCTGCAGTGCCCAGCGCGGGCGCGATCTGCCGCGCTAGAGACAACTCTGTGCGTGCCAGCAGGCGCCGCCTCCGCTGCATCGGGCGCTCCAGAGCCCGGCCTCTCACGGTCTGGCGCTGCCTGTTCTCTTCCAAACCAACTATCAAGTCACCTGTGCCAACCCCGTGGCCATAAATGTTCAAGGAAACTATAGAATTCTCTCCTAGCAGTGTTTGCAGGCAGTGTCTTTCCCACTCCCTGGCAAGGGCTGCATTCTGCTAGCACGCTGCTGGCAGGAAATGAAGGAAAGGGACCGAAAGCTCCATAACTTTCCTAATTCCCTGGCTCACTTGAGAAATCTGCTGACAAAACAGGGTCGACAAAGGACTTGGAGCGCGAGTTTTCAGCTGGGAGTCAGAACCAAGGCTCTGGAGCATGACCACCAGTGCAAACGTGTGGCTGAGGCAACGCGCTCAGACTGCTCATTTTGCTTCTAGCTCCTCGGCTGGCTCTGGCTGCAGAGCAGCCCTCCTGTGCGTTTGCCCCAGCTTCTGCTTGATGCTCTGCTCCGCTGCCTTGCGTGGGCTTATGTAAGAATGGAAGGGCTCGGCCTTCTAAGGCACGAAGCTGAACGCTTGGCGAGGGGATTTCGGCTGCCTTTCGTTATGTAAGTGTCTGTCATGAACTTGAGCCGGTAACTGCCACCTTTCTGAGAGATGTCACCAAGCTACAACATGACCTTAGAGAGGCCTGCCTTTAACTTGCTTTTATTTTTCTTCTGGAGAGTTACCACCAACACTTAGTTGCTCTCCTAAATACCATTTGCTCACAATCCTCTGAATCAGGTGAAAGCCAGGCTGAGAGCAGACTCCCCCCCAAGGAATGGAAGGACAGACCCTAGAGAGGCGCTCACAGCCCTGGCCAGGGCTCTGCCGCTCCTGCTGCAGGTCCGGCTGTCCTGCCTCCGAACAGCGTGACAGGGAACAGGCTTTGGGAAAGGGCCTGGCGGCCGAGTGCGCAGGGTTAAGCACAGTTTAGGTATGCAGACTCTACTACTTTTGCTCAAGGAAGACTAAAATGATGCAAGTGAGCAGGCTCTAGAAAAACTTCCCTCTGATGCTTCACAGACATCCAGCATTTTCCATATATCAGTTTATGCCTCTGCACCCAGAGCACAACCATCACTACTGCCAAGTGCTCCCAAGTCACTCTAAAATGTAAGACTTGCAGGGTACCCCCCTACAAAGCCAAGCAGTCTGTTAAATGAGTTCAGGCAGGTCAGGTTTTAGAAAACAGAGTGAACCAACCCATAAAACTGTACATTTATGGAAGCTGTGATGAGAACCACTGCTAGAACTTGCTCATAACCATCCTGACTGCTCCCTGTTCTGCAGACCAGCTACATGGGAGGTGCAGGTGCTTCTACCACATTGATGCTGTGCCTTGGGCCACAATCCTTTACAACACAGATACTTGCTCCCTTCCTGCAGAGGTGTTCACATTAAGTGCATTCATAGAATAAACCTACACCACTGCTGCCAGCCCCATGCTCTCAGCACAGCTGAGAGGGGTTGTAACAGATCCCTGCAGATGCCCCAGCTTGACTTAACAGCAAGATACCACAAGTGGCAGCAGTCCAGGCATGATGGGCAAGGCCCAGACAGAACAAAGAGTGCACCACTCTACATCACACCATGAAGGTGATACAAGTTCTTACCATGTATAATTTCCCCCTTATGAGTTGATTAGCTAAAATTAATTTATCTTCAGAGAAAAGACAGTTATTGAGGTATCTTAGTGGTAACCAACACTGGCAACCAGCACTTTTGAATAAGATGGGGTTTTTGCACTGCCTAAAGCACTTCTGACAGCTTCTGCTAAGACTACATCCTTGTCCCTGACTACCCTGCTCCATGGAAGCAGCATGTGACACTAGGGGAAGAGACACGATTGTCAGGTTGTGCCTGAGCAGCAGCCACCATGGCTGTTCCTCCCAGGCAGCTGCTGGGAGCACCCTTGTTCTCTGCCCAGGAGAAAGGTCACATGAGCCTTTACTTACAGGATGAGACTCTTCCAGACCTTTACTTCAAGAATCTACCTCCCTAAGAGAACTTTTCCCCTTCCTGCCCAAAATTAAGCCACAGGAGTCTGTTACAGCAATGTAGTGAGGAAGTTTTATTTGGAAACGTTGTATAACTTTGTAACCCAACACTGGATGCACGACTTTGATGCCGGAGCATACGCTTTTACTACTGGAAACACAAGAGTGTTTCTGACAATTGCTGTAATATAACACGACAATTCTCATATTCCAATACCAGGACACTACAGCAATCTTTTAGAATCAAAATTACATCCAAGGAATTCTCTGCACTTACAATTGACCCCACAGTGTAATAATCTACCTATATAAGATTAATATATATAGCATGGGAAATTGAAAAACCTTGCTCCATGGGTGTATGAACATGTCAAGTCTTTTATAAATAAACATCCAGTGAAGAGAAAATTACACATCTAGTTCATATTTATACATAAAGTACTAACAGCAAATGGGTGGAAAATTGCACACAGGCCACCCCAAGCCACGCAGGAGGCTTGGAGCAGCCCATCCAATTTAATATTGAAGTATACACAGGACAGACAAGTCACTAACATACGTTGCGCATTTACAAGAGATCAACTACCAAATTGGGACAACTGTACACATTGGAGAGACCATTTTCATTCTGGAGCTTTTTTTAAAATGTAGATTTGTTATATCTCTTTACATCATAGTGTGACATTTACTTTGTAGAGAGGATAAGGGCAACAATGAGGCCATAGAGACCCAAAACTTCAGCGAAGATCAAGATGAGGATCATGCCCACAAATAACCGGGGCTGCTGTGCTGTTCCCCGTACACCTGCATCGCCCACGATGCCGATAGCAAAGCCAGCAGCCAGGCCACTGAGGCCCACACTCAAGCCAGCACCCAGCTGAAGAAAGCTCCTGTGGGACAGAGATGAGAGAAGTTTCAGTGGCAAGCAGCAAACCCAGCCCTTTACCTGCAGACTAGGCAGTTCTTTGCTCTCCCAAAGCAAATTTAAGAATTAAAAGCATTTAAAGGGAGCCTCCCATACTCTTAGGTGAGGAGTTCCAGGTCCTGCAGCCAGACCTCTGAAGGAGCACATGCTTCAAGGATCAGGAGCTTTGCAAGACCCAGATCAGCTGATGTTCAATGACACCACATGAGCTACGCTCGGGCACTGGGCCTACAAGTCTGCACAGCCCTCGGGGCTGCCGGCAGCCGCTTTGGTCAGCACCAGGCTCCACATCCTACTGAAGCTGCAGATATTCCGGCCACAGGGGCCACCTACAGCAGTGCCCCTCCCACACCACTGGGTAGCCTGCCAGCTGCTTCTTTCCTGCCTTTAGCCACCTTACTGTATCATGGCACATCTGGATAATTAACACACTGCAATGCAGGAAAGTTGCACATGAACCAGATGCACTCAGGTCAGTAGCGAGTGGCCCATTTTTCCAGACTAGGGTGCCTGAGGAGCAGTTCCTATCGCTATTTGACCATCTGGTAACCAAGCAATAACATGAACCTGCTGTTTCTCATATCAAGGCCAAATCTGACCAGGCCTAACATAAGGCTCATGAGTTAGAGCTTGCACAACGGCACAGGCATCTACCCTGTTAGACATCGTAGAGACGACATTGTGTCGTGTTACCCTAACAAGGTTCAAGCCTCTCCCAGCTACTCCAAAAAGCCAAAGGTAGATTAAGTTTCAGGCTGTAGCAGGAGTAGAAGCACCGTGTCTAGCTTGAGGATTGGCTTACCAGCATATAAGTAGTGAACAGTATTAATTATTCACATGCATCTCCCAGGCAACAGCAGAGCCACTTAGTAACTCCTTGGAAGACATACGTATTCCAGGTCTAGAATCTAGCTCCATGAAACAACCTTCACTTCCTATCCTAGGACTCTGAACACTGTTTCTTGCAAATTGTAGCTTCTGCACTACCTCCAGCAACACCATGTCCAGCCTGTGAGCTGCCACTGAAGGCAAGGCATGAGGCAGGACAGCTGAAATCCAGCCCACGCCTGCAGCCCCGCTCAGGCTTATTAGCCTTTACACTGCATTTTGGCATTGCCAGCGGTGACACCCCCACATTTGGGAACAACAAAGCTGTGACTCACAAGCATAGATGGACCCAAGGGGGACAGCACCAACTTACTTGAATAGCGTGATGGAAGAAGAGAGTGCGTTGGCAATGAGGACTGCCACTACCAGGCCATAGATGGCTATAATACCCGCCATGACGACAGGGATGATTGACTTCATGATCAGCTCAGGCCTCATGACAGACATGGCTGCGATACCTGTGCCACTCTTTGCTGTTCCATAAGCAGCTCCCAAGGCTGGAAGAGAAAAAAGTCATGTTAAACCTGTTCCCAAACACCATCTCTTTCCTTAGACCACAGTGCTGGAAGTGCTGAGTCAGCCCAGGGAAGAGTCATGCAAATCTAACATGGTCACTTGACTACTTGATTCATCTGCCAGGAATATTTCCAGAAGGATGGGGAGTAACTTATAACTTATCTAGTTTCAGTCTAGAACTAAGGAGAAGAGCAGCTCTCCTGCTCTGTGATAAAACACTTTCTCCAACCTGGTTAGCTTCATATGCAGGGAATCCATTCCCTAGAGACCAGTGCTTAGGGCCTAAACCTGATCTTGCTACTTCAGAGTCCATGTCCTCAGGAAGCCCTTCCAGGAGCAGCTGTTCAGCTGAACTGTGGCAGAAATGCAGCAGCAGGACATGCCTGGTTAATGCAGCAGGACATAACATGAACAAAAACTACATTTCTTACAGTCACTGAGCTTTAAGCCACTTAAACATGAGCACATTCAAGAACTCAACCCAACAAGTTGTTTCCCATCAGTGTCCTTCAAGGCTTCTTTCATTACAAAGCCTATGTGGCCCAAGGATTGGGCTGCAGTAAAAGACACTTTCAGTTGTATCAAGCATCCAAGACAGCAGGGAGCCACACTTCCTTCCTTGCTGAAAGGATCATTTAGCTAATATCTACTTGTAAAGGACTTGACGCCAATCACCTGATCATCCAACTCCTGGAACCAGAGTCAGAGCTTGTAGGCAGAGCCACCTTGTTCCTGAGCTTCACTCAGGCACACGATCACCCACCCAGCTGCATCGCCCCAGCACACCAAGATCAAGCCATGAGCCCAAAGCCAGGTTTGCAAATCAGAACACAAGCTTGTTACCTCACCTCCAAGGGAGGTCTGCTGGATCTCAGACCTACAGTCCTACCCCAAAGTACCTTCTGCCTTGAAAATGTGCATTAATCTCACAAAAGCTTCAACAAATGCTTCATGCTTTGATTCTGAAATACTTGGGAAGACCCTGTCCTTTGAAATTTACCCTGGAATTGGACATTCCCCAGCCATCTGGGCTGGAACACAGGATTGCACTCATCAGCACTGAGATGGATTGGTTAACAGCCATGACTTGGAACAGCATAGTCAGCTGTTTGGAGAGGGAAGCTCCTCCTCAGACACCTTCAGGTGGATATTCAAAGGTGTCAGTCCTGTTTAACCAGCATGAAGCTGCTCTAAAAGGCTATCGGAAGTCACTTCACTCCTCAGATTTGCTATGCCCAAGTTTGTTCAGCCCATCTCTAAAAGGGAGCTCTGCCTGTTCCACAGTGGGGCTTTATTCGTTCCTCTCACACTAGTATCCATACGGGGAATGCCGCAGCTTGGGCAGAAGAGTTGCTGGAAGGTATTCATGGGGTTTGCAATATACGGTTTCCCACTCCACATTCAGCATCTACATAAGATTCTATCCTCAAGCAGTCAGGAACTGAGTAGTACTCCTGGTTTTGCACTAAATCTTCAGACAATTAATCAAGTTCACAGTACTAACACAAAGATGACCATCAAGAGGAGGTTTAGTTTCAGTTGTAGAGACTCACTCACCTACAGATCACTCCTGTATTAACAGCCTCCTGCAGACTGGTTCTTCTGCAGTCAACAGGCAGTCACCACTGAGACAGACTCACTTCTAAACCACCACTGAGCAACTCTTTATATCTGCACATCAGAACCAAGAGCAGGAAACAGATTTTAGTTGAAGATTTAAGCTATGAGCCTGGGAACCAGCACACAGTCTCAGCCCAGCAAAACCAGTGGCAACAGGGAAGTGCCTTTCCCTTGGGAGATTTAAGACAACAGAAATCACCCTGTATCCTGCTTGAATTTGGAGCTTTCTCTTCTGGCTGGAATATCTTTCAGCGACACAAAGAATGTGGATTCAAGAGGCAGATGACCTACTTATAGACTGGCCGCAGCATTTCACACAAGCTATTTCTTTCTGTCCAGAATCTTTTGCAATCCTCTGCAGGAAAGCAGATGCTTTGAGGGAGGAGAAGTTCACCGTTCAACGCTAGTGCAGTCAGTAGCTCCCCCAAGCCTGAAGTCAAACATGTTGCAATTAATAGGGGGATGACTTACAGAAGCCGATTTTGTAACAGCACTTACAGAAAGCCAGTCTGCTTCCGTGGAAGGGAAGATCAGGGCAGGTTTGTGACTTCACAGTTGCTCTGCTCTAAGGCACACACAGATGCTTCCATCTGAGCATGAGCTATCCACACTTCTCATCTTGGCTCTGGGACAGCTCGTTGCCACAGTTTTAGGTAGCCCCAGTGCGATTGCACTACTGGGGGCAAGGGAAAGTCACAGACCCTGGAAGAACAAGCCCCAGTGGGGCCTGACACCTCTGTCCCCAGGGGAGACTTGCAGTAGCCTCCTGATGGGCAGCTCACCCTGGAGTTCCTGCAACTGCATCTCTGCATCTCCTCCAGGACAGCCGGCTCCACTGCGCTTCACTAAACTGAGAAGCAGTTCCTGCACCCCAGGCAACACTGCAGACTGCATTCCAGCTGGCCCAGACCATGTCCATCTCCTAGCAGGACACAGCCATAAAGCATCACAGCTCTTCACCTGCAGGTCACACTTAGCACTGAGATCATTGTCATGTACCTCTTGACAACTGGGAATGTTTGAAGCACAGAGTTTCACATATATTCTGTATTTAAGATACCATTGAGTTAGGAGATAAGGACACAGCTTCTTGGTAAATAGGGTTTGAAAAGCTGTATGGCAAAGATTGAAAGCAGGAACAAGAGGTATTCATTGCCGCACACCAGGACTGCAGCTGCTCAATAGTGGTTATGTTATCAACAGCTTTCAAGTCAAAGGAGCATTCGCATAGATCCCACTTCCTCCAGGCTCAGCTGAAGCACCCCGCTGTGCTCAGCCAGGCAGCAGGGCCTGCCCCAGCACAGCCAGGGCCTGCCGAGCAGAACCCACGTCACTGCGGTGGGACCCACAGCACAGACAGAGCAGAGATTCCAGAACACTAACAAACAGCACTTCCTTGCATTAGGAAGCAAGTCAGCAATAACAGCCAGGCTTTCCATTGATGTATCACGGGTTACTGTCATAGTGCTTCTGACTTCTGCTGTTTCTCAGATGAGGACTTGTACCTGGGGCCTTGATTAATCCTGTACCAGACAGGCTGCCCCATACAGCAGGAAGGAGGCTTCTCCCAAACCCAGCAGAGGCACCAGTTCCCCTGAAGTCCTGCTAGACTTTGTTCTTGACCAGGAGGCGCAGAGCTCTACAGAGACTGCATCCAGGTCAAGCACACTTCTTGCTTTGCCATGCTGGGAGCTGGGGCGTTTTCAAAGGAACAGGCTTCCTCCCACTGAGACTCAGCCAGTCTGAACATGAGCACAGCCATATCTCCAATTACAATGAGCAGCCACACGAAGAGCCCATAAAACCCTGTTGCTGTGTACAGTTTCAGCACCATATAAAAGAGGTGGCCACATCAGTGGCGTATCTGCAGCCCAGGCAAATTCAAATTACACTGAAAACTTGAGCTTGTTCCCCACTGGTAACTGTGGGGAGTAAACAGATAAGCACATAGTGTCCTGCAGAGTGGCTCTTTAGCGAGTCACCTCTTGTAGGAGTAAGGAAGAATAAAAACACACAGTCCCTAACTCCAGAGGGTGTGGAGATTTCAGGCAGACCTAGGACATTGAGGGTACAGCATTAAGAGTTAGTCAGCAAGGCTAAGGGGCAATTTACTCCTGTTCAATAAATCTGAGAAAGGAGGGCCTGACACTTTCTTTACCATACAAACTGTTCTGTGAGCTGAAAGGTGACATTTCTTATGCTGGGGGTCTGTATGCTCCAGACATGGACTAGCAGAGCTGTTATTTCAAGCTGCTGCCGGAGTCCATTTCACCCATCCAGCCTGCACCACTAGCCAAGGTCATTTGCAGACAGAAGGGCCCATTTCTGACACAGAGGTCAAGGTCATCTCACAGGGCACCCAGTGAACTAGCCAGACTAGCCCAGTTTGAGGCCCTGTACACATCAGCTTCACTTTTTGAAGAGGGCCCAGCAAGCTCAGCAGGTTGCACCCCATGTTTTGTGGTGACAGCAGGGCACATGGAAGCAGGCACTTCTGGAGCTGCGCGTCTCAAGCATCACCGATCCGTTTGGTCAGGCCAAATACAAGTTTTTTAGGCCTGTGACCATCAGCCCAAACCCCTCAGGCTCTGGGCAGGTATGATTAGGCCTGAGGCAGCTGGTGCTCATCTTCACTGCTTCTTCCTGCAGATGCTGCAGTCTGCAGCAACTTCAGGGTGAGGCAGGAGCCCTACCAAGCACCCAGGAAGGCAGCCCCAGGACAAGCAGCAGCATGAACCACTTGAGCCAGGTTCTGCAGAGCCAAGGGTCAAAATTGTTTCTATTTTGATGCTGAATCTGGATTTCAGCTGTTCCGAGCACTGGTTACTGAGTGGAAAGGAGACCCTTAATTCAATGTCTTCCCTTATCTAAGCTGTGGAAATACAGCTTACTTCTCTTATAATACTTCTCTGATGTACAATATTTTACCTGCTTGCAGTAAAATCTGGTTTATGCTAGTCTTTCTGCTTCAGAGTTTGGTAGTTCCAAGCTTTGATGCACCAATTCTCTTTCCTATGCAACTACTCCTGCTCACACCACACCACCTTCCAAGTCTTCTCTAGTGATTCTGGAACACAAAATGGCATCTTCATTTGCACTTTACTTTGAACTTTATTTCCCCCCCGCTTCAAGTTATAGCTAAGGAACCCATAGGCTTCTCTTCAGATAAGGTCTGAAAGTCTTCATGTAAGTCAGCAGCTCCCTTCTCCCAGAGAAGACCCAAGGAATTGCAACATTTCAGGAAGCATAGACATAATTTGCCTGCAAATGTAGAAGTTGTTTTCACAGGTATATTCAAAAATCAGACTGAGGTTCAGGCCATGCATGAAGCTAGATGAAACTAGATGAGGTTCAGGCCGTGCATGAAGCTAGTTCTGAGTCAAGAAGTTCCCCCATGCAGGTCACTCAACAGCTAACCAGCTGCTTCATGATTGCCTTATTTGACAAAAATGGCATTTTCTTACTAGCTCTGCAGCAACAATAAGTAGAGCACAGGACTAGCCTTAAAGCTGCTGGCTAGAGCTCTTCATTAGCAACCTTCCAGATGTGCGATGCTGTAGCAGTATCAGCAGCACTGAATGTCATGCATCCCCCACACAAGGTTTAATTTGCAGAAACACTAAAATGCAAGGACAAGAGCAGGATAAGCCTGCAACACTTGCTGCTTTCCTAGGCAAAGATTCTTCTAGCACCAAAGCTTTGCCCAATACTCTGCTTTTCCATTTGGGGCACACAGGAGTCACACGGAAATCCC
This sequence comes from Tinamus guttatus, assembly GCF_000705375.1. Next base: position 144,732 of record NW_010589837.1, read on the forward strand.
TGTATAATCTGATCACTCACCAGCACCTGACCCTGTGCCAGCCATGTGTTTTACACAGAGGAAATCAAGGGACCTTCGCCACCAGAGCAGGCTGCGAGCACCCCAGGAGCAGGCAGGTCAACAAGGCAGCCAAGGTTGCAGGAAGCTGCTGTGTCTCACGCTGCCACCAGCGCTGCCCCAGCACAACAAGTTTCCCTATCTGCTTACTATCAGCAGTTCATGTTCCGACACCAAACAGAACTGCATAAAGCTGCTTGTTTTCACACCAAACTAGCCTGGACAGTATAGAACCTGAATGTGTTTACTGGAAACAGGTCTCCAAAATAGCAGCTCTGCACAAATCTGTGCTTTAGATACAGCATGAGTCATACATGACTACTGCACCAATTAACACTGATCTGGGACATTTTTGGTAGCTTTACATAGCTTATAGAGGCTGCCTTCTAAGCCCCTTGATTCTAAATCAGCTTGCTGAAACAATTAATGTTCAATTAACACCAGAACATGCTGCAGTGCTGCTTCCCAATTTGGAAAGCTGAATAGTGCTGCAAGTATTAGCTATAAGCAGTATTAGCTTATCCTGTACAACACCTCTGCAGCGCTGCCTTCTACATCTTGAGATATTAGACACACAACTCAGTAGGAGCCAGAATTAAGAAATTAATTCAAAATTAGCACTATCTATACCTATTTAGACTTGATCAGGTGACCACACTCTTCATCATGTGTTAGGGCCCTGCGACTCTAGCTTGGTGCCTCAGACCACATGTCATCAAGAGCCCACATGAAGGACCAGCCACACACACCCACAGCGCGGCAACAGCCAAGATGCATCAGCAATCACCCATTGGGAGCTACCCAATGCAAAGTCTCATTCTCTAATTTACAATTCCACAAAATCATGAAACCTCCTGTTTCTAGGAAACACTTCAGTTCCACTTTAGAGACACTTTGAAGTCTTACTAAAGGTTAGTACAACCTTGTATCTCTTGCCCCGAAGCTTTAGTAGAACAACTCAGAATTAAAGATTTTTTTTTTTTAAATCATACAATTCTATTCTTTTGCTCCCATCTTCAATTGTGGACAAATAACTCAAGAACAACTTGCTTAAAGCCCAGTATTTAAGACATTAATCACTATTGCAAAAGTCTAGGATCTACCAATCCAATTTCCTTGTTTCTCCCAACTGCCACTAGGTCTTGCCTGTTCCTCCTTTGCTATCACTGGCCAAGCAGCTGAAGTCAATGGTTCCTCAGACTGGAGCAGCTTCCACCACTTTCCTGATATTCTGTCTTAAGAAGCTCCTGACTTGCCCATCCTGAGACTTGGGGTTCAAAGGAGGTGGCCACGAACTGCCCTTAGCACAGAAGGGCCACGTGCCATGAGCATGGCAGGAGGAAACGCAGCAAGCGAGGCCTGAAGGGGAAGCCACAGATGTACCTGGCACAAAACAGCTAGAGAGCCCTCTGCCAGCACCAGCAGGGCTGGACGGTTCCCCCTCAGCTGCTGTTTTTAAATGTAGCCTACAACCCATATTCAATGTGAAATACTCATCCAGCAAGAGCATCTCCCACAATATTACCCTTGCAGCCCCTGTACATCAGCAGACACACAACTCCAGCCATAACTGCTGTGTGGCTTGGGTCCTTACTCAGGAATTAAAAGAAGTACCAGAGGAGCAGACAACAGGCCAGTGTACATGCATGCACTTAAATGCACAGGCTGATTTGTGATATTTGGTGAAACTCTCACTTAAGATACCAGAAGAAAACCTGCCCACTTTAATAACACTAAGCTCTCTAAAGCTGCCTTCACTCCTACAATTAATTGCCACATTTAGGCTTCAGTATTAGCAGAAAGTGGCCAAGCTTGCCTGGAGACTAACGGCATT
>NW_010589837.1:167520-182319 GCF_000705375.1 Tinamus guttatus
TGAAAAGCAAGAGGGGCTGGCAAAGTGCAAAGCGTTCTGGGATCCAGGACCAGATGTCTCGCATCTCTTTCACACTGACTATTTCAGACTTGAAGTTCTCAGCATGAACTGCGAGGTGCACGTTCTGCCTGAGAAACACAAAGCAAAACACTGAGAAAAAAGAGCTTAATGGAAATGACGAAACCTACAGTTTTCTGGTTACTGGGTAGCAACATGCAGAGAGAGCTGAATCCCAAAAGGCCCCAGTGCGTGCACTACTCTTCAAAGGGAATTAAAAGTCTGTTCCTTAGAGAATAAAATAAATTACTGGAGTCTAAGAGAACCCTTGAGAGTTGCTGGCTTTTCTGGAATAGCTGGAGCAACGTCTCCTTATGGCAACAGCAGTCTGTGCTTGTAAATGTAGAGGACATAAGGGCAAGCCAGTGAGGATCACCTTGACCTTGAATAGGGCAAATTATCTGTTGTTTGAGATAAACTCACAGGTGACAGGATTCGAGCAGGAGAACAGAAGCAGCCGAGATGCGAAGCACCCCGGCCCCGGCCATCGCGCAGGAATTGGGACAGCAGCCGAGCCAGCGAGCAGAGCCCATTCAACTCTCCAAAGTGACAACATTACATTAGAACATCTTGAGCAGCGTTCACTTCTCTGCCTAAAGACACGCACAGACTCAGCGCCTGGAGATAACCAAGTGTTACTGCACCCATGACTGGTGCTAAGGCCTTAAAATACAAGTGTTGAAGCCGAGGACAGGGCGGAAATGTGACATAAACTTGTGCAAGACACAGAGGTACTGAGCACACTTTGTTGAGACAATTTTGCAGGATCTGCTTTGCAAGCCACACAAGAGTTCAGCCTAGGCAAAGGATACAATTATTTGCCAAGCAATTATTCTTTTCTGACACGTGCATTTCCTTCCACTCAGCTTCACAGACTACGAAAGACCGCCTCAGTATTGCATAGCTGCATACATCAGAATCCCTTAACTTCCTCCCTAAAACATGCAATATTATATTTATATATATTTCTTGATTGTATTGCCAAGAAGTTATCAGCATTTACACTGCTCCTTAAAGAAGCGCTGGCTAGCAGAAATTGGGAAATGCTGCCTAAAATTTATCCTAGGGGCCTCAGCATCAGCATTTCTAGTGAGGCACCTCCCTAGGCCACTCAGGAACTGAAACCACATGGATTCCTCTGGGATTTCGCTCTGGGCCTCAGCCCTTCCTACCTTTCTGCTCTGCAGCTAAGGACTGGCAGCACTAGGGAACCCATCTGAGCAACAAATCCTTGGGTTTGGTTTATTAGAAGTTAAATTGGTCTCACATTCGAGGAATTATGAACACAGCCAAGACTTTCAACTAGTTTATTACAGTGGATTTTTGAAGGAGAGAAGAAAGGGATGGATAAGCTAAACATTACTCCCAAATATTATTAAAATAGCTTTAAAGATACTTGCTAAGCTTTAGATAAATAGGTCCCAGGCTCATCACTTGCATGTTACCTCCATACTTTTCTCCACACTTAAGTAGATGTATATAAGCACTACAATTAAGTATTTGCACCCAGAAGCCTTTCTTTTGTCTCTGTTCCTCCTCCTGGCTGGGTAACAAGGACTCTTCCCCAGCAAAATCTTACCCTAACCCCTTGTTTCAGTAGCTTCCCTATTAAAACTCCACTTTTAGCACCCTGGAAAAGCCTACAGCCTTCACAGGATGAGAGATCAGCATCTTTACAAACAGATCTCTCCGGGTTACTCAGAGCCACTTAGCCTCATGCTGGCCATTTAAAGGGAAAACCGGTCAAGGCATGGAATTCTTGTTTCTTGAAAACTACTGTGAAATGTTTTATTTCTAATTCTGCCAGCAAAACCGAGCTTCGATCCTGACTGGAGGATTTGAAATAAAGTGCCCTGCTATTTCCAGCTGTAAATCACAGCAGTAGGTGGCTCAGACCTACTGAAATGGGATCCCATGTTGAAACCAATGCCAACAGTAGTCCCCTCCTGTCCAAACTCTGTTTTGTAACAAAAATTAATCAAAGTTTTGGTGGTTTTCAGCAATTTGCAATTAGAGTCACTTGTAACTAGTTCTATATTGAGTCTCTCATTTGGGGTTTTATTTTTTTAGGGTATGGAAAGCCGTGTACTTCAGTGGGGCATCTGACTTTCAAAGTAATAAATAAGCACTAAAAATGGTCACACACACAAAAAAAAACCCACACACAAATTGAGTAAGTAGAAGAGTCTTGGAAATGTTGCTGTAGTTAGGGCAGAAGTGCATGGTAGAAATCGCATGTTTTTTCAATCATAAATCGCAGCTGTAGGTGTTTAAGTCTGAAAACTCATTTTGTGCTAAGAGCAATGTCAACAGACACTCTGTATCTTGTGTATTGCTTAAAATTCATGTGTGTTCCTTTAAAATTCAAAGCTTTCTGCTGCTTTCAGAATCTAGATGACAAGAGTAAAGTGATACACGAACTTCGAATATTTCACTAGGTGGAATTAACAGCCAGGCAACTTATTGGAGGTAAAAGCTTCAGCATGCCAAGTATGATATGAAACATATTTGGTTAAGTTACTCCTTAAAGAGTTCTTTTGCACATTAATGCATGACAAAATTAATTCCAACTTCTATTTTACAAGTCAGTGAAATTGTTAGTGTGCATCTCCCACTAAAGTTAACCCACGGCACCCGCAACGAAGCCAGAAGATCATCTCAAATGCATTCGCTGGAGTTCAGGTTCACACATCTGCACGAATAAATACTACAGGCCAATGTTGCTCCTTCTTTCTAGGCTCTCTGCTTATCAGGGATCACAGTCCACTGATTTCTGAGCTTTAAGATTTGCTTTTCAGACCACAACTTGATGAATGACTTCATTAACCATTAATGCTGTATAGCTGAGTAACTCTGACCTTTGCTACACAGAAGATAAAGTTTGTCCTCTTTTCTCTTTTAAAAAAAAGTACCTATGTAAACAGAAATGTAATCTTGTATAGATAGAGGCAAGTCAATTTTAGGCTTGCGTTCCCTAATTGGGTTCAGTCCAGTATCTTTTCAAACAACTAGAAAAAGCGTGCACAAGAAAAAAGATAACAACAGCATATATCAGGTCTGGTGGGCCAATGCCTAATATTTCTGAGAACTTTACACATTACTTGAGATATTCCCCTAAAAAAATATTTTTTCCACAGTGTACAGGTCACAAATCTTATTGCTAACACTAAACTTCTCCACTCTGAAAAACAAACAAAAAACAAGCCCATATGGTCATATGAAAGTGCTGTGCTGACTAGCTGGGCCTATCTGTGAATCCTGAATCCATCCACAAATCCAAGGACCATACAACTTTGCAGGTGCTGTGAACTAACTCTGCAAGAATGTGTCCAAGAGAGAGCTGTACAGCAACTGGATGCTACAATTGCGGCCCTGCTTCTGTTGCCCCAGCATTAGAAATAACAGCAGCCTCGGAAAAAAATAACCAGCCAAGCAAAGACAGGAAAAAGAAATTAAATAAAGAGCAAAGTGCAAAGCTTGACGTGTTTTAACCTACCTTTTAGGAGATGTAACACTGCAAACAGGAGGGGTGCAGTGGATATGGAAGTGACAGAAGGAGAACGTAGAAGGAGAAAGACAAAAAAAAAAGAAAAAGACACGAAAAGATCAGTGATTTCCTATGTCCATGACAAAGTGATTGAGAAGAGCCTGGAGAGAAACACAGAGTAAGGCTTGATTTGAATCACCAAGAAAGTGGGGAGAGGGAAAAAATAAAAAACAGAGAGGTTAAAATATTCCCTTCTTTAAACATTTTTTTCCCTTTCTGCTACCTGGGCAGAGCTATCTGGGAAGTTATTCATCTTTGTCCATAGGCCAAACACACGTGGACATTGGAACTCACTTTTTTTTCTGAGTGTTCAAGAAATCTCACTCCCAGGATACTTGCTCTTGCCTATGCCAAAACCCAAATCCAGCCTAGTTCACAGCTGTGTCTTTCCAGGGGATTACAGAAGTTTCAGTGTGTTTACAAAAGTAGCCAAGAGCAAAGAAAAGCTACGCTTTAGCAACTCTGCCAAGTGTGGCAGGATCTATTGGCACTATTTGGGTATAAATTAAACACATTTTGCTTGGAAGGCACCACCGTTGTTCTGAGCAAGGGATAACTCTAAAACGCTTCAATGCGGCAGCAGTTTCTGCTTTTGCTAATCCTCATTCTGATCCTGAAGCAGATGCTCTGAAAAGATGTTACGGCTCTTCTACACTTCAAGACAGGAAGGAAAGACATTAGCCCTAGATTGTGAGCGCTGCAACTTCTTCTTTTGTGTGCTGAGTAGGACAGTCTGGAGTCTATCTAGCATGATCTCCCAGTGCCTCAAGGCCTTGAAATATTTAAGGCTGGGTTTTACCCTGGAGAAGCCATGTAAAATAGAAGCTAATCATAAACCAAACTGTGATTCCAAAAATAAACAGCTAGAGAGGATCAGGAACTTCATGAACAGTCTTTATCATGTACAAGTTTCAGGTAATGCTTCCATTGTTTTATATGTCAAATTCTGACAAGTTTACATTTCAATACCATGTAGAGGTTTCCATTTGAAACTATTGTGACTAACTGGGCAACATCATTTGTGAGGTTCTAACACATTGGTGGCTGGTATAAATTTAGGGAAAACAAAGTTGTCTCTTGATATCACCAAGTTCCAGACATCAAATTTACTGACCCCAGCAGACTGCTGCAAGTCACCCTCCTTGTAGAGGCCAGGACAGTTGGCAAAACTCCTGAACACTCAGAAGTTATTTCTGTTTTTTTTTCTTTGGAGAAGTTTTCTGTTGTCACAGAAGACCTCAAAAGACAGAAAATGTCATGACCAGTAATTAATTGCACATATATTTGGACTTTATAGGATACTTATCTTTAGATTATTACTGCCTTTTCTGTATACATGCGGAAATCTCTTAGCCATGTCCTTACTATATTTGCATACTATTATGTATATGTATACGTATTATGTATTTGTATTTTATGATTCTATTTTACTACCATACTAGAGCAGAATGTCACTTACTATTTTCAGTCAAACAATGTTCAAAAGTAACCTGGGAATAAGATTTTCTTATTTCTTCCTTAGTTTACTAAGACAGCTCCTGAGCTACATTCACACTCCAAGACGGTGTTTGCCTACTTACAAGTAAAGAAACTGCAAAATTCAAGATATTGGACAGCATGAAATTGAAGTTTTGTACAAGTTGTCTCATATTTAAAAGATAATCCCATCAATACTTAATTTTGGGGCTGCTGGCTTTTTCTAATCAAGTCCACAGAGCAAAAGAGTGAGAGGAGATACCAGGAACCACCCAGGCTTGCCTGGCACTTATCACAACTCCCAGCCTCATTTCCTCAGGGTCACTCTGACGGGCTGCCTGTTGAATTTGAGAGACTCTTACCTTTTCTGCTTGACTGTGATGCCCTTCTGCTGTAGGGCCTTCTCGTTGGCCATCTGCAAGAGCTGGATCTCCTTCCGAGAGAACAGCCGGATTGCAAAAGCTTTTTCCAAAAGCCGCTCTGGGGTGACCGACTTGGCGATGTCTCTCACAAACGACCGAATATCCTGCTGTACGTTGTCCGACTCCTTGGGCTGCCCCGCTCGGACTTTGTGAAAGAATTTCAGAAGAGCCAGTGCAACACGGTAGAGAACCTTGTAGCCCTCCACCAGAAACACGTCGAAGACCCGGGCAATGTAGACCATGGGCAGCTCTCCAAAGAGCCAGCGCTGCCAGTCGGAGTAGACTTCCAAGACATCCTCAGACACAGCCACCATCAGCTTGTGCGCTGCCTGGCAGTACTTGTTCACCAGATCACCAAAGGTCATGCAGGAGGACTCAAAAGCTAAGAAGGTCTGGTCAATGAGGCGCTTGGAGGGGTCATTGCAAGCAAGGATGCGACAAACCTTCTCGAAGCACTCTGCCTCATCCCTGCTGTAGTGCAGGAGCAAAGCTGTCACGGAGGGCAGCGCCGGGCAAAAGGAGATGTCTGGGAACTGGTTTGCAACGCACAGGATGATCTTCCTGACCGCCCCGATGCCTTCGGCATTCAAGCAGTAGGTGGGAACCAGGCTGTTATCCACGAACTCCGGCAGTGGAAGGGAGCTGCTGCTCCGCTTTCCGATGATCTTTACAACAATGTCCCGGTACACGTTTGCATCTGGAGTCACCGTGCGGCACGGAATATCATTGATTAGTTTGTGGTACACTTTGGCTCTCAAAGAGTGATTCTTGGCCCAGTAGCCCTGCCGAGCCAGTTGCTTAAGCTCCTGGAATTCCGTGCAGCTCAGTTCCTTTGGATCTTGGCTCTGGACAGTAACGTCCATTTTCTCCCAATCCACAAAGCGGTTGTATTCATCCATGGCTCCAGGAAAAGCAGACGAGAAAAATCATGAGAATGGAGACCTTATCTGATCATTAGGTGACTCACAGCTTCTCCTGCAAGAGGGTAAAGGAAAAGAAATAACTAGAGATGTGAGTAACAGATAATTTCCTATTTACTTGACAAACACATACATTCAGCTTGCTCCTGTACTGCCAAGACTGTTTTTCAAAGCAAAATAAGTTAGAGGCATGCTTTAAAAGCAAAACAAACCCAAATCCCCACTTTTATTACTATTTTCATTACACACTTGCCAAGACTCACACTGAAGCAGTCTAGCAAGGGCCAGCCCAGACATAGCTCCTGTGGACACCTCAAGGCAAAGCGAATTTCCCTCATGCAGCCACAAAGCCTGAGATTAGTTTGCTGCTCTGGCACTTACGAAACTACTTGCTAATTTTTTTCTCATGTCTGCACCATGCGTGTGACCCTGACCTTGCCTGCGCTCCTATGACCACGCCAGCCTCTAGAGGGCCCGCTCTCATCAACCTCGAGAAGGTTTTTGAGAACGCAGCCCGCTGCAGCGCGCACAGCTCTCCATGCTGCAGGCTCTGCAGAGCAAAACGCTCCCTGCCACACGCAACACTCCGCTCTTATAACCTGAAGCTTTTTGCTGCGGGTGCTGCAGCACGGTTTGAACCTCATAAGATGGTTATACCATCAAGGCAGACAACTCCAGGCTTCTCCCTGCTTCGCTACTGGGAAAATGAAGCCAATGTTTTGCCTCATGTAGGCAGAGATTCCTAACGTACAGTAGCATTAGCTCAGACAAGATATTTAATCCATACAGTTTTAGATGCTGGCTAAATATTAATCTGGGTATTTTGGAAGCAGATGCTGAAATTTAAAAATTTAACTCTTCTTTTAAAGTATGGCAGCAACACAGAGGTGCCTCTTAGCAAAGCCTTAAAGACAGGTCTTCCTCTTCCCTTTCAAATATTTCACATTTTTTTTGTACTAAAAAGATGGCTTTTTAGGTTTTCTTTGTTGAGCATAAGAGCCACAGAGAAATGCCAACATTTGTTCCTGCTGTACCCTTCATTGTGCAAAATTAATTCTCAGCCTGTAATTAAAGGTGGCAACAAAATGTCCCCATTTCAATTGTGAAAACAGGACTTCTTCTGAAGTTGGAAAGGATGTGTCTCAGTATGAGCTGAGAGGGAGTCCCCAGGATATGCAGAGACAGCCATGGAAGGACAGCAGTCCATTGCAGAAGTTAATGTTTTTTTCTTTAGTCATTTTCCGCATGGAAAGCACAGGGAAATTCATCACCACTATCTAAAATCTTGGAATACCCTTGCAGAGAAAATAATTAATCCTGTCTCGTTACATGAGTTAACTTTCTCCCTGGAAGTCACTATTCTAGAAGCTAATGGATTAGATGAGCACATGTTCCTCAGTAGCTTTCCAAAGTCAGTGGGGAAGAAAAGTAGACTGCAGGAATCTGGGATAAGAGCTTGCAGGCTTATGTACCCTTTGGCTTGGAAAACCTGCTGGGTGTGCAGGTGGTCCTGGCTGCTCACACTGCTCAAAGCTCTAGATGCTACCAGGGCCGATGACAGCAAGGAAAGGGGCACTGCCAAGGCTGCCAGCTATCAAGTGTACCTGCAAAACCATCAGAATTAGTGTGTTACAGTGTAATGACGCAGAACCACTGATACTGGGCCAAACAGCTACTCTAAGCCAGCACCTCTCCACCTGGGAGTATTTACTTGCCAGAGAAGAAGAGCCTACAAAGCCCCAGGAAAATCCCAGCTAGCCTATGTCTCCTCCAATGTACCTGCTTCTCCACCCATCCTTCCATAGATGTGATGTCTCTTCTGGCAGTCATGTAAAGAGTAACACTTCCTAAGAACTGATGGGGACAGAAAATCTGCCCTCATATCCAGACTGTCCAGCTTCCTCTTATAAAGAAGGGAACAAGGTGCAGTCAGAAGAGAAACAAAAACAAATTTCAGAACAAACTGTTTGCACAAAGATATGGTTCAGGAGAGGCATTGAGCCCCATTTCTACCTCCTCTCTGCAACGAGTCTCCTTCCATTGAGCTCCGTTTCTATCTCCTCACTGCAACAAGTCTCCTTCCCTCCTGCTGGCAAGTAACCTCTAACTGGACCTGGGGACAGCAGGATGGATCAGTACCTGAATTATATAGAAATGCAATGCTTTCAAGTACCTGTGAAGACATGAATGTAAAGGGATTGTTAAAGTTAAAGACAAAAAAGTTCATAGCAGCAACAAAGACTAAAAATTACCTAAAAGTTAGGTATCTACTTTCTTTAAATGGAAACAGTCATTATCCTTTTCAATCAGAGATGGACTTGTACAAAACATGAAAAATAAACATAGAAGAAAAGAACAGAAGCAACAGAACAAACTATTTTCTCAGCAACTGCAAAAGAAATGGAAACTTGTTAGGTCTATTAGACTATAACCTAAAAGCTGGAAGCTCCGTTAAGTGCAATATAAAAAAAAAAAAAAAGACAGAAGATTAGAACTACAAAGCATATGTTGAAAATACACCCAGAATAGCTGCAGAGCAGGCATGAGATTTTTTCAAGGTTAGGTATAAACTACGAAGCAAGCAAATAATCATTAAAATTCAAAACCAGGCAATGACCATGGCAACTGACACGGGCAGGTTTTCAAGTCAGTGACTAAAAGGGTTCAGGAAATATTTCGCTCGCTAGTCTGGCCACATTTTCCATTTAGTTCTTTCCCTCGTCCTTTGCGCTAGTTTCAGAAGATGCCTGAGCACCTTGTTGAAGCTGTGTAAAACAGACATCAGTGGAGCCAAGTACGACAGCCAGGGGTGGGATACGGCTGGCGAAGAATTAAAACTTGAAAGGATCCAAAGGTACATCCATATGAGAGAGAGAGAGAGAGAGAGAGAGAGAGAGGGAGGGAGGGAGGGAGGGAGGGAGAGAGAGAGAGAATCATAATTTAACTAAAAATTAGTAAGTTTTGAACTTGGCCTTTTGAGGTTTCAATCACAGAAATACATACTCTTTCTGCTTTTCTTTTTTCTTACGGTTCATTCAGGCAATCAGCTTTTGATTTCCAAAAGCCAGGAAATATTGAATTGAGACATCTGAATTGCAATTATTTCAGAGTACAATTGTTCCTTGCAAATCCAGAATACACACATCCACAGGAATGAAATAATGACATTAAAATCTGTCCAAAAATAGATTCCAACTTCAATTAAAGCTTGGGAAGATTACGTGATTTAATATTGCTTTAAATAAACATTAGAACAGACCACCCCACCTCCCCAAACTGTAAAATACACTTAGTACATACAAGTATAAACTTATTTCCTATTCAAGTGTCCTTGCACCTACCTTCTGCAAGTTTGACAGCAAGTTAATAGCTTATTAAGTCATTTTATTTACATTCAACATACCTGCTATATAACAAGAAACCTGAATTTTGAAATTACCAGATTTTTTTCTTAACCAGGGACAGTAACTTTAAGGACTGCTCTGTAAATATCCTCCATTCACCTATTTCCTCTGTACTGTAGTAATACAAGTAGGCACTGCCCTGTGTTAAATGGCACAGGTTTTTATAGTGCCAACAGAAAGCAAACATTTTATTTTCCTGTCCTACAAATAAAGACTATTACTGACCTCTCAGAGCTCCAGCATGAGTTTTGTTGCTTACAGTGGCAAGCAGTGATGTAGCAAGAGGAGAAGCTCATGTCCACTTTTACCACCTGGTCACCCTCCTCATCTGTGCTGAAGGAACACGTGCAGATAATCTTTGAGGAAGCAATATTGATTGTCGGCTATTAGTCCTCATCCAAGAAAAGAAAATTAACTCCCAGTCTCGTACTAAAAGATTTCAGGTCCTTGGAGAATATTGAATCATGTCTGGGATGTCTGCTTTATATAACACCCAAAAATCTGATGAAGGTTCAAAGAAAAACAGAGCACTATAAAGACATAATGATAGTGCAGAAGCAAGACAGGTAATAGACAGTTTCTCCTTTCTTTCTCAATACTTTGGCATGTCCTGCAGTTTTCTCTGAATGCAGATTCATAGCACAATACCTTCATCTCTCTGCTATCTAGACCTGGAGATCAAGTTTGACAGCACAGTGCTCTCCTCACCCTGCTACAGCCCAGGAACACGCTTTATTTGCACGTTTACGGCTTCAGTGACCACCTGTGGCCAGGCAGATTGCATCAGAGCTAGAATTAAGCACCCCATTTAGCAGGGAAGCCAGTGCGTGCGGCGCAGGGCAGCAATTTCAATGCTGTTGACATACTTTAGCACGATGATCCTTTCCAGCAGAGCACATAGGAGCTCGATGGATTGCCTTAATGAGGCTAAATGCAGTTCGATTGCTTTAGAAATTGCCCCGGGCGCTGTGTACAGCAACAGCTGGACCCCAAGCCAGCATCAGGGAATGGAATTCAGCTAAATTCAGGGAATTCAGCTCTGAAATGCTCCAATATTGCTTTATCAACAACAACAGAGGGTTAGTTTTTTGTTTCCCAAAGTTTTTCCACCTTTCTTTGGGACAAAGGCTAGAAACTACTGAACCAAAGTAAGGATTCGCCTCTCATTTCTGTGAGTAACCGATAAAGGCTGATACAGGGCAAACCATTTCAAATTTCTTGCGGGGAAAAAGACAGAAAATACATTTTTGTAAAAGGGAAGAAAGAAGAGAGAAACATTGTAAGAAGATGAAGAACAGTAAATGTTATCAAAGGCATAAATCAAGAGCTTCTGTCCTGCCTGTACCATAAAAAAGGAGGAATAATTAATAAAAATGGGATAATTTCAATTTTCTTTTTAAAGGAAATTGTTTTCCAGCAACTTTTTTAAAAATATGTTGCATTTACAACTTTATAAAACAATTCCATCAGCTGCTATAACAAGAGTTAAAAACTAAACCTTTTGTGAAGAAATACATAATGGCATCATTTTTTTTTTCTCTCCAAGAAGTATATAGTTGCTTGGCCAGGAAACAGGAATTAACACCTGCAATCCTGCCAATAAATGCTAATGAGACACTGCCCTAATTTATCTGCTAATGCCAGGCATACAGGGTGATGAGCAATGAATTCCACAAGCAAAGATGTGCCATCCTAAAAAGTCCTCCTGATGGCATAGTTCAACCACGGGATCGGGAGATGTCTGTGATCAGATGCATACACAAGCACAATCATGAAAATACAAATTCATTTTCTCCTTGAAGAGGAGTTGAAGTTTAAAAAGATTTTCCTTACCTGTACTCGTTGAAAAGGACACTCCTGAAAGTGGGAAAGCTAAATGTTCTGTTCCCAGCATGGAATGCAAGAGAAGCAGATGTTCACACTCTAACTCAGCTGGTTCTACCATGAATTGAGCTCAGGAAGGTGTAATAGAAAACCTGGAAAAAAAATATATAAGTTTGAAATATAAAAGACTACAAGCCCACATTTTATGAAGTTCCATTTACAATATTTAAACACAGACTGAAAAATAGAAAATACTTCTGCAACAGCTGCCAGCAATATCATTCCCCTAGTTTTAAGGCTCCAAAATGGCAATTCATAATTTTGGAAAATTCTAAAAATAGAACAGCCAAATCAATACATTCTTCCTGCTGTATTCCTTGCATTTCACTGCTAATTGCAAGAACAGCAGTCTCTCACACTGTGCTCTCTTCCCTTTGTTTTGATAACTAACCAGAATTCACCAATGCCACACTCTGACTTGGGTAAAAATTTAACACTGAATATATTCATCCTTCATTTTATCCCCCTCTTGCTCTTTCCTAAATGCCTCAGTTAATATTTTTCCAAATTTGTGAGTGCATGTCTCATGTACAACTAAGGGCACCTAGTGCAACTATTTGTGGAAAGCCCTGTTATATGACAGCAAATCCATAAGCAATAAAACAAATCTTTTTTTTTCTGTTCTTTTGCATTGAAATGTAACTGTCAATTTGATGTCCATAAACTCTTGGTCTTTATCGATAATAAAGCACTTAATGACAGAAAAACATCTTTAAGGATTCACGCTTTGAAATGTTCTCCTGTGAGACACAAGATCTGCATTTACCTGTGTTAAATACAGATTTATTTCTCTTTCTCCAGTGCAAACTGTCTCAGGAGAAGGTCATGCAATTGTGTGTCACGTTTAGAGTTTCAGGAGGTCCAGAGCAGCAGCTGACAGCAGCAGTGGAAACGCCCCCGGATTTTACAAGCAGCAGATACAGTTGCAGATCCCACAAGAGGTCATGCTGAAGCTATTAAAAGGGAGGGACGCTTGACAAGAAGCATTTTGTGCACAAACAAGATAACTTTGTCGCACAGACAACTTAAACCAGTTGATTTTGCACGGGGACGTTGCCAGCATGTACTCCCATCAATACTCATGGAATGCAAGCAAGTCAATCATTAATACAGTGCAATTAGCTCTGCCTATTTTTATATCAGAAAGGTTGTGTGACTGCCTGGAGAAGTAGGAAGGGACCGAAGGGGCTGCAGACCAGCATCTCTTACATCAAACCTAAACATCACAAAACAACACAAAACCACAGCGCTAAATCCACCAGAATATTGTAGTTAAATTTGATAATAAGGGCATATGCAAATATTACGTCAGGCATCTAAAGGAAATTTTAATTCTTTAGATCTTGATCACAGCTTAAGGCTAATACAGATATAAGGATTAAACAGCTATTTTTCTTCTGGATCCCCAACACTTTTCATCCATTTCATGTGTTAAAGTATGCCTGTCTGCTTGTGAGTATGCACCCATATAACCTTACACAAGCGGTTTTAACAGACAAGTTAAAAGTTAAAAGTTTCTCAAACCTAGCAGGCAGGGCAGAATTAAGGGCTCTCTAAAGAGCCAGAATAAGAGCAGGAAGTAATTTTATAGTAAGAAGAATAGCAAGAACAGCAGAAGAACAGCAAGAACCAAGAATTTGCTGGTCCCCAGCCCTATCTGGCTTCCAGCTAGATATCTAGCAAACCAAATGGTGAAGGTGAACAAGGGAGCGAGGGCATCTCCAGATTTCAAATTAAAAGAATGAAGGGACAAAGAAAACCGAGAAAAAAAAAATTGAGGCTACAGTAAGAAGAGATGGTTGGGAAGAGCAGACTCTCATCTCCAGGAAGAGTTCGTTCATAGATAGCTCTTACAAACATTTACTTGGCAGCTTTTTAATTATTAACAGTATAAGGAGAAGCAGAAAGTTGCTTTCCCCAGTGTTTGAATTTTAGCAGCAAAAATGCCTGCAAACTGCCAAATATTAATGATATAGGAGGCATTTGGTAAAAAGATTCCAAATAGTGAAGTATGGTGCAACAGTGTCCACTGCCATTCTGCAAACTACAAAGGATGGGAGGATCTTGTCTCACTTGGAAGCAACACAGAGCTGACAAAATGCTGCTGACAAACCCAAACTGAAGTTATCAGTGCGGTCCCTGAATAGCGACTCTCTTAGAAAACTGTTGCATCAGATTTCTATCTAACTGCTAGCGAATGCACAAGGAAGCAAATCCTCATTACTGGGAATTCCTTATCTTTAGCAATACAGAGCTTCAGACGCCCACCATGTACTTCTGTGTAAGTACACGGGCACTTTGACAATGCTATTGGGATTGCCTGTAATTCAGAAAAAGCAATAAAAAAATCAGATGCTCTAGGAATTGAGCTAGGCCCCAAAACACAAGCTTTAAAGACAACGTATTTCTATACAGAAATATCTATTCCTTCCCTCCTTGCAGCCATGCATCACCTGGTCTGAACCCAAGCCTGTCCCTGCAATATGGACATCCTCTTGCTGCCTCCTGGCCTCAGGTTACCACATGCGTTTAGTTATTTGCTCACTTTGGTGAAGGCCAAGAGAGGCTGAGGACCATCCAGGTCCTCAAATTATAGCAGGCGCCCGAAACGTGATGTTAAACCAAATAAGATTCAGGCAGGCAATAACATTCTCTCACTTAAGTATCTGTTGTGTATATATACACGTGTGTTTGGAGAATGTTTCCTAGAAAAAGACTAACATGAAAACAAACAACTGAGATATTTTTTCCTTCCCAAGAGAGATCTCAAAACCCTCAAGGGAGCCGCTGTAGAGCAAGACACTGGGGTCCCGAGGGTGTTTTTACAAGTACTCACATAAACGCTCAGCAGGCAGCACAGGGCTGCTCCAGCATACGTGGATCGGCACTAGCAGCAACCGGCAACGCAAGGAATCATCGTCACGTCGCACCTAGGACGGGAAACACTGTGAAACACGATGACAGGAGAGCACCGCACACGGCACGTTAGCACCGCGAAGCGCCTGTAGACCATTTAAATACCCGCTTTTAGTGCAAAACGGGCATTTAAAGCGCCGCGGGAGCAGCAGCGGCGGCGGGACGGGGCGGGG
>NW_010589837.1:182653-239558 GCF_000705375.1 Tinamus guttatus
TGCGTGGACAGTTGACTCCCCTCGGCTGGCGCGGCCTGTTTACGACTGTATAAACGGCTGCCGCACTAAGGATTGTTAGCCGGGAGTGCTTAAGTGACCCATAAAGCTGTAATCTTTTATACGGTGCCGTAAAACTCTCGCAACTTGGTCACGCGGGCCCTTGCCGAGCAGATAACGCTCCTTTCCTGCTGCGCCTGATAGACATGGTAAAGGGCTGCAAGGAAGGATGCGACGCAGTGACAAAAAGTGACACAAAAATGCATAAAACCCCCAGCGCCGAGTGCGACGTTTGCTTGTGGCTGCTTCTGAAGGGTCTTGAAGAGCGCTTGCTCTGAAAGAAATTGTGTCCCCGACATCAAATGAAGCTAAGGAGTTAGCGAGCAAAGTAGGGTGGAGAGATGCATAGGAAAAATTCCGAAGATGGATAGGCAAAATTCCATAGGATTCGGTAAGGGGATGAAAAGCTTCCAGGCGTGTTCAATATTTAGGGCACCCTTTTACTGGAGTGCTTTGATCCTTTGAAGTTGGTGCATGTTTAGGCTTTGGCACCCCTCTGAGGGAAGACAGTGCCAGTATCCTCATGTTTCCCAAGGGAAACCGAGGCGTGAAAATGGTGTGCAAATAAACCTGAGGATTGAGGGACTTTAGAGAAGCAAGCCAGGGCATGGGGAAATTGAAGGATTTCTTTCTGAATCGTGAAAGAGGACCCAAACTGAAGGTACCCTCTAATTGAAGCACTATTTTGAGTGTTCGGAAAGTACAAGTAGTTGCAGGCTCTCTCCAAATTCCTGCACGGATGCTCAGCAGGGTGTTATTGGGAGATAACCTAGGAGAATAACGCCTCACCTTTTCTAGTGAACTCAGGCTAGAGTTATGGTCTGAATAGCGAACGCGATGGAGTCTACTTGGCACAGGCAATGGAGTCACTGGAAAGCTGGACTGAGAAAAGAATCACAGAGTCACAGGATGGCTGAGGTTGGAAGGAACTTCTGGATATCATCCAGTCCCACCCCCTGCTCCAGCAGGGACACCCAGAGCACAGGGCGGCATCCAGGCGGGTTTGAAGATCTCCAGAGAAGGAGCCTCCACAGCCTCTCTGGGCAGCCTGTGCCAGGGCTCTGTCACCCTCACAGGAAAGAAGTTCTTCCTCAGGTGGAGATGGAATTTCCTGTGTTTTAATTTCTACCCATTACCAAGAGGTAGAAAGGGTCCTTACCCCTTGTCCTGTTGCTGGCCACCACTGAGAAGAGTTTGGCCCCATCCTCCCTACACTCTCCCCTTAGGTGCTTGTACATGTTGGTCAGATCCCCTCTCAGTCTTCTCTTGCCCAGGCTAAACAGGCCCAGCTTTCTTAGTCTTTATTTGTATGATAGAAGTAAAGGAGTGAAAGCAAGAAGGGAAGGACAGCAAGGGATGTCCGAGTGGTGGAACAGGCTTCATGGAGGAAGACTATGTGTGCACAGGAGCTTTTAGGAGAGCGGGCAGAGCATCAGCAGGCGAGAACAGAGCGCACAGAAGGTGCTTAACCCCACGGAAGGTGCTTAACCCCGAGCAGGGCTAGAGAAATGGGCTGCGCTTGTAGCAATGCTGCCCGCACGGCAAGCTTGTGAAGCCTGGCAAAGTGTGACCTCCTGTGGGTAAAACCGGGAATTACCGTGGGATAATCGAGCAACACGTTTCCCATCACCTGCTGCTATCTGAATGTAGAGCTTGCGGTGTGAAGCACCTTTCCTACCACTCGTGTCGGCCAGATGTGGCTCCCGGCCCCTGGGCACGCTGCCCGTGCCTGTCCTGGCAGTGATGGGGTGGCTTTCGCCATGCACAGATTGGGTGCACGTCCCAGGGAGAAATCAAGAGACAGCATCCTAAAGCAGCCACCCTTTCCCCTTCAGGAAAAGGTGCCAGGACATAACCATGGTGGGACGCAGAGTACGCTCTCATGACACGAGCTAAACCAAAACATGGAGCGACTGCCCCCCTGCATCCTGCTTGGACTTTGAGGCACACTCTGCAGACCCGGATGAAGGAGTAAATGGCACTTGATTTACGCCCTGCGCTGTCTTTGACATCTTAGGCCCTGTGCTCCTCCGCACCATCCCGCGGGCAGCACTGCTTCCCAGGGCGCTTGCTGGATTTCACCCGGCAAACTGGGACTTTGCTCTTCCAGCATTTGCATCCTTAGGACATCTTGTATGACGGAACGGGAGCAGTGAGGGAACAAGTGCCAAAGCAAGAGGTGATCTCATTATTTTGCCCTCTGGAGCACAGAATAAACTGAACCTGCAGCGAAGAGTTAGAAGAAGATGAAGTTCCCCCATGGCCCATGGCTGGAGTGGATTCCCACTGATGCAAAATCTGCTTGCCAGGGTGGACTCCTAGCTCTGAGTCCATGGTGAGGCAAATCCTGCAATTAGTGTTTCCAAGGGTGTGGAAAGAGGCCGGAGCGCAAGCAGCCTTGGTGGGTCCTCGGAGCGTGGCCGCCGCGCGCACCTGCGCCGCAGCGTGAATCGCGACTCTGTGCCCCTCCTGCGCGCGCTGTTTTCATTAGCGCCTGTTCCCGGGTTCAGGGCCATTCTCGCCTCCAGCTGAACAAACAATTTCCGTGCATGTAAAAAAACCCAGCCCGGTGCTAATAGGCAGCTCCCCCCACCGCCCCCGCTCCCCTCTGCCACCTTTTGTGCACTTGGCAGGACAAAAAAGTGGCGCTATTACCTGGCTTATTATCGGCACGGGACTGTAATTTACGGGGCCTGCTTGGGAAAGTGCCATGCTGGAAACATTTACGGCCCACTTAGAGCCCTGTGGGGTGGCGGGGAGGCTGCGGAGGGGAAGCTGGTTGTTCCACCCCTGCAGAACAGCGCGTGGCCCCAGTGCTCTCCGTGCCCGCTGGCTGTGGCGTGCTGGGAGGTCAGGCCCGGCCCTGCGGCTGCCACGCTGAAGGTGCAGGACAGACGTACGGCCCTGCTGTCCTCAGGAAACAGCACAGTCTTGTACCCACTCCACCTTGAAAGCTTGTTCACTTCCCTGTTTTCTACCTCCTTTGGTGCTGCACAGTCTCTCCCCTCTCACCAGAACCTCCCTCATCTTTTTTGGATGGCATTCACTTCCCCAAGTTTGCCATCTGCTGTAATTTTGTCCTTTGAGCTCCATCTGTGCTGCGCAGAGGAGAGAGATGGAAGCCTCCTGAGGGCAAACCAGCTCATTTTGTCTTGGACAACTCGGATGAAACAGGTCACTCTGGAACTGCTTCTGTTTCTGCTCCTAGAGTTTCGATATTCAGGCCAGACTGGGTGATGATCTTTCATACCACTAAATTTAGTGGAGGTGAAATCCACCTCTTCTTATTTATTTATTTATTTTTTTTTGGGGGGGAGGGGGAAGTTCACATCAGCTGCAGGATCTGAGGCAACTTTAGGCCTTATTCTGTTGACTGAGTCCCAGGCGCTCCATGCCCAGGTCAGATCTTTGCCTGGGCCCCAGACAGGGTGATGCAGTCTCTGAGCGGCAATCCTAGTGCTGGATCCCACTGCCAACAGAGGAGCCCCACAATCCAGAAGGGCTTCAGTGCGTCCCGCAGGGTGCAACTGGTCTGGGTGATACTAAAGCCTCCACTTAGAGTGAAATAAATGGGAAAAGGGGGGAAAAGAAAAAAAATAAGACCAAAAAATACCTGCCTTAAAAGGGTTCAGTGTGTGCGCACCTGATAAAAATCATAACATGGGATCAGCTTTCTGCTTTGCTTGCTTGGCTTTTGGCGTGCCTAACCATGCTCTGGCAGGCAGGGCAAATTTCCCTCTCCCTGGGGTCGTTAAAAAGACCATTTCCCCATTTCAAGAGAGGGAGGAGGTGGAGCGGGAAGCGGAGCGGGGCGGACGCTAGCCCGGCCGGTGCTGCCGCTCCGCGCCGCGTTGGGCACGTGGGACGGAGGGCCTGCATGGGTATGAAAGCAAACGCACATCTGGAAGTTCCTCCAGTTAATTGGGCAATTATTCATAGCACTTTTGCTGGAAGCAGCCGGCTAGTGCTGAGCCAAAACCAACAAGGACAGGCGTGGGCGTCCTCCGTCGCCCACGCGGAGCGGGGTGGTGCGCGGGACGAGGTGGGGCGTGGGTTAAGTGGGCAGGGAATGGAGCCACTCTGGGTGACGGGAAGGAGCCGGGAAGCGCTGCAAGATGCTGGGGAAGCGCTTGCCTAGCAGGGCTCCGGCTGGGAGCTGCTGCCCTGGAGCACCAGGAGAGTGCAGTGCCCCTGTGTTGGGGTTTATTAGGAGCTTGTCAGGCCGTGGTGTTGGTGAAGGTAGTGCAGACCCAGCTGTGCTCTGTGGCACTTTGCTCCTCATAAATAGTGGATACGCTGCCATTGCTGCCCAGTGCCTGCCTGAGCTGGGTGCTGACAGCCCTTGGTCACCTCGTCCGTCCTTCCTCACCGCCCGGGTCACTCTCCAGCAGTGGCTCTGCATCTCTGCTCATCTCTGGTGACCAAATGGGGCAGGGGCAGTGCTGGGGGACCATAATCCTTGCTGGCCTCGACGTTTCACTCCATGCGACCATGCTTGGGAGCCGGAGGCTGTGCCCGTGCTTTAGCTGGAGCAGCCTTCCCTGCAATAGGGCTCTACAGTTCCCCAGGGAGATAGGCAGGGGTGCCCTGCATGACATCAGCCTTGAAACCTTGTCTTTCCCCTTTCTCGTATCCAAATCCCATGGGACATGGGATTTTTCCTGAGGCTGAGTGCTCCATGATTGCGTGTCACTGGGACAGCGCCACATCTCGAAAGTGGCTGCCTGGAACGGCGTCTGGCTGCTGTTTCCATGGCTTTGCCCAGTCCCTTCCCACTGCTGAAGCTCATGGGAAGTCTGCCCCCCTTCCAGCGGAATATCTGTTACTGATAAAACGGATCGCCTTTTCCCAAATTGTGCCTTCTCCCGGGGGATGGGGGTGCTGTGCTTAGCCCATCTGCTTCCCGCCTCGCCTGGGAGTGCATCTCCAGCACTGGGAGATGTTGTGGCAGCCTTAGAAGTACAAGGAGGGTTGAGCTCCACTAGCATAATTAGAGCCAGCTCCAGCCAATCCCAGATGGAATGTGGAAGAAGAGTTCCAGTCGTTCCTTCATTCCTTGTCTTTTCCCCTCTTCTATGAGCTGGGTCTTCTCTGGAGAATTTTAGTGCCATTAACTCAAGATCTGCTGTAGGATAATGTAGATCAGACAGACAGTTTGGCTCCAAGATGAGTGTGGGAGCGCAGGCGAGGCTGTGCTGGGTCTCACCATGGAGCTGTCTAGGGCAGGCTCCTCTCTCCAGCGAGTGCTCTAGGAAGGGCTCGGAGGAATGCAAGCATGGCGTGCTGCTCCCGCCTCTTCTCTGGCAGTCCCACATGTGGTGAAAGGTTTATCTAGCGGCTGATCAGCTAATATTTTGCATCTAAGTCCCGTTTTGAAGTGTTTTAGAAGCAGCTATGGTGCTAACCCACAAAGGCTTGGGGATGCAGAATTCCCTGCATGGGATCATAAGAGTGGTCTCAGAAGTACTTGTGGGTACCGTACATGAGCTGCTCAACCCCCCTGGCGACAGGGGAGCACAACTCCCGCTTCCACAGGAGGGATCAAATACTTTGAATGGCTTCTCCAAAGTCTCAGCGGGAATCCTGAACAAAGTGGGGCGTTGAAACCAGATGCTCGTGCTCCAAGTGGCTGTCCAGCCTCCCGCTTTGATAATTCCCCACACAGAGATCTAAGTTAGGATGAGAAGTGCTCACTGAGGAGCTAATGCTGAAATAAAAGGAACCAGAGAAAAAACCTTCTCTAAAGTCAATGTGGAAGACTTGCTTCAGAAGGATATCCCCAGGTAGAAAGAAGATTCTGTTGCTTTGTCTACGTTTCAGTCACAGACACTTTGGTAAGGATCAATCTGAGGAAACAAGATGCTGAAGGTGCTCAGAAAGCCAAGATGAATAATGTAGGACAAACGCAAGCGATACTGTGGCAGGGAGAGCAAGGACCGAGTCCAGCGCAGGAGCTGTCAGTGGTAGGGAAGGAGAAGGCGATTAGACCCCCAGCTCACTCGGCAGGGAAAGGTCGCGTTTGAAGCAGGATGGTGCACGGGGCTGGGCACCGAAATGAAACAGCTGAGATATAAGCACCAAGGGAACAGCCCTCGCTCTCACTGAAGAGAATGGACCGACTCCCATTGACGTCAATGAGGGCTGAACTGGGACCCTTGCGAGAAATATATTGAACACAGACAAACCCAGCAAAGTCAAACCAGATGATGCAGGCTGCTTAACAGAGTCACAGGGAGCTTGTTGCGAAAGTTCCTAGCGAGGCAGTTCTGCCAAGCAGCCATCTCCAAGCCCAAAAGGCTCAAGCCTTGGAGAGGAGCGCAGGAGGCCGTGTCCTGCCGAAGGCACACGCAAGATGGAAGGTCTAGGATGGATCCCTGGCATGGCTCGACTCAATGCCTGCTTTCCTTGACCTCCTCAGCTACTTTGCCACAGCCATGGGTGCTTTTCATTAACATGAGAGGATGTTTCCTCTTCCCGTGACCAAGCTTTTAATGAGACTGAAGGCTGGGTTGGGCTGGGCAAGTTATCACGGCTCAACGTGCTGCCATGCATGAGCTGACAGCGGGGGCATCTGTGCGCACACCCTTAATTCGTGCCACATGCGAGCCAAGCCGAGTTAGCTGACGTGGGGGAACCGCACTGAACTAGCTGCAGTGCCCTTACTTGCACGGGCTGAGCGAACACACGTGGGCCGTGAGGCTGGTGCACAGTGACTGGGCTACCGCGTGACAGCCTGGTCTCCTGTTTGAGCCCGCTCTGTGACTCATCTCCCCAAATTCTGCCCGTGTTGCACTTCTCGGCCCCTTGTTTGAGATTCTCATGTCCTAGTTTACTCCGACTCAGGGACATCTGTGATCCTACCCCAGCTTCTGGTTTCTCTGGAAAGCTGTTTTGGCAGCTTTCCTGCCCTGCTCCTTGGAGTCATGGCACCCTTTTCCTGGGGAAAGGCTCTCCTAGGGATCTCCTTGGGATGCAGGTGCCAATGGACATGACCTCTCTCCACAAATGTCTGCCCTCTTTCTAGCCTGTCAGGCCTCCTTTGGCGCTCTGACCTGCCTCATCTCCTTGGTCTTTGCTTGCTCTCTCTGCAGAAGTGAGTCAAGAAAAGGTGCCGCTCTCGAGCTCGAACCCAGGAGATACCAAGTTGCCTGGCCAGGTCAGTGGGACGATCTCTCTGGCACAGTGGGAGGTTGGCAAAGGTGAATGACTTAAAGGAGATGCAGGATGAAGTTATCGGGGTGGTTCATTAAACCCAAACCAGAAGTAGCTGATTTCCTGAACACTCCTGAGGATCTAAGTCCCTGAAAGTGGCCTAATTTGTCCAATACTGAGTCCTGGTTCTAGCTGTAAGACCTCAGTGAATCCAGCATGGTCATCCTCACTCTACACCACGCTGAAGCAGAATCCAGGCCTCAAAGTCCCATCTCAGTAAACCTGGAGCTTGGTGTCTTGGATTTGGTAGGAGAGCAGAGACAGACCCCAGTTACTGTTTTCAGGCAGGAAAATTCAAGCATGAGGAAGCCTTGGGATGGAGACAGGCAGGGGGCATTGTTGCTCTTAAAATGGGTTGCTGTCATATGCGCAGCTTAGATGTTTAGAGAAGGGTGGAATTTCACCCATGATCTCCCCCCAGCTAGACTGGTCTACAGCTTGGCCTTCCTTTTCATCCCCAATCCACTGACACAGCAGCATCTTGGACAGACCCCAGCTTCCTTGCTGTAAGAGCAGTGTTTTGAGGAGGAGCCGGGTCCAGTATTGTTCAACTTATTCAGCAGTGGCCTTCATGAAGGGACAGAGTGTACCCTCGGCAAGGTTACCACAAAGCTGGGAGGAGTGCCTGATGCACCACAGGGCTCTGGGACCTTCAGAGGGACCTTGACAGGCTGCAGAGATCAGCAGAGAGAAATCTCATGAAGTTCAACAAAGGCACGTGCAGAGACCTGCCCTATTCCTAGGAAGGGGTAACCCCAGTCACCAGGACAGGCTGGGGGGAAACCAGCAGGAAAGCAGGACTTCTTATTGCTGTCCAGAGGTATTTCCTGGGATTTTGCTTCCGCACAGAGCCACAGAATGGTTGAGGCTGATAGGGACCCCCTGCTCCAGCTCCAGAGCACATTGCACAGGGTGGCATCCAGACAGATTTGGAAGATCTCCGGAGAAGGAGACTCCACAGCCTCTCTGGGGCTCAGTCACCCTCACTGGAAGGATGTGGAGATCATGTGGAGATGGAACTTCCTGTGTTTTAATTTGTACCCATTACCCCTTGTCCTGTCACTGGTCTTGGTTGTATTCCAGGCAACCCTCTTACGCTGAAGGTCTCGGAAAACAGCTTCCCTCTGAAAGCAAGCAACCGAAGGGAGTGTGTTAGTCTAGTCACATGGGGGAGAGCCTGTTTCGTGCCTGTGGATAGGTCTCGATTTCCTGGGATAACAGCCTTATGCCAGGAGCCACGCATTAGCTGCTGTAGCAGCCTAACGTAAGTTTGTGGATCAGCTGCCTTTGGACCTCGAGGTGGGAAAGAGGCAGCCTCCCCTATGAGTCCTCCTAATTCTTCTTATTCATGGATATCTCATAGGGGTGAGGTGTCATGTTTATAGGGCTGATTTTGCCTTCTCCCTTGTCTCTCTACAGCAAATGCTATTCTCCTTGACATTGTGGGACCGTTCACCAGCCTTTGATATCAGGCGTTTATTGACATATATTGGGATGTTTATTGACATGACAAGGTGCAGCAGCCAGTGCTGCCAAAGTCACTGCGTCCAGTGTCCTTTTATGGCAGGCTGGGGCTGTGGGCTCTGTGCCGTCCGAGAGAGCCCTGAGCTGTTTGCTCAATTTGCCCTTGGCCAGGATCAGATAAACAGTGAACTTGTATTATTTTTGTGCTTCTTCTTATGAGCAACTCAAGCACTGTAGCATACGCATTAGTGACTGACATTATTGTTTCCCCAATATTTTGTTCTCAGTGTTTAATGAAAACTGCCCGAAAGTATGAGACAATCATGGTCCTGTTGAGACCTAGGCTTGACTGATTCTTGTGGCTTTCTTGGCTGCTCGTTCCTTGAGATGGGAGGCATCTTCCCTCCATGAGGTCCTGCTGATCTTGGTTATCTCAGTGCTAAGCTCTGTGTTTCTTGATGGGGGCAGCCTCAGTGCAATGCCAGATGCAGTAAGTCTCTGTGAGCAGCAGACCCGAGGCAACCTGCCCTCCTCAGGTGGATCTGCTGGTGTTCAGGAAGGTGCAAGTCCGACTGAAGCTACAGTGTGAAGAGGGTGTTCGGGACCTCTTCGACGTGAATAGGTTTCCTGTTGTCTAATGGAAGCTGAGCTCATACTGCAGCTCTCTGCGTGGGCTCATCCCATGCAGCGGGCAGGAGAGAGGGACCCTGTTCCGCAGATCTGATCAGACCTTTACACCTGTTGGATTTGGGTGAAACTGGCTGGTGGGTTCACAGCTGTGGGAGGGGCAGGATGGACAAACACAGTGTCTTTGCTAAAGTCTCATTTCCATTGGAAACTAGGTTAAAGCAGCCAGCTCCTCCATTCCCTGCTGGGTGGTGGCCGAAAGCACTGCGTAGGCAATGAGGACAGCGCATCCTGGCTCTCACGTGGGATTTTCTGTTGGTGCAAACTAATTCTGTGCCGCAGGAAGGAGCCAGCGGGCGCTGATCTACAGCAGCTGTCCTGAGACTGTACCTCTGCCTGCAGCTGCACTCTGAGGACTCTCCCAAGGCACGACCAGAGTATGAAACCAAGGTTTGGGCTAGGAGAAGCTTGATTTTGGTCTCTGTCTCTAAGCTGCCTGGTTCCTGGCACAATATCCGTGCTCAGAGGCTCCATGCGCTGCAGTCCGGCAGCTCCTCTGGAATCATCTTTGCACTAGAGCCACGTGGTGCATCTTGCTGGTCCATCTCCTGCTTCCTACGAACAGCAGCTCCAGAGGGAGAGACATACAGTGTGGGATGCATGACAGGTGCTTTCTGAAGCTCTTGTGTGATGCTCAGCTGGTTTATCCGGCTGTTTTAGGTACTGCAAGTCCAAGAGGAGAAGTAAAATGAGTTTTGTGCCGCAGTGTGTCTTGTGCTGTGCTGGAGGAGCTGGTCCCAGAGAGCAGGGGTGGTTCAGAAACAAACAGGACAACAAATATGTGCCCATGGGCGATGGGACAAAGTCTCAACCATCCACATTTGCCTGGAAGCCTTGGCACACTTGAGATGGTGGCATGTGCCCATTACCCCAGCCAGGCAGCCCAGTGCCCAGGCTCTGCAAGACTTTTCGGCATCACAACTGTGGAAGTCTTTCTTGGGAGCTGTACGTACACCTGCTTCCCATGGCCAAGAACTGCCTGGTTATTTAACAGATAGTGGCAAAAGGAGATGCTGACGTAGCTCACAGGCACTGCTGGAGGACACAGAGCTTCCCTTCCGCAAACCCTTTCTGCCTGAGCCAGAGGAGCCCCAGGGCCAGCGGCGAGGGACAGCGCAATCCAAACGCTGCTCAGATGCGAGCGAGGTGAAGCGTGGCTGCAGCCAGCTGAGCCTGGGGCCGTCGCTGCACTGCTGGATGTGTTAGCTTAGGCAAATGGCCACACTACTGCAGCTGCAGGTCTTCTGGGCTGGAGGAGATTCCCATGTAGGCAGCTCAGAGCAGTCCCGGAGAGCCTGGGGCTGCCTGTGTGCGACTGAGACACATGTCCATAAACGCTGCAGTCTACTACTGTGTCTGTGCTCGCCTCTCTGCGCCTTTGGGTCAAGTAGTAAAAATTTTCTAGGTCTGGAGGCGAGCAGCCCAGGCCCTGCTGATGGACAACTAGAAAGACCCTGCTGGTGTGAGATGATCCCTGGGACACAACCCGGTGCAGGAGGATGTAATGCATGAACTACAAGTCCTTTGTGGGGGCAAGTGGCTGACAGCAGCCCTGGCTGCTGCACATCCCAGGGGAGTCGCAGGGCTGGAGCCCTCATGCTGGCAGTGTGTGTCTGAGGGGTAACCCCTCTGCTTGCCACCATTGCTGAACGCTGGAGAGATTAAACGTGCTAGGAAACACTGTGTGTCTGGACCAGTGAGAGCCAGAAGTCCCAGGAAGGTCCCGCGCGGCTTGTTGGTTGTCTGGAAGCTGCTTGTTGCGTTAGCTGTGACCCTCCAGGCCGGCTGGTGGAGATATCGACCAAAGCACAAGGAGCTGGGGCTGGTGAAAGCCGAGATCTCCACCTGGAGCTGCAATTCGAGCCGATCCTTTCCTCGGGCTGCAGGTGTGAGGGCGGCAGTGTCCTCAGAGGTGGAGGTGCCTAACGCTGATCTGCAGTGAATGCGATTGACCAAAGGTGCCTGGGGCCTCTGCTCAGGAGCTGCTCAAGGGACCCCGGCAAAAGAGGCTGGTCTAAACCTGGACCCACAGCCATGGATCTTCATCTCCCCAAAAACGCTTCTGCTGAGCTATATGGATTCACACAGTCACAGAAGGGTTGAGGCTGGAAGGGACCTCTGGAGATCATCTAGTCCAACCCTGCTCCAGCAGGGACCCCCAGAGCACATGGCACAGGGCAGCATCCAGGCGGGTTTGAAGATCTCCAGAGAAGGAGACTCCACAGCCTCTCTGGGCAGCCTCTGCCAGGGCTCTGGCACCCTCACAGGAAAGAAGTTCTTCCTCACGTGGAGATGGAACTGCCTGAGTTTTAATTTGTACCCATTATTCCTTGTCATGTCACTGGCCACCACCGAGAAGAGTTTGGCCCCATCCTCCCTACACTCCCCTCAGGTGCTTGTACAGGTTGATCAGATCCCTCTCAGCCTTCTCTTCTCCAGGCTAAACAGGCCCTGCTCGCTCAGTCTTTCCTCACAGGACAGATGCTCCAGTCCCTTCATCATCTTTGTCCCTTTGCCCTGACCCCTCTCTAGAAACTCCACATCCCTTTTGTCCTGGGGAGTCAGGAACTGCCCCCAATGCTCCAGGTGCCTCCCCAGAACTGAGCAGAGGGGCAGGATCCCCTCCCTCGCTTGCTGGCAACGCTCCTCCTGCTGCTGCCAGGAGCCCATGGGCCTTCTTGGCCACAAGGGCACATTGCTGACTCATGGTTAATGTGTTGTCAACTAGGCATGGGCTTGTCCCAAACCCATGGCAGTCACAGCAGCCACGGAGATGCCCCCAAGCGCAGGAGCAGGGCCCAGGGGAGAGCTGCGTCTCAGTGACAACCCCGCTGGCAGCGCGGCCTGCCAGGGAATTACCCATTAGTGTGGAATGGATCCGAGATGAAACACTTGGGATTGCGACCACAACCAAAAATATTTCGAGCAGGATCAAACTGAAGCACACAAATCTGCTTGTTTCCTGCGTTCTCCGCAGAGAGCCAGTCTTAAAGGTCACGGAGCTGGTAATTGCAGCTGGGCACAAATGGATTTTGCTTTAGGAAAATGGCAATGGCAGCAAATTCCTGACCAGCATTGCCCTGTGGGGAGGAAGGGCGTGATTCCTCTCTCCTGCTTTTTGGCCCTAGGTTGAGGATCCTGGCTAAGGAGCCCTGAGATTGCTAGGACTCAGCAGAGGAGCACAGGGACAGGCTGTGTCACCGTGTCTGCCGCTGCTTCCCCACGCAGCCAGCAGCTGAACACCCCGAACAAGCGTCCCCTGGCGATGCTGGACCCTCTCCTTGCTGGGAGCCCCTCCAAGCGATGCTGCAAGGCTGGAAAGTCACAGCTCCCAATTGAACACAGAGTCCCAGGGATGCTGCCTCCGGAGGAGCGATACAGAAGCCGGGCACATATCTGGTACAGCCATACGTAGGAGCATGCAGCGCTATGCTAGTGCCTGCATCCTTCTCTTCTGCTAGCCTTGTGTCTAATTATGTGGTTTACTTTCTGAACTAAGAACATGTACTTTAAATTTGGCAATGCCTCCTTAATTCAAAGAGCACTTTCAAGATGCTCAGCTATGTTTGGCAATCGCGGTCTGTTTTCATTAGTAAAATGATACCAAAATGATATCAAAGTCTGTTCTTGTGGCCCCCATGGGAAGAGATGCCAAACACAAATCCATCTTGAGGAGCGAGCTGGATTTACAAACTTCCTCTGGCCGTGCCGGTTAGCTCAGCGATGAGGCCGTGCCGGCCGCAGCAGCGGCAGAGGGGGCCCCTTCCCTCCCAGCTGCCACTGCAGGTAGCTGGGCAGTGCTGCCTGGCCTGGAGCAGGCTGGAAAACACGGGGATGAATGGCCGGGGGCTGTGGGCGCAGGCCTGGCAGAGGTCTGTGGGATGTGGCAGGCCTGGCTCTTCTTTGTGAGCTTTTCCTGCTGTGACTCGGGCAGAGAGCTTGTCCCCTCAGCTGCTGCGGTCTCTCAGAGCATCCCTGGGGACACAGAATCATAGAATCATTATGGTTGGAAAAGACCTTCAAGATCATCGAGTCCAACTGTAAGCCCTTCAACACCATCCTGCTAAACCATATCCCTAAGTGCCTCATCTACATGTTTCTTGAAGGCGACAGTGACTCCACCACTTCCATGGGCAGCCTGTTCCAAGACTTGACCATTCTTTCCATGTAGAAATTCCTTCTAATGTCTAACATGAACCTCCCCTGGCGCAACTTGAGGCTGTTTCTTCTTGTTCTATCCATAGCTATTCTGGAGAAGAGATCAGCCCCCACCTCCTTACAGCCTCCTCTCAGGTAGCTGTAGAGAGCAATACGGCCTCCCCGGAGCCGCCTCTTCACACTAAACAACCCTCGGCCGCTTTTCCTATGGTCTGTGCTCCAGCCCTTGCCCAGCTTCGCTGCCCTTCTCTGGACACGCTCCAGCACCTCCATGTCCTCCTTGTAGCGAGGGGCCCAAGGCTGAACACAGTGTTCGAGGGGCGGCCTCACCAGTGCTGAGCTCAGGGGGACGATCCCTTCCCTGCTCCTGCTGGCTGCGCTGTTCCTGACACCAGCCAGGAGGCTGCTGGACTTCTTGGCCACCTGGGCTCACTGCAGGCTCCTGTTCAGCCAGCAGAGCAATGGGCACTGGGGCTGATGTGGCCAAGGCCGTGCCACCATCCATGGCAGAGAGCAGAGCGAATGTCAAGCCTCAGCCCTGGGCACAGGGCTGCCAGGGCTGTCCACTAGAGACTTCCCCATGTTCCCCTTTGCCACATTTCTCCTTGGATTCCTGCATCTCTCTCCTGTGACCCTGGAAGCCACATCACACATGAAACCTATGGTAGATGTCTCTATGCTGATGCACGTATTTTTCCTTTCTTCCCTTTCCATGGCTGTTTGTCCTGAGCCATGGAGGGGACGCACATGGTTTATTTTTTGGCCCTGTGCTCGGGACACCCACGTGCCCTCTGGAGGGGAACAGCACCCATGTGCTTGCCTGGTGCCCCCTCTCTGGGGAACTGTGTGTGATGGAGGTGCGGGCAGGGCACAGACATCCTTACTCCCTGCACTCGCACTGTTGCCCAGCCATGGTCCATCACCTTGCTCTGCCATAGTTTTCGTTTTCAGCAAAATGTGGAGAACATTATGTGCCACCTGGATGGAAACTCTTAGCCAGTGTAATCAGGGGCTGCTCTTGTCACAGGTGGACCTTTGTGCTCTTGAGCTTCAGTTCCTCCAAACAGCTTTAATCCTTCCCATTCCACATCCCCTGAGCTACTCCGCATACCTGGCCAGGGACACCCATTTACAACAACCCCCACCAACCTCTACATTTATGGCCTTCACTTCACTGCCTCGTGAGCCCCAGAAGCCACCCTTCAAGAAGGTGCCCTGGGAATGTGTAGTTCACTG
Organism: Tinamus guttatus; assembly: GCF_000705375.1. The sequence continues at coordinate 197,468 of NW_010589837.1, forward strand.
CTCAAATGCTGGATGCTGTTGCCTGGCACAGACCTGTGATGGGAATGGGAGTGGGACCCACATCCCGCATGCCTGCAGGTGCAGACCTCAGTGTGTCTAACAAACAGTTTGGGGTGTCAACCATCTCTAGGTTTGCCTGTTAACACAGATGATCTGGCCTTCAGGGCAGGGATGGGTCCTGATGGAGCTGAAAGTGCGTTTCTCCAACGTGCTAGGTCCTCGCTGCCCATGGAGCTCTGCACACACCCAGGTACGTTGGCTTGGCGCTGGGGAGCAGCGACCGTCCCTGCCGGTGCTGCCCACTTAAAAGCACAAGCGGAGGGAAGTGATTCACTTGGAGCCACCCAGGGAGCCGGCGGCAGAGCTGGGAATAAAGCACAAGTCTTCTCCTGCTCAAACTGCTAACGCAGCCAGCTCTTCCAGGGAGGTCGGAGGCTTTCAAGAGGACCATGAACTATTCTCTTGCCTGCTTCAGCAATTTCCAGAGAATCAGGGCTTCAGAAACAACCCTATACCCCTGTCACAAAAAAAGGAGCTCTGCTCCAAGGGTCAAGCTCCTTGCAGGGGCAAGAACAGTTGTTTAGAAAAATACGATCCCAATCCTAAACAACAAGGCTGCTGCTCTGCCAAGGCGCAGCATGAAGGTGTTTGAGCCGTGATGGGGACCATGAGTGAGGTGTGCGGAGATGCTGCATGTCCAGCCCATGGGTGCTCCCGCTCGCAGGCTGCTGTTGCCAGCCCTGCACCCACAGAGGTGGCAGTAGGGACAGTCCAGGGGCAGCGCAGCCACAGTGCAGGCGACGAGCCAGGGTCAGTGCCCTGAGCCCACCCTGCTGAGGGGCCAAGTGCTGTCCCTAAACCAGGGGACTTCAAGTCACATAAACTTCAGGGTCAAACCTCACCCTTGGGCAAAATGAAGCTGCTGAGGTGGGATCACGGCAAAGCCCGTGTCAGCCACATGAGGGATCTTGGGAACTCTCATCCAGCCACAGTCTCCTGGAGCCACTGCTGCCCAGCAGAGCGTCCTCGAGGCAGAGCTGAGGGCTGAAGGCCGGCCTGGCCTTTCCCAGGCCACCTGCTCCCCTGCTGGGGCACGGCAGCCTTCCCCTCCCCACTGCACCGCTTCCCTGGGATTCGGCTTTTGGAGCAGCTTATCTCTGTTTCCAGTGCTCGGGCCCGGCCACGCGGCGCATGTTTCTTGTTTGTTTGTTGTGTCAGAGCTGCGCTCCGCCAGCCGCGATGGGGCCGGAGGCGACAGCCCTGGCAGAAAGGCTGTTTGTTTACCCTGGGCCGCAGGCGCAGGCTGTGGGGCAGGGGCCAAGCCACAGTGTCTGGCAAGCAACTGCGAGGGCCTGGAGTGCGCAAGACGTGCGAGCTGTGGTTACTGCAGACGGAGGAGCCGGTGCACTGCTCTGGCATGGGCTTGGAGGGGAAGCGTCGCTGGGTTTGGAAGGAGGGATGGGGAGCCCTGTCTCTGTACCATGATCGGCTCACTCTGTTTGGGTTTCCAGCAATGGGTCCAGGGGTTGATCTCACGTCTGCCCTCCTTCCCTGCGCCTGCAGAGAGCAGTGAGGGCCACTTACCTGGCAACTCCTGCTGCTCTGAACAAGGGCCAAGAGGGGTTCCCAGAGGTGCCATTCTGGATCATCTGCAGCCCTGTGGGCCAAAGGGCTCCAGCTGTTTGGATGCCCCGTGTGCTCTGACATCTCTCTTGAAACACCCATGTGCTCACGTGGATAGATAACCCAACCAGTAAGGCCACTCTGGAGTGGGGACAGTGCAAATCCTTCTAAGAGCATCTTTCTGCTGAGGAGGCAGAGAGCACTTGGCCCTTGGTCCTTCTTGGAGGAGAAGGACCCTCCCTTACCCAGAGGAAACCCAGGGGCAGCTCATTGCCTGAGGCCAGAGGTGCACAGCATGGCTGGGATGGAGACCTGTTCATCCCAGTCAGATCCTTACACTGGCGCTTCTTCATCCCCTGCTCTCCACAGCACAGATCTGTCTTGGCTGGGAGGGCATCTTGTTGAGGCTGGGCCTCCCCCATGGCTGGAGGAGGCCTCTTTGGAGCTGGCTGGGCCTCCGTGACCTGGAGAACAAGCTCCCTTGTGGCTGGCACGTCCTTCCCAGAGAGTCAGGCCCTCTCCAAACGAGGGTCTCTTGGGCTTAGGCATCCTCTTCGATGTCGCTCTCCTCTCTGGCTGGCATAGAAACACTTGGTGCTCAGAGGCAGCCAGGTGGGATAAGGCTTGATGGCTGCTGTGCAACGAGTGTCCATTTCTGTCTGTGCCAACCCACCTGGGAGGAGGCCCCTCATCTCCTGCTGGCCCCTGGTGCTGCTCTCTGCTCGTATCAAATACGTCCTCTGGATCAGTTCTGCCAGGCCAGCCGGGCTTTTCAACCACTTATGTTGGGGAAGCAAGCTTCTGGAAGCCCCGTGAAGCCCTGTCCTCCCATGGCTGCTGGAAGAGCCTCGGAGCTGCTGCTGCACCCTGGGACCACAGCAAAATCATGGCACATTGGATGGCCTCAACTGCTGCGATGGTGCAGGGGACTGGGATGGGGACGGGAGCACAGATCAGCCCTGGTGTCGTCCTCCCGCTGCATCGCCTGCCACATCCTGCTGATCTCTGCTCTCAGATGCTTCCATGTCCCCTTGGCCCACCTGAGGCCATGGTTTCTCCTCCAAGCTAGATGTCCCCGACCATTTCTGAGGACTCTTTGTGCTGGGGGGAGGAGCGGGTCCCTCTGGGGTTAGTGATGGGAAGAGCTGGCGCTGTGCCGTGTGTCCAGGACTCTCCACCTGAGCATCCCAAAGTCCACTGTGCATCTTGGCCTGTGCTGCGAAGTCAGTGGCAGTGGAGTCTTCTTGTTCCTTCTCCTCCTCCTCTGCTGGGGAGGGCAAAGCCGGGTGCTTCCGGGGGCCACTCAGGGCAATTTGGTGCTTCCTGGGGCCATGAGGGCAATTTGGCTGCTCCTCACCCACTGCCCTTTTTGCTGGGCCTGTGGGAGCTTGGCGCTGCGTTGACCAGCCATGCTGCAGCTGGGCTCTGCGTGGCGATGCTGCTGCTCTGGTTGACGTCAGCTCCGTCGGCAGCAGCTGCAGAGCTGTCAGTGTGTTGCAGGAAAGGCCAGGCTGCCTTCAGCAGCAATGTATGGGGTCCTGTCCCTGCAGGGAGGCTCTGGGGGGAACCAAAAGGCCAGGGGTGGGAGTTGGCTGGTGATGCCAGGGTCCAGAAAAGAAGAACAGCAGCTGCAGAAGTGGACGGACCCTCCTAATCTTCTGGCTGATGTCCCTTCACAGGCATTCATGGCTCCGCTATCTACCTCCCATGTGGCTCCCAGATCCTGTCCGTTTGCTGGGTCTTGGGTTCTCTGGGGGTAGCACAACTGCTCAGAGGTGTCCCAAGGGGCACAGGCATCTGGGGTGGCTGAGGGCAGGCAGGGCTTCGGGAGCCCGTTTCTCCCTGGGAAGATGACAGGGTCCTGCGGGGCAGGACATCAGTGAGAGCAGGGTTGGGGCTGGGTGAAGACTGGCTGCTCTGTGAATACTGAGGCACAGGGACCTGAATACTTGTTTGAGCTCCTGGAAGAAAGACCCTGTATCGACTGAAGCCCGTTTCCCATTGCACCAGCGGTCTGTCCCCACACCAATCCAAACACCAGGCTCCTTCATGCATTGCCAGGACCTTTATCCAGAAATACCCAAGCAAGTGCTGCTCAGTCCTTGCCCTGTCCCTCTCCTAATTGGGCTTTGCTGCCAGGAATTGCTCCTCCTGGAAGCTCTTGAAGACCTGACCTATGTCCATCCTCCCATCTGGGGGGCTCTCCTGGAACCTGTGATGCTTCTAGGCAAGGGAAGGGATGTGGGACAGGGGGGCTGGCAAAGGAAGGTGCTGTGTGCTCAGTGTGGATGCTGAGGCCACCCCTTGTGCCCGGCAGCCCCGGCACAGCAAGCGCACGGGGCCGCCTTTGCTTGGGGTGGCTGCGGGGCTGCGACGGAGGGGACAGGAGAGGGCACCGTGTGTCCCGGAGCCACAACCGGAGACTTTTTCCCTTTTGTCCCATGCCCCAGCAGCAAGGTGGGGCTGCGCCAAGGTGTGGAGCCGGCCCAAGCGGGAATTGCTGCCAAGCCAGAGCGGCGGCTGGTGGCCCTGCTCCCAGCGGAGAGCATTTTGACTGGTGTTTAATTCCGTCCATTGTGATTCTAGCTGCAAGACCACTTTTGCAGGGAGCTTGTCCTCATTGCAGCAGAGTCGTCTGCTGGCATTTTCCAGCCATGGACCCCGGCGCCGCTGCCTCTGGTGGTGGGAAGCACCAGAAGCCGAGGCTCATCCCGCTCCTTCGCCCTCCCTAGCCCCTGTCTGGCCTCACAGGGGTGCTCAGCTCCTCCGCCGCAGCCTGGCTTGCAACCCCGGCAGGCAGAGGGTGAGCGTCTCTGTGCGAAAGTCAAATGCTCCTTGTATGGACTGCAGACAGCTGGAAGTGGAAGGGAGGGAGAAAGAAAAGAGAAAGAGGAAAAGAAAATAAATAAAGAAAGAGCAACTGAGGTCAAAGCATCCTGCAGAAATAACCTGAGCTCTTCTGTTGCCCTCGGCTAGTGGGCAGCTCCAGGAGGGCTGGTGTGTGGATGGAAGACAAGGAGAACACCAGGCTTTTACTTCGTCCTTCTGGGTGAATAACTTGGAGGACGATTCCTCCACACAGGATTTCCAGGAACAAGCAGGCTTGTGTGGGGCAGGGTGGCCTGGGGAGCAGAGAAACATCAGGGTACTGCTGCTCAAGGGACAGTCGTGGGCAGATGTCCCCTCCAAGAGCCAAGAGGGGTGAGCACAAGCTGCAGCTGAAGAGGAGGAGATGCTGGTGAAGCAGTCCCCTCGCACTGAGCATCCCCACAAGCCACATGCACAAACGCTCGGCTAACTGCAAGTTCCCCTGCGGAGTTTGTGAGGATCGTCCCCATCTCCCGTCACCCTGGAGCCAGCCTGTCCCCATGGAAAGCACCTCTGCAGAGCGGCCACTGGTGCTGCCGGCTCTGAGGCCATGCCTGGGTCAGCCCCGGCTCTGAAGTCCTTCTCCGAGACTGTTCGGGGGCCAGGGCTGGGCCTGAGCTCATCACGCGGAGCTGACGCCTTGTCAGCACATACGGATGCCAGATCCCTCACAACTCAAACGTTCCATTTGCAGCAGAGGGTTAGAAAACAAACAGCTCTTCCAAAATAAACGGGACTCGTCGGCCCGAGTGATGGGGAAAGCTGCCAAGAGGCTGCTGGGAGTAAAAGGCCACACAAACATTGGTTTAATTCCTCTATCCTCCTGCCTGTCTGTGGAGATGCTCGAACAACATCCCTGCCGCCTCACACCCGGACTTTCTCCCTGCGATCTGCAAGGCAACAGAGGTCTGTTCCTCCTCACTCAGGACATCGCCTGACCCCTCTCCATGTCCCTTTGTACGGGGAGCAGTGTGGGAGCGAGGGCTGAGTGTCCCTCTGCCGCTTTGGAGCATCCCCTCTGCTCAGCTTTGTCGAAGGGCAGCGGAGTCTCACCTCCCCAGGACTGCCCTGCAAACAGCCAAAGTCCCGAAGAACGTTCCCCTTAACAACAAGGACAAATCATGGAAGTGGTCAAATCCTAGAATAGGAGACTTGGCTGGGAGTGGGAATCTCCATTCTTAGAGATATGCAGATCTTGTCTGGAGCAGGCACCTTGCTCTAAGCTGGCCGGGGTTGGAGCAGAGCTCTTCAGGAGGCCATGCTGCCTGGCACTGTGCCATGATGCTCGGATTTTGGAAGACAAAAGGAGATGGGGGAGAGGGTCTTGTCTTGTCTACCAGAATCATCCCCGCCTCTCTCCTTTTCCCTTCTCCTCCACCACCAGTGGACTCCATGCTCTCTTCCAAAAGGCATGTCCCTCTCTGGCCACCCCTTTGCTCTCCTGCTCACACCCTGAGTACAAGTGTGTGTCTCAGTGCTGCAAACCAGGTGCTGTGGCAGCGAGCTGGTGGCCCCCAGGTCCCCCTGGCCACATGGCAAATCCCTGACAGGGTCTGGATCGGCACATGGCTCTTGGGGCCCAGAAACCACCTTGGCTGCCCACCTGCTCCTCATCCTCCTCCAGGTTTTGCTCCATAAAGGTTTTGCTGCGAGGCTGTCCTTCAAATACATTGTGCTGCATTATCCGCTTTGGTCTGATCTAATATCTTGGTCTTCAGAACTACTGAAAGGGTAAATTTCCTCTGCAGAAACTGGTATGAGGCTCAGCAGCGTCTGGCAAATGTAGGATACAGTCAAAAATGTTTATGGAACAGGGAAAAATATCAAAAGGTTCAAGAGAGAAGAAGACAGCATCACAGACAGACAGCAACCCCCTGAGTTCCTCCCCTCGGGAACAGGAAGCAGGAAACATAAGGAGCCATTTATTTTAAGTAAACTATAAATATCGGACTACAACAAACGCATGTAAGAAAAGAAAAGTTGGTCCAAGTCCAAAGACTTCCAAAAGGTCTTGAGCAAACACGTGTGATTGAATCTGGCAATTGTGCACGTGCGCGCGTGTGTGTTTGTATGAGCCCGCGCGCTAATCAAGGGCGGCAGAGCTCAATGCAGCCTAATCCCCTCAAATTAAAACCAGATCAAATTCAAAGCCAAGGCAAAAACGTGGGGAGTCTTGAGGCTGGTGATAAGATCAGTGCTCACGGAGGGCTGGAAGCGGAGAGCACCCCACCATGGCAGCCACATCCGCCTGGAGCAGCAGTCACCGCATGGGGACACCTCTCGCTCCGTAAGGAAGCACTTGTTGGAAGACAGCAGGGAGTTGCTGTTTCAGCATGTACTTGCATTCCTAAAAAATACTTGCGTTCCTGCTGGCAGCTGAAACAGCTCTGGGGACTGCTGTGGGACTGCTAATGTAGGGTGGAGGTGTCAATGCAAGGTGCCCAATATGGGCACTGCTCTAGAAAGGAAAAATGGTGGCACAGAGCTTTCTTCTGGCCTGGTCATGGGTGGGCCAGGTGACCTCAGGTGAGTGCAGCGGCTTTTCTATAGGGTATGGAGGTCTCTAACCTGTCCTGCCTGCTCTCACAGCAGGCTGGGTGGTTGGCTCCAGATCTGTGCCACTGTCACTATCGCCAGCTGTAGCAGAAGAGATGTATGGTGTGAAGCAGAAGCGGGACAGGCAGACCTAGACTGGGCTGGAGGCAGGCAGTGACCATCCAAGTAGCAAAGCACTGGATACGGCTACAGAGTCTCCGTAAGGGGAAGGGATTCTCCTTTCCAAGTTCGCAGCAGCATCTGCCAGCACACGCTGCATGTGTGCTCTTATGACCTGGGTTGTAGCCACATCCTGATCGGAGTATGAGGGTATTCCCATATCCTTCGTCCAAGTCCCTCATTTAATCTTGGAGAAAGAAATACAGGCAAGAGACTCTGGTGGATGCACCTGCGCTCCAGTTGGCTGCAATGCATTCAGTGCAGCCCTAATAGAGAGGAATTTCGGCAAAGCTTGTTAACCAGCTGGTCTGAGAAGGCCTGAGTGAAGGTGCTGAGTGCTAGAAAGCAATGACTTGAAATGAGCTGAGCTCCCATCCTGCTCCCTTGGCTCAGAGCTGGAGGGGACCTGTCTTGGGTGAGGAGCGCTGGGCAAGGAGCTCAAAGGAGCCAGGGCAGAGGGGAGGCGCGATGTGCATGTGTCTCTGCAAGGTCTGGAGGTGCACTGGTACTCTGTACCAGCCTGGACAAAAGGCTTTGGCTTTCCATTCTGGTTGCTCCAGCAAAAGCAAGGTGTCCTGATGGGCAAAACTTGGTTTATTTCTTACCCAGGTGTAGAATGATTACCCAAACTACAGGCCAGGAGGGACCTGCGGTCTCTGCATGAGGGCTTTTGGGGGCACTAGAGCTCTGCTGTAGACTTGTCTGAGTGTAGCAGAGTCCCTTTGGGATCCAGGGACTCAGAAACATGCCTCTTTCCATCTTTTCTTATGGGGAAACTGGACTGTGACCCTGATTCTGGGACAGTCTTGGGCTGAGATCCCAACGTGTGCCAGCTCAGCATGTACAGCTACTCGGTGACTGTGCATGCAAGGTAGCTAGTATGGGATGAAGCTGCCTTGCAAGTGCTCTAATCCAACAGCCTTCAGCAGACCTGCTCTCTCGTTTGCTTTACTGGGTGACATGTGAGAAGCAAATGGCTTTCACTACCTGCAGGGAGTCACATAACCCCATTTGCAGCCCACTGGAACGCTTGGCAGTGCAGCCTATGTGCAGTGGTAGAGACAACCACCTGGGTCCTGAGCCATCCAGAGCATCTCTTCTCACCTGCAGTCGCCTGATCGTATCATGTTTCTCTAGAGGCCCCTTCCAACCCTAAGCATTCTATGATTCTATGATTCTATGTACAAAGCCAGTCCTTTTTACCCCAATGAGAAGGCTTGGGGAGGAGAACTTCAGTCTTCATCAGCAGTCCTGATGAAGCCTGATTATACCTTATGAGATCTAGTAACTCTGTGGTCACTCTTGGGCAGCTTTCAGCTAGTCTAACTCAGCTTCACTTGCCCCTGTGCACACACAGGCCTTGGCAGTCTGCTTGTGTAGCCCTGGTTTAACCTCAAGCAGAGAATAAATCTGATGGGCATGAGATGCTGGCCCTTGTCACGCTCCCCAGGCTATGGGTGACAGTTAACATATTGCTCCGAGAAAGGCACCTGCTTTGTGTGACTGCTCTTATCGCAGCCAGCTGACGTGTTGTTGCCCTTTATCTTTGCCCATGGGAAGCTTTGCCTCTGTTTCTCTCTCCGGCTTGGTTTGTACAGGCTGCCCTCCCAGGTGTTAGCACCAGCCCATGCTTCTGCTGCCCACAAAATCCCTCTGCAGCCGAGTCCAAAGCTCAAGGGCAGATGTAGAGGCACAGAGGGGACCCCAAGCAGCTCACCAAAGGCCCAGGCTGGGCCACCAAAGGCTGCAGAGAGGAGATGGGGGCAGGGGTTGGGTAACGCATTTCTCATGTGGCTCTGAGGTCACCAGCCTCAGTGCCCCAGCTGCCCCAGCGCGTTGCTTGTGGTCAGCGGCCCCAGCAGGCCGCTCGTGAGGCCCATGCGCTGCTGGCATGGAGCCACGATCTTACACAAGTGAGTGACGGATGCAGCGACAGTGCCAGGATGAGTGGCCGGCGCCAGGCAAGCTGGCATCCGGGGCAGCTCCATGGGGTGCCCTCAGCTTGCCAAGATGGGGCATTTGGGCACCTTTTCCCAGCTGATGCTGGACCCACAACTCGACTCCCTTGGTGATGAGGCAGAGCAGTCCCCTGAAGACTCTGACCATGCGGCTGCCAGGTGAAAGCAGTGCATGCTGTAGCTGGTGGCTTCCTGGGATGGCAACGGCCCATGCCGTTGGTCCGGCCACTGCTCTGCTCACTGATTCTCTTGCATGACAGTTCCTGCTCTCTGCCCTCTTCTTGTGGACTTGGAGGGGTGTTGGTGGAGCCATGCTGGAGCGAACAGAACTAATGTCCATTGGCTGAGGACCTGGCAGAGCAAAGAGAGCCCTCTCTGCTTTCCATCCCGTGCTGCCTGTGAGAATTCACCAGAGTGACATCTCCATCAGCTTGTATTTGCTGCCTCTAGTACTGTCGCTTTTTGATCCTTCAGGAGCAGCTAAGAACTGAAATGCGTTCAGAGTGCCAGATGTGTCTGCGGTATTACAAATAGTCCAAGTAACAGATTACTGTGTCACCACTTGTTTGTTCAATGTGCCACCAGCATTGTCTTACATCTCTGTGGTCACTGTGGCCTCTTCCAGCTGCCATCACTTGTCACCATCAGTCACACACATTACCCTCAGACTTGGCCATTAGGCAGATTAGCCCTAATTGGTACTGCCCGTCATCACTAATCACTATCTTCATTGTCAGCTTCAACACCACCCGACGTCTACAATTTCCACTTATTAGGAGAGTGCTTGATTCTTCAGTGCTTGCTGTCTCTGATCCAAGACTAGATATCCTTTCTGAAGGAGACTCTCTAGCTTAAACAGCATGAGATGGGGTCCCTGAGAAGGGGTCTCCCAAGATGTTGAGCAGGTTGGTCCCTTCTTGGCTTATAAACCCACTCACGTTTCACCTGCTGCTGGCAACAGGATGAAGCTGCGGCAGAACTGGGCCTGGCCTGTACTAGTGAGGAGAAACTTGGGTCTTTTGGTGTCTGAGGGCTGTTCTGGGGTGGGATTCTTTGTTGGGGATGAGCTTTGCATGAACTGAATGTGGGTTTACTCAGTCAAAAGCCAAGGCCTCTCCATATCCATAGACTTCTGTGGTGTGAGCAGATAGTGAGCATGTCGAGGCAGTGCACTGGACTCTTGAGCACTGTGGGATTATGAGACTGATGCCCTTTAGCTGCTTCAAACAATGATGTGTGGCTCTTGTCTAATGTCCAGCTGGTCCCAGCAAAGAGGGAGCAGTTGCCACATGCTTGGGAGAGACCAAGACACCTTTGAGGTAGGATTTGGGGAAGGTCAAACAAACCATTTATTTCCAGGCAGAATGGTCAGATGTGAGTGTCTCTGTTTAGCAATCACATCCAGATGCTGAAGTTAAACGTCTGGGCTTCACCTCTCTGTTTTGTCTACACCCCTCCAAGTGCCTCGCTGCATTTGGAGCCATCTGCCAAAATGTTATCACCTCATTCATCAGGCACTGTTCACTTCGGAGCAGGCATGTTCCCAAATCCCCTTGAACGGTGCGTACAGTGAGGACCGCAGCAAAGGGAGAGATGCTAGGAGCTTCCATGATGGCCTCTGCTTATAGCTTGCCTGTTCTTCCACACTGAGGCTGTTTCTGCAGCTTTTACTAGTGCAACAAGTCCAAAGGCCTCAGCTTCACATCTGTTGTGGCCTGAGTGGCCACAGAAAGAAGCGCTATGCCTGTGCGGGAACACAGCACGGCCCATGCTCCATGCTGCTGTAGGGGGGACATTTGCATATCCACAGGGCAAACAGTAATCCCTCCATCCCCCATGACAAGGCACAGAATCAGCTACAGGTTGTCACCAAAGTTCAGGTTCTTTTGACATGGCTAGTGCATGAGGAGCTTGACTTGCTGAACAGGAGCCCTTTCTTGTCTTGGATGACCTATCCCGTGCAGAAGCGGAAGAGATGGACAAGCTCTGCACACCAATATTAAATATTCTACATGCTTCTTCTTTCTTCTCTGGTGCAAGGTAAACTATAGTTTCATCCCTTAGTTCCTGGGAGCTGAATAAATAGTTACATTTTCCTCAAGGGATGGCAACCAAGTCATGCAGTGCGTTGAGGATCACCACTGTCTTAACAAAAACAGGACTCAACTGTCATGACTTAGTCAACCCAAGCAGCTCAGGCCTGCCTCTGTTGCTTAGAGGTGTTACTTTGGCCCTGGTTTCTGTTACTCCAGGTTCCTGGAATTCTGTGGAAGAGGAAGATCCTTCCTATATTCTAGGTATGCCCATATTCTAGGTGCTGGAAATGTTGCTTGGATCTGTTTAATACCCAATTACTAGGCTTGAGAGAGCTCCAACAGAAGATCTGAGCATTTGAAGAAGAATCTGAATTCTCACAGTGATGACAGTCCTGTTTTTCCATGGGCTGCCATTTGCAGAAGCCAAAATAACTTTTCAGTTCATACTTCCACATGGAGAGACTCACCACCTCTGGAACAGGCGTTGGGCTCGTTATTGAAACCTTTTCCCTTGCAGAGAGTGGCCTTTTCATTGGAAGAAATGAGGTTTTGAAGGAGAGATGGACAAACCAGCATCAAAATCCTCCTTGGTATTGTGTTTCAAAACTGAGGATTCAATTTCAATTTATCAGGTAATTCTTTTTGTTCAGAAGGGGTTAAGCAGCAAGAAGCTGCTGGTGTCCTCCATCCTCAGAGCTTTATGATGGTGAAGTATGCTATACTATCTGTAATAGGGGCCCAAAATACATAGGACAACCTGACAAATAGTGCTTTTCCCCCATGTATCTGGAAGAAGCTTAGCCAGAGACATCTCCTCTGCTCTGTATATGGGAAAACAAGGCACTGAGATGTGCCTCCTTGCCGAGGACAACCAGCAGAATCAGGATCAGAGCTCTGGTCCCCAGCACCTCTCTGTGGCCAGCCCTGATAAAATGAAACTTCAGCAGCATGAAGAAGTTCTTTGCTGCTGTCTGAGAAGAGAGAAAATCCATTGCCAAGAGGAGTGATCCCAAACCTGGACGGGAAGTGCAGCTTCACGCTCAATGCTTCGTTGGCTCACAGCACCAGGCACATAAGGATCAAAGAGCTTTCCCTTGTTTTGCTTCATTCTTCTGCTGGGAAACTTTGTGAACATCCTGGCAATGGGTGACCCTGCAGCACCTTCTCTGTGAAGATCAGATCCAAGATAATAAAAGAAAATTTGGTTTCTTCCAGGCTTTCCATGGGAAAGGGAGGCTGAACACTAAAGCTGAAGCCATGTGCAGCCTGGGTGTGTCGACAACACCTCTGGTCCCAGCTCCTCCGGCTGGGGCCAGGAGGGCCCCTGGCTCTGGTGCCCTGGATGCAAGGCCTGGTTCTTGTTTCCCCAGGAGCAATGTGCTCAGGCAGCTCTGCTCTAGATGAGGATGTGCCAGTGGTGGGTAAGCACAGCTGACATCTGTTTGCCCCAGTCTGCAAAGAACTTCATCTCTTCTTTACTTTTATTCATCCTGGGTATCCTATTTGCCTTGAGACTTAGCTGCAGCTGTGTCCAGAGGTGAGTCACATACGGTGATAGGGCTAGTGCTTGCCTCCTTCTGCATGGGAGCTAGAGTCAGGAATTGGGACAACAAGAGTGACTGATGTCACATACTCTCCATCTGCTGTTCTCTGCCAAAGAGACAGTGCTGTCCACCTTGTGCTGGGACTGCAGAGTTTGGCTATATAGAGGCATGAGTGTGACTACACGTGATCATGTTTGTCTCTTGTTTGCACTTCCTGGCTCCTCACCTGCAGCGTGAAGAGTCTGGGTGAACTTGTCTGATGCTGACATCGTATTTCAGGCCTCAGGTTCAAGCAGGCTGAGTGGAGAGACATTTGGAGCTGATTAATTAGTAGAAGGGAAACAGGTCTAGGAATAAGAAACAGCTGGCCATCAGAAATGGAGACCAGAGGTAGGTTTATTGCAAGGGCCAGAGGCAGAGGAGTTTTAGAGGGTCTTGGGATTCCTTGTATCCGGCTGTTCTGTGACAAAATCTTGTCCCTAGTGCCAGTTCTCAAGGCTCAGGAACAGACTTGTCATGTTCTGCTAGGCCTTAGCTGCTGTCTTTGTTCAGAACTAGCCCCTTCGCCTCCCAAAGGCTTGTTTTATGCTACCACACTACCATATTTGATTAAAAAAAGGTATCAGAGAGATTTTTGGTAGTCGGTATATTTGGTGGCTATTGATCTTAATGATGTGGAGGAGATTTTGACTCATGAAGGCCTGGGGAGCTGACTACTAATGGGAAGGGTCTCTCCTGAGTTCATCTGCAGACACAGCCACTGACAATTGCAACCCTGTCTGGCATCTCTAAATGCCTCCCTGTGAGCTCCCGGAGAGTTTTTCCTGCTTGCCTCTTCTTGGTTCACTTACTACTGAACGTAAGATCCATCTGACCTAAGGATCACAGAAGGTGATCCTTGAAGTTGGAAGGGACCTCTGGAAATTATCAAGTCCAACTCCCCTGCTCAGTCTGGGTCACCTAGGGCACGTTGCCCAGGACTGTGTCCAGATGGCATTTGAGTAGCTCCAAGGAAGGATGCTGCACAACCCCTCTGAGCAACCCGTCCCAGGACTCTGTCATCCTCACAGTAAAGAGGTTCTTCATGTTTGGGTGGAGCTTCCTTTGCTTCCGTTTGTGCCTATTGCTGGGCACCTCTGAAAAGAGTCTGGAAAAGTGGGTAATGCAGACACCCATAAAAGAGCATCTTCCTGAAGGTAGCTATCTGATGACCTCTGATGGGGCTTAAACTCAGGCTTGACTTCCTGGTAGTTCTTTTAGTGGTTCCTCAGCATGAGAATATATCCCTGCCTCTGAGCATCATCATTAAATGGAACCCATTTTTCTCTGTATTCTTTTTGAGGCAAAGCTAGATCTTTTGTGAACTTCAAGAAGTCCCATATTTGTTTGGTTGTTGTTCTCATCTGACCTTGCTAACCCTTCTGGAGGGCACTCTTTCTCACCTTTACTTGGCAAGAGTTGGCATTAAGCTCTCAGGTGATCTTCCAGTGTTAGGCAGTGCTGGGCTTGATTTAACTTCAGTGAACCGGAGATAGTGTAGATTCGCAGTGCTGACATCACCTTCTTGAATATCCATCTGGGAGCTTGGTGGTGTTTGCAGCCACATTGGATCGGTTGCCTCCAGGCAGTAGCTGCCACCTCTGGAGCCAGCCCACCAAGGTCAGAGTGAGAGCACCTGAGATTATGGCTTTTGAGTCAGGCCAGTGCCTAGAGGAAAGCTGCTTGTTTGGACAACAGGGCTCACCCATGGGAATGAAAACAAGTCTGAAGCCCTAACTGGTGTAACCTGCGTCTGTGACTATCACGCTGAGTCCTGTTCTCTGGTCTATTGCTCCTGCACACAGAGGAGATACGTTAGTGAGGCCATCTCCAGTCAAGTCAGTATATCACTGGTCTAGAGACAGGGTGGGAAGGAGAAGACAGCACTGAGCCGTGCCCGCGTGGCCTGCAGCAGAGGGTCCTGGCGTGAGAACAAGGGCATGAAGCCCTCGGCAGCATCTGAGCGTCGTTTGCGGCTCCTCAGCGCTGCAGTGCGGCAAGGTCTCCCTCGCATGCCTGTGGTGTGGAGAGCCCAACACGAGCAGACAGACCAGCCCTGTGCGCTGGGGCCAGCCCAGCCGCATCCCTGGCTCCTGGCAGAGGGGGCCTGTCCCACTGCCAGCGAGGGCGGCAGCTCCCCTTGTGCAGCCAGGACGGCAGAGCAACATCTGCGCAGCACATTGCTCCGGCGCCGGCACGCGCTCCTGCCGGCGTCCGGCTCCCATCCGAGGACGAGGTGCTTCTCCTGCAGCCTGGGGCTCTCTGCAGGGAGGGTTTGTTCCTCATCCACCCCGGGGGGGTTTGTTGCAAAGACCTCGGAGCCCTTCTTCATCATGCGTGGGATGGTGCCACCAGCTGGGCCTTTCTGCCCTCGAGACGGCAAGAGATGTCAGGCTGGTTCTCCTTGACAGAAAGCAGAGAGACAGGCGTATGGGAAGTGTGTGGCCTGTACCTTGGCCAGGTCTGGCTTTTCTTAGTGGGCAGAAACAACAAAATGAAATATCTTGTCCCATTAATTTCTCTGTGGACTGCCTGTCTCTGCAGACTCCTATCCCTGCTTGGGCTCGTTATTAGGGCCAATTTGCGCCGCGGATTAACTTGTCCCTGACGTTGGAAAGAAGTTTCCATTTTCTGTGAAAACACATTAATTAATAACACTAGAGATGTTGCGATCTGGTCCATCTGTGGCAGAGCGGGGCCTGACAGCACCTAACGGGAACCAGCTGCTCGGCAGCTCTTCGCTCCCCGCCGCAGCGTGGGCTGCGCTGCTGCCCCACGCTCCCTCCCTTGGCGCTTGGCGTGCGGCCGCCCGCGGCAGCGCCTCTTCCTCATCGTCCTGGCAGGAGAGACCTCGTGTCCTTCAGCTCCTCTTCCGCCTGGGCTGTGTGTGGTTACAGTTGATGCCGTGCAAATCCGGGCCCTGGGCATGCCGGGTTCATGTTGCTGCCCAAGGACCCATCCTGGGAGGGAATGTTTTCCCTAGCTTAGGGAACTAGTTATTGGGGGAGGGGGTTGTCCCCCCCTTTTGGGTGTTTGTGCATGACCCAGATGATACTCTGAGAAGCGCTTGGGCTCCTTTTTGTCCTCATGAGGCAGCTGCCCAAGAGCAGGAGGCCACTGCCAGTGATGTCCATGCTCGCTGGTGCACCTGGCAGGACAGGTGCACACTGGTGGAATGTGGGTCAGGATGAAGCGAAGCGCAGGTTCCTCGAGTGGATGGGCTGGACGGCAGGTTGGGATGAAGGGTCTTCATGTGGCAGGGTAGAGCTCTGGCCTGCACTTGGCCTTGGCCACAGGCCACTAGGGTCTGGAGAAGGAGAGGCAGGTGAAGGCAGCACTGGGAGGCAGAACTGTGGAGCTTGGAGCATCTGCGCCCTCCTCCTGTGCAGCCCGAGCCTGCAGCGGGGTGAGTGGCTGCTCCTTCCCGGTGCTCCCTGGCTCCAGAATCTTCACCAGGATCCAGGGCCCAGGACAGAGGTGGAGCGGCAGATATCCCGTCGGGGAGGAAGCCTCCCAGAGGCGCTTTAGAGCAGAGCTCCTCAGAGGGTAGCATGGAAGAGATCTGGAACCTTCTAAATGTGTGACTTCCTGACCATGTGGGTCAGGGTCCTCTCAGCACTTGCTTGGCTTCCCTGCACAGCTCCTAACCAGATGACCTGCACGAGCAAGTGTTCAGCACAGGGTGAAAAGCACTCCCATGTGTCAGGGTGTTCCCTAGGAATCTTTCGCACCCCGCAGAGCAAGATTTAACTGCTGCCTTCCTGGCGTGCTGACCCTGCACGTGCAGCATCTGCCATAAACCTGTCTCAGTGGTGGCAGAGGTGGTGATGAGGAGGGGGTCTTTTCTCTCAGCAGACTGCCACTTCTAAGCCCATCTTCATAACACAGGCTGGCTTTGAAGGAGAGCTCCCAAGTATGCATTTCATTAAGATTTAATAAAGCAGCTGCCTGCTCCTGAAGCACAAAATGATTATTAGAGCCTTTATTGAGGATTAATAGCTATGTAATCAGCACGTATCTGGTTCCTACAGGCATCTATTACATAGCTTCTTAACCTCAGTGAATATGTTTCTAATTGGCCTTTAAGAACACGCTGTTGCTTTATTAAACCCTAATTAAATGCATATTGGGTGAAGTCCATTCAGAAGTGGTTTTTGTGAACTACTTGTCATTACCTAATAGGCGCAACCTAATGTGTGTTCAGCTTATTTACTCTGTTAATTATTGTATTTTATGACCTTTGTTAGTTTGTTAGGGCTTTGTTTTTGTAATTTGGTCTGCGAATGTTGTTTCCTTCCCGATTAAATGTGCTCAAAAAAAATGGGTGCTACTGTCCAGAAAGGGAACAGGAGTGATCTCAGTAGTGTCGCTCAGTCGGAGCCCTGAGAAAGCCGGGTGGCTT
Organism: Tinamus guttatus; assembly: GCF_000705375.1. Next base: position 214,653 of record NW_010589837.1, read on the forward strand.
TTCCTAGGCTGCAAATCTTAGTGCTACTAATGCTTCCCTCCCATTCCGCTCAAGCTGAGTCTTGTTTGTCCAAGGCTTGTTCAAGACCTTCCAGTCTTGTTTGTAGAAACTTCCAACCAAGTTTCCTCCAGAAATGGGTTAGATGGCCATGATGAGGCAGCCATACTGACCTTGAGTAGTTTTCTTCCTTGACTTGGTTTGCTGCAACATTCTCCTTTGTCTTCTTTGAATAGAAGAATTTCTCTCTCAAGAATTCCTCCCTCAAGCTTCCTTATGTGTATATAAGTTTGTTTCTCAAAACCCTGTGGGCACAAATCATAACACACTAAATATAAGAATGAAGGGATCTAGGAGAGGTCAGAACATGGAGGCTGGCTGGGCAGTGAAATAATTGATGCTCATGTAGTATTTCAGCAGAAATAAAACATTGCAGCTTGACAGATAAATGTGGGTAGAATGAGTTGAATGGCACAATGCAGTTGAAACCAAAACGATTTGGGAAGTTGCACTGGCCAAGTTTCAGTTTGGGACCTTTTTCCATTTCTTTCTGGCAATGTCAAATCATCTTGATCCAAGAGACTCAGGACAGGAAAATTCCAGTCCAGGTTTGGGAAAAAATGACACTTTGTTTTAATTTGCTATTGCATCATCCTACCTAATGCAAAATGGAGAAGTCACAATCAAGGAAAGTCGGAAGTAGAGCAAGAATGCTTCAGTTTACCCCAAATGAACTTTTTTTTGAGAGAGAGAGGAAGGAATTTTCCATTGTTGGAGAATTTCAAAATTCCCCAGTGCCCGCTCCGCGGTGAAAGCGTGTGCCAGCCCTGAGAACTTTCACAATACCCTGTCCCCATTCTTTACTCTGTGCTGGTGCCACAGTTTGCAGTGAATTAAGAGCAATGGGCTTCAGAGTCAGATACCTCCAGCAGCTTCAGAGCGGCGGGTTTGGATCGGAAGTGTGCGGCGTGGGTGCCGAGGGGCTGTCAGAAGCAGCCAAGGCCGATTTATGAGAGGCTGAAACACGCCGCGCACTACCATGTCTCCATGGGTACAACCAGCCCAGGGGTAAGAGGATGCACCCTCTCTCTTCACAGCCTGAAGCACCCAGGTAGGGCCACCAGGTCACCCTGAATCTGTCTGTGGCTTGTGGAATGGGACTGACTCTCCGGAGATCTTACAGCACAAACTATAAAAGCTTAGTATTAATAATACAATTAGTAACTATGTAAATAACCAAGCTAAGTTTAAATAGATACAAGATTTCTAAATAAACCAGCCTCTCAAAACTGTTGAGTTGGTGGGCTCGCTTCTCTCCAGGGCCTGCCTCTCGCTGTTGAATATGGAGCAATCACATTGCTGGCTGGAGAGTCCCATCTCCCTTCCTGTAACTCTAGGACAGATCCAGGCCATCTCTGTGGCTGTGCTAACTACACTGTCAGTATCTACCTGTATTTCTTGCAGTGGATTAAATGAAATGCTCAGCTCCCACTTCCCCTGAATGGGGAGAAGGTGCAATCCCGGGCCTGAGAGCGGCTGGCCTGGCCTGTCTCTAATTACAAATCCCTGCCTCTCAACAGCTGCCCTTTGATCCTCAGCCCATGCTTTCTGCAGCTCCATCATGTGATTGTTAGAATAAATAAGGACGGATGCTCTGATTCATGGAGAATAAGTACCTTGCCCGAACTTTCACCTCAGACTTGAACTGCCCCCAAATCAAACTTGCTAACGTTTGAAAATGTTCGGTTAACTCCCTCTCCTCCGCCCTATTTTCTCAGCTTTTACAGCCTTTATACTTTCTAGATCCCTTTTGGAAGCAAAGGTGCCAAAATACTTCATAAAAAGGCTGTTCTTGCAGCATTTCTCAGACTTTCCCGCACTAGGAAATACCGGAAATCGTGGGAGCAAACCTGCTTTCTGGAGAGTCTCAAAGCAAGTTTTACAGACCCTAGAGATCTGGAGAAGCCTCAGCTTCCTGCAATATGGACTTCTCTCCAAAGCCAACAGGAACTTGGAAACTTTGGGGCCTCTTGATTTTGCTGCTCTGTAGCTCTTGAATCTTTAATCTCAAACTTCTCTTTGTCTGTGTATGTTGCATAAATACGTCCTTATTTTTCTAGTTAAGGAGCCTGGGACACAAAGTCATAGTCAAAGGTGCCTACAGGCCAAGATTTTCTTGCTTGACTTCAGGATGATAAAGGAGCGTCCAAGCTTGGAGCTGTATTGCCCTGTTTTCCTCAGAGGCAGTGAAGGCCCTCTGGGATGGATCTCCCAGGGAATGAACTTTGCCTATTGAATCCCAAATCTCTCTCTGCAACAAGCTGAATTCCCAAAGGTCTCAGCCTCAGATGAGCTGGGTGCCTATGGAGAAAGCAGAGGAGCCATGAAAGGGTCTAAGCAGCATAGGCTGGGATGCTCAAGAAAGGCTAAAGAGGTGAGAGATTTCCTTTTCCAGCTGGATTCCACTGCAAGTGAATTGCAAGGAATTCACACATCCAAGGCCCAGTTTACACCCATGACCTCGAGTTTGAAAAATAAAGAGTTCATATTCTACAATGAGGCCTTTTTTTCTGCCTGAAATAAGTTGCATGGGAGTTCTGTTTACTGGGGAAAGTAAGGCCTGGGTGAGGAGAAAAGAGCTATTTCCACCTTTTGAAATTCTTCATGCTGACAAAGCTCTCCAGGTATGTTTTAATTCCCTGTTCTGCCCCGGCTGGGTGGGAGCAGTTGCTGGGCATCTAAATGTTTTCCTACTGGGATCCCACTGGGAGTGGGCTACCAGCCCTCGCATGTAGCCTGGGAAACACCAGGAGAACTGCAGGAATAATGGATGTAGATGGAGAGCTGAGTGCGTGTTAGCAAAGGGAGAAAGGCCATTCACACAGAGCTATCTGAGCTCAGGCAAACTATTCCCAAGGAGGTACCATGTGTGGGAGAAGGCGCCTCCCTCTTTGCATCCATGTCTGAAATAACTTTCTCTAACATCCCCAGGACCAAGACTTCTATTTACTATTTTTTTTCTTGGTTATTGTCAGTGTCTTCTCAGACTGGATGCTGTGTCCTCTGCTAAGAGTTGATTGGATCCATTTTGAGAAGTGTATTAGTCATGGAAAGCTGATGTCTTAAGCGAAGAGGCAGATCACAGCTGAGAGCTGCAGAGATTTCCTTTGCTTTGGCAGTTTAACTGCTTACCTGCTCTGTGTGGAAGGAGGGAAGGATTAGTGAGAAAGCTGATTTTTTTTTTCAGATTAGGGCTGGCAGAACAGAACATTTCTGCGGGTACATGAGCTCAGCCTTGTCTTTACTGGCAGTTATAAGGTAAGATGCTTAAGTGCAATATTTGAAACAGGTGTCTATGACGTGTTGCGGGTTCCTGACCTCCAGCAGAAGGGCAGGGCAGGTGTCTAAAGGTGGCCATGTCTTGAATGACACCAGCAAAGTCTGCCCGAGCCCTCGTTTGAATGGAGTGAAACGAGTCGCAAGCCTGGGTCTCTGTGCTGCTTGGCTTCCTGCAGCTGCTGAAAGGCTCATGGTTCACAAGTCACTCTCTGATGTCCAGATCCTGGCCTGCTCTTTCTGCATGCGGTTCCCATCTGCATATCCGTGATAGCTGAGGGCTTATGCAACGCTATTTGCAGAGCTTCCCTAGATCATCTTCTCCCAGTGGCAGGGATGTCATCTCACATGTGCATACAGTTAAGTCTTCAGTTTTCCAGGGGCATGCGGAGCTCAGACAGTCCTAGGCAGAGTAATCTGGGATTGTCACTGGAGACAGGGACTGGAGAGCTGCTTCAATGGCATGTCAGGTGAGCAGCTATTTGAGAAAAGGTATGGACTGAGAACGGTGGGAAGAGGAGGCAGAGCAAACAGTGCACATGTAGAAAGCCATCCTTCTGCTAAGGGAAGCCTAAGCCTAGGTGGTCTGCGTGGCAGGAGGAATGGAGTGATGGTGAACTGATGAGGGTGGGTTCTAGCTCATAAACCTTTCCTTTTCTATGGCCTCTATCAGCTGTCACGCGTGGTGAGCTTCCCCCATGCTGCACCTCTCCAGTGCCTTCGGTGCCTGGAAGTCACCCAGAGGAGGGTAGACATCTCTGCTGAGGTTCCACCTCAGACGCGCGCCGGAGGTTTTTATTTTCCCCCTGCCTTGACATTCCCCTTGGCTGTGGATCAGCTGGCGGGAACCAGCAAGTCTTGCAACAAAGATGAGCAAAAAACCTCTCCATGCCTCTAAAAGGAAGAAGGAGAGCACGGCAGAGACGGTCCGGCTGATACAGCTCTGCTTTCTGCTGCGGAGGCGGGAAGCCTTTCGGACAGGATTTATTTTGTATAGTCTTCCATGCAAACTGGATCCCCCTCCCCTTCCAGCTCTTCCCAGCCTTAAATCATATCCTTTGTAATGACATCTCATGCTTTTGTGGCGCCTTGCTTCTGAGCATCCCCAAGTGCTCTATAAATAACGGATGTATCCGAGCCTGCCAGGAGGACGCAGTACCACCCTCTCTGCTCCCCTGTGGTTAAGAGAAGGTGATAAACTGTTCATGCCACCTCACCTCAGGGCCACAGTCCTGAGGGGGACTAGCACTGCAGTCTCCCACACGTCCTCTCCAGGGCTTCTCCTTCAGCTCCAGCAGCCCCCCTGCATGTCATCCCTGTGCCTGTTCCCAGTGTCTGGTGCCTGGGGGTCCGGATGAGAGGCACTTGGGGACGAATGAGGCTATAGCTGAGAGGATGTCATTGTGCAGCCTGGCATGCTCTTCACAGCCTCACAGTCTTTCTGGGAGACCCATGGAGAAGCCTCCTGCCCAAAAGGTGGTCCTCCGCAGCAGCTCCTGTAGCTCCTGGTAGTAAGGTGAAGAACCATTTTTTCAGCCTCTTTTTTTAGGTCAGGAATGGATTTGCCTGGCACACGAGGTTCTGGTGCTGGAGCAGGGTGGGTGTTAACTGCATGGAAATCTTGCTTCCTCATGAGTCCAAATAATACCAAGTCTCAGATTCCTGCTTTCCCATTCAAGCCCTTTGCTGTCATCAGGTCCTTCTTAGTCCTGTCCAGAGGTTTGTTCACAGCTGCAGTGTCCCAGGAGGTGGAACAGTTTTCATCGGACTCCTCTCTGGTTTGGCCCAAAAGCAGGAGGAGTCTCGTTTCCGGATCTGTTGAGCAGTCCTTAGGCTGACTGTTTTCCTCTTCTCCGGACAGTCTGGAGGGAAGGAAGGAAGCCCCTCCGCCATGGGGACAGATGGGCTGGTGATGTCATGTTGGCATGAAGTAAGGAAGTTTAGCACACGATTTGGGGCTGTGTCAGGTGGTTTTTCAGTCTGACTCAAGCTGTCTACCACATTTTTTTCTGAAAACCAGTCCAACTTGGAAGAGGCCTTTTAACCTGTCTGACAGCTGGAAAGTCAGCTGGAAAGCCCAAGACGGTGGAGAACTCGAGCACAGAGGTAGTGATGCTATCTGACTGGGAACCTGAGTCATTCTGGGCACTGCTGTAGCTTTGGTCATTGCTGTCTCTGAAATGGTGCCTATGAAATGTCTGTGCACCCCTGCTCCCTGCGGAGAGACGGGAACCACGAAGAGGCTTAGCCACTGCAAGGGCAGAGGCCACCAGTCAACCCAGTGTCAATCAACAGTGGAGGAAGCTGAGCTCTGGTGAGGTGAAGAGCCTGCAATCCTATGCTCTGATCCACATGGGATCATCAGGACTAGGAAGGGAATAGGAAAGACTAATCCAGCCTGTAGGTGTCTTGGTGGTACCTGTCTCCGTCTTTAGTCACCACAGCTGGTCTGCTGGAAGTTTAAGTGTACAAACCTTCACAGGCTCATGGCCTGTCTCCAAGTAGCTGTAGTGCAGGCATCTCCTGGAGGCGCAAGAGTCTGGGGCTTGCATCTGCAGGGCCATTGCAACAACCTCCTGAAGGCCTGCCCCAGCCATCCAGGTACTCAGCAGTGGCCCTGCTTAGTCTAGGCTTTCTCTTCCTATACGGAAAGTCTAAGTTTCCTTTTCCTTAAGGCATTGAGTGCAGTTCTGGGTCCCAGTACAAGAGGGATGTGGAACTTCTAGAGAGGGTCCAGCGTAGAGCAATGAAGATGATTAAGGGACTCAAATGTCTATCATGTGAAGAAAGACTAATCCAGCTGGGCCTGTTCAGCCTGGAGAAGATTGAGAGGGGATCTGATTGACATGTACGAGCACCTGAGGGGAGGATGTAAAGAAGATGGGGCCAAACTCTTCTTGGTGGTGGCCAGTGACAGGACAAGGGGTAACAGGTAGAAATTAAAACACAGGAAGTTCCATCTCCACGTGAGGAAGAACTTCTTTCCTTTGAGGGTGACAGAGCCCTGGAACAGGCTGCCCAGAGAGGTTGTGGTGTCTCCTTCACAGAATCACAGAATCACAGAATGGTTAAGGTCGGAAGGGACCTCTGGAGATCATCTAGTCCCACCCCTGCTCCAGCAGGGACACCCAGAGCACGTGGCACAGGGCGGCATTCAGACGGGTTTGGAGATCTCCAGAGAAGGAGTCTCCACAGCCTCTCTGGGCAGCCTGTGCCAGGGCTCTGTCACCCTCACAGCAAAGAAGTTTTTCCTCACGTGGAGATGGAGCTGCCTGGGTTTCAACTTTTACCCGTTACCCCTTGTCCTGTCATCTCCTCTCAGCCTTCTCTTCTCCAGACTAAACAGGCCCCGCTCGCTCAGTCTTTCTTCACACGACAGAGGCTCCAGTCCCTTTATCATCTTTGTCGCTCTGTGCTGGCCCCTCTCTAGAAGCTCCACGTCCCTCCTGTCCTGGGGAGCCAGGAACTGCCCCCAGTGCTCGAGGTACCTACCCAGAGCTGAGCAGAGGGGCAGGATCCCCTCCCTCGCCTGCTGGCAACGCTCCTCCTGGTGCAGCCAGGAGCCCATGGGCCTTCTTGGCCACCAGGGCACATTGCTGCCTCATGGTTAACCTGCTGTTAATCAGGACTCCCACATCCCTCTCTGCGGAGCTGCTTTCCAGCAGGTCAACCCCTAATCTGTGCTGGTGTCTGGGGTTATTCCTGCTCAGGTGCAGGAACCTGCACTTGTCCTTGTTGAATCTCATGAGGTTCCTCTCTGCCCAACTCTCCTTCCTGTCCAGGTCTCTCTGAATGTCAGCGCAGCCCTCGGGAGTGTCGGCCACTCCTCCCAGTTTGGTGTCATCTGCAAACTTGCTGAGGGTGCCTTCTGTGCCCTTGTCCAAGTCACTGATGAACAAATTGAAGAGCACTGGGCACAGTATTGACCCTTGTGGGACACCACTGGTCACAGGCCTCCAACTAGACTCGATGCCATTTATCACCGCCCTCTGGACGCTGCCATCCAGCCAGTCCTCAATCCACTTCATGGTCTGCTCATTCAGTCCACACTTCCAGAGCTTTCCTATGAGGATGTTATGGGAGACTGTATTGAAAGACTTGCTGAAATCAAGGTAGACAACATCCACTGCTCTCCCGTCATTCATCCAGCCAATCACCTCATCATAGAAGTCTATGAGGTTCATCAAATATGACTCTTCCTTGGTGAATCCATGCTGACTACTCCTGATTACCTTCTCTGGAGATCTTCCAAACCTGCCTAGATGCCACCCTGTGCCACGTGCTCTAGATGTCTCTGCTGGAGCAGGGGATTGCACTGGATGGTCTCTAGAGGTCCCCTCCAGCCTCAATTATTCTGTGGTTCTGTGATCTTGAGGAAAAGGGCTGAAATCTGAGCAGGGTTTTGCAGAGAAAAGGAGAAAGCAGGTGCTGTTATCTCATACCTTTCTGCTCCATCATGTCTCATCCCACTCTATCCCATCCTATTCCACTGCATTGCATCTGATCCTATTCCAGTCATCCCACTCCGTATCATCAGGGCAGCCATGATGGCCATCCTGAGTCAGAGCACCTCATGCCAATGGTGCAGGCCCGTTGGTGGCAGAGGCCATTTGGAGTATTTTCTTATCCAGGATGTATGTCAGTAAAAACAGAAACCTAATAAGCAAGATAAGGAGACGATTTATAATGGAGTTTGTGAACTTTAGGAAAGAGCTTTACAGCCAGATTTTGCAGACCACACAGGGAGAGGTTATAGTCTCCAAAACCTTGGAGATTTTTTAAAAAATATTTTTATATTTAAAAAAAAGAGTTTCCAAGAATTAAATAACACAAAAGTGTATGAAATATGATGTAGGGAATGTTCCCATTGCTCTCACATCTGAAGTTAATTTGGGAGACGCTCTGAATAGCTTTTTAAAGAGTGGATAAACATTGGCATCAAAAGTGTAAATAAAGTTACCAGACAAAGCGGTCGTTCAAAGAGAATTGTCTCTGGGATATTGGCTGGGCAGCTTTAATGGCTGCGTGGAGGAACATTTGAAGATAAAATAAGAGGCTCACTGATTAGCCTGGGGGTGAGTTTCTCTGCTTTGTCTCCCTCTCATGATGTCAAATTCAAGCAGCACTGGCTCCATATCTTATTTGGAAGTAGCCCTGGCACGAGGTCCCGCGTGTGCAGCCCCGGGGAGAAGGTGCTGGTGCTTGCCCAGCTCCCTGCTGGCTGGGCTCGGCCTTGCTCCCGCCGCCATCTGCCCCAGCACCTGGCTCTGGCATTTCCCCGCTATGGGAGATGCTGCAGGAACAGGGCCTGGTGCTGGGTGCCATGTGAGGACCGTGCCCCGTGTCCGGCAGGCAGGATGCCAGCGGTGCTGTGCAGGGAAAACAACGGAGCATGTGCTCAGTGCTGGAGCTTGGTAGCCCTAAGATCTCATCAAAATAGGATATCTGGCCCTCTGCAGAGGAGGACAGTGTTTAGCCTTGGTGTCCTGGCTGAAACTCATCCATCTCTACAAACCTCTTCCCCCTGGGTTTTGTGGGAGAAGTTCTGTCCTGCCTTGAGCAGCCTGGATGGCTGGGTGTTGAGGTCACTGTGGTGAGTTCCCATCTAAAGGCTGAGGCCCTGTGGCCACAACCTACCAATTCTGCTAGTGGTAGCATGGAGCTGTCACCCCCCTGTCCCAGGAATGAGTGTTTTATCCTGTGCCACTCAAAGTCACAAGTCAAAAGCTGCAGTCCGACTTTGCCACCAGCTGGGGCTGTTAAGAAGGGTGCTCACACCACTTTCCAAAGAGAATTAAAAAAAACCTTTATTTAAACTTATTTAAACTTAAATTTTATTTTGCCACTTTTGGTATGATTCCAAAAGGGAAATTTTCAAGAATTTTCTTTTGTGGAGCAGTTTGTGAGTGAAAGGACATTTTGAAATGGAACAAATCTAAACATCAGCAGTCTGCCATTCCTCATGGGATGGTGATTTTTCTAGACTATGCCTCTAACACAAATGTTATTTCTGAGTGTTGGACAAGTAGGAATGTGAGTAGATAAGGATATGCTCTTATCATATTAGTCTTCTGCCTCCAAGAACTCTGCCTCCATGATACGCGACATCATGGGCTGGTATTGCACTTAAATATACAGAGAAGTGTTAGCATTTCTTTCAAATCTGAAAACTTGATCATGGCTCTGAATCTCTTGATCATAAAGGGTCCAGTTCCATGAAGCACTATGGCCAGGCTGGCAATAAAAGTGGCAATGCAAAAAGATACAGTATAAATCCAGTTCTGGGTTGTCCAAGGGCAGATCATGTGCTTCATGGCCATTGATACCATAGTAAGTGGCCCATCTTTAATTTTCTTTGTCTTTATGACCTTATTTCATTTCACTTTATTTCATTTACCAGAGGATATGCTAATTATGGTATGTCAATTTAGCTAGGATATGCTTCACATGATGTTTACTGCTGTTTCATCTGATTATGCACCTCTGCTAATACTCCTTAGTGATGATGTTTCCTAGTAATTTCTAGGAGAAAGGAGAAGCCACTTTTAACCTGATATACTGGTAGGGTCTCAATCCTTCTCTGCATTGTGGGGTGTTGTGCTGACAGTAAGATGCTCCTTCATCAAAGCTGAGAGGCCGAAGGACTGGTCATCCTGGTGGCACAACCCTTGTGACATGAGTAGAATGTTTTGTCTAATCCCAGCCTGGGGATTTGGTGGATCCATCATATACATCTCAAAATTTCAGCCAGGGTCTCAACTTCCACTGTAACGTCTCTATCCTTTATAACTATAGAGAAAACCTCATAGCTGACAGCCTTCTTGAAGAGATAACTCTCTTATACGTTAACCAGACACATTCATCCTTCGTGGTGTGTTAACTCCTGTAAAAGGGCAAAGAAACTTCTCTAGTTGTTCTATGATTTCAGGTGGCCCCTGGGACCTTCCCTAGCCCCAGAAAGTCCTGTTGTCTCTTACCTTCTTCCTGAGACCTTCCCCTCCTGCATCTCTTGCATTGCTCTGCCGCCAGCACAAAATGCCAATTTGTCAAACATTGAGGCCTGGGCGGCATGGAAAAAACCTGAAGTTTGACATATGTCTGGTGGGAACTACCAGGCTCTTTTTTTTCAGATTTGGAAGTGATGAGAAATCTCTGCATTTAAGTGCAAGTAAAAGTCTTGGATGATCTCCAGACAAGCCTGTCAGCCTTGTTCTGAACAAGACCTCACAGAGCATGTACACTTTTGACTTTACTTGACAGTCCACCTCAACAAACTAGAAGAGAGTTCAGACTCTGGGAGCTAAAAATGCTTCTGATGGGGTTGGAGAGGCACATTTCTCACTGGCTTCTTGGAAACAGGTAACTTATTTCTCAACCATGTTGGGGAAGCTACTCGCGTTCTTGCACGTATATTGCCAACTGTCAATGTCCCAGTCGGGGCCCATGTTACTCTCACTTTGTTCTGCATGCTGCATGGAACAAAACGAAGTCCAGAAGGACAGCAAAGAATCAGGCTTCACTTTAGTTCTGGCCTCACGTTCACTGAGTGGGTTTTTCTTTGGTATTTTAAAGACAGTTAAACCTGGGAAGACTAGTTTACCCTATGCTTTGTCTCGATATAATAGGGCCCGACAATGGCTATGACTCTTTTGATTTTTGTGTTTTTAGTGTTGACTCTAGAGTGTCTTTCTCAAGCGACAAGGAACAAGGTTAGCATTAGCAGAGTTGAGAAGAGGCTGCTCCCACAGTAGTAGCATTGAACAGCAGTAACAGCAGTCATCTCTCTACCCTGCCAGGGCAAGACCCAGCAACCCTCGGGAACACTGCTGAGACGCTGCCTTCCTGAGCACCAAATGAAGGGATTGTATTTACTACGGTGACCATGACCAGGGCTTTGTTAGTAGTGGCTGGATAATAGAACTTGCAACTCTTTCTTTGCCCAGGATTTGCCCTCAAAGGGAGCCTGATTCCTATTCAAGGGTTTGAGATGTGATATGCCTAAAAGACATTTCACAAACAACTTAGACATTAAGAACCTCGCTGCCATGTGAGGAGGTGAGGACCTGACCTCCTTGCTCAGATGAGGAAGAAGAGGCTCTTCTCGGTGAAGTAAGTTCCCAAGCAAACATATCTGGTTAGGGCTTCCACAGGGAGCCATGCTGTCACAGATCAGCATGGCGGTGCCCACCAGAGCTGGGGGGCAGCGTAGGCCTCACTGTCCCTGGGGGTGGACTGCAGCACTGCAAGCATCGCACGGCAATCCCGTACATCAGGAAACATCGGCCTTCGTGCCACTTGTGTAAACTATTACAGCAAAGGGCAGAGGTTAAATGCAGCACATGTGTGGCATCAATTAACAGGATTTCAAGGTCTCTAGTGGAGTTTCTGTTCAAATCTCTTGTGGCAGGTTTGGTTTTCTTAACCCCTTGGATGCTGTGTGGTTAGGCTGATGGGACCCTGGCTCGACCCTGCTCACAGATTAGCCTGCTGGAGCTGGAACATTTTTATGCCAAAAGGTCGGACTCACTTTCAAAAGGCTGCAGGTCCAACGCTTGTACTAGGAGGGGCTTCAGCCGTCCTCATGGCCAAGCCCTCTGGAGTCATTCCTTGCAGTTTTGTATGTGAATTTGGTGCTGGCGAGAGGCAGTGTGGCTATTCCTGAAAACTGAAAACCTGCACCCACCCGTTATATTGCATTTCTGAGGCATATGATGATCCCATCAAGTCTTCTCCCCTTGCTCCTCCTCCAGCCTCCTCTCCCTTCTGCTCTCCACCACAGATTGAGAAACCCCCTCCTGCTCTCGAATGCAGCTACTGGGGGCCTGTGTGGAGGTTAGGGATAGGGGCACGTGTCCCACGGCTGCACCTTTGCACTGCAGATGTGCCAGATCATCCTTCCTGAGCGATGTGCTACATCACTCCTAAGGACCAAGCTTGAGACTTCCACTAAATTTTATTTTATTTTATTTCATTTCATTTCATTTCACTTCATTTCATTTCTTAGCAAGAAAAAGGATGATTCTAACTCTTGCAGTCACCGAAAAAAAAAGACGACGTGTAACTCACTTTAGGCATGGCCTAAAGACTCAGAAATTCAAAGAGTCAAAATCTTAAAGACAGAAGACATAGGTGAAGAAACTGAAATGTCCCAGACTGCTTGTGTGTGCAAGACTTTTTTCCAATCCCATGAATGGCTGTTGCTGAAATTGCTTTAAGATTTTTTAGTGCCTGTTTTTCCCAGACCTAGTGCAAGGCTGAGGACTAGGTAAATGAAAAGGTCAGGGCCAGGCAGCTGTTTAAGGAATATTTATTCCAACCCCGCAAATGCGGGCAGTGTCCCAGGAGTGGGATTCCCCAGGCTGGTTGGTGGGACAGGACATGTGTATGTTTCTGTACCTGCGTGTCCTTAACATCATTGTGTTTTGTGTATATCACTTTATTTTGAAAGGAATACTTATAATCCCCTGGGGCAGAAAAATCAGGATCACTAGCAAACCATACATTTTAGATTTTTAGATACCTGTAGAGGATAAATGTATCTTTTTCCTCTAGCCCAAATTTTAGATGAGCACAAAGTATGTGTAAGGAAAAAAAGAAAAAAATATTCCACTCTCTGGAAGATGGATTTGGCCCAAATGATTCCATACAAATATCCCACTGTTTGTTAACAAATATGTAAAAATTTTAGTAATCCCCTTGATCTAAAGCAGATGAACTCTGGCTGCCTAGTGTTGATTTTATCAACTTAGTATCATCCTGTGATTTGGGTCTGTGCTTAAAATGTAGTGTCAAGTCAATCCGGTATAAGCAGGCCACAATCCCAACATGGATCTAGATTAGTTCTAGTTCTCTGCACCCGTGTACTGCCCCAAATTTTCTGATGAATTAAATGCAGAATGATGCATCTGCAGAAACTTCCAACATGACCTGTTGATGTTTGTCTGCAAAAAGACTGTTGGCTCTGCTCACCTTACCATCTCTAGGTGTGCGCTCCAGTAGCATCTGTGCTACAGCTGGATGCAACCTGCAAACTGATGCTGGGAGGTTTTTACACCAAAGAGCCAGCTCCTTTGGTGGTCCAGTCCCTTGTTTACTCCAGCAGTCCTGGGTTTGATGCTGTCTCTTGTTGCTGGGAGGACTGGCTCAAGGAAAGCTTCTCCCATGCCGTGCCTGGTGCCACTAGTACCCAGTTGGACTACTACAAGGCTGTCTTCAGCCAGGTACTCAGCACAGGTAGCAGGTGAGAGAGCTGCCTGCAGAGCTACAGCTCATTTTTTCTTGAGTTTCTCCTGGTCTCTGCTCCTTCCGGAGTGCTGAGCTTTCTTGGTGACAACAATTCCAATGGCTGGAGCTATGGGCAAACACAGGGCTGGAGGACCTGTGTTGAGTGTTTCTGGGATGTCACAGCAGTCTTAACATGATCCACAGGCTATCAGGCTGAGCTCCTGCAGGACCATCCCTGTCCTGCTCTGAGATGAGACCTAAAATGAATCTAGACCATCCACGAGCTGATCTGTGGACTGTTGGTGTCTTGATATATTTGAGGCCAGATACCTGTTTACCTGTAACATGGGTGAATCAAAATAGTCCCTCTCTCTCCTGCCGACATACAGGCAGGTACCATGGCCCACAACAGCAGCACCCCTGAGCCCTGCTCTCACTCCATGCTCCCTGCGGCAGCTTAGTGTAAAATTAGAGCCCTCTGCAGACCCACCATCAACCACACGAGCTCCAGTCAGTTTTGTTTTGATTATACATTTGCTTCCTCCCTCCTGGGAGCGTCTGACACAGCTTTTACCTCTCAGCGTGTCAATGCTTGACTCACTTCGCCACTTCCCTCCCCTCCTGTCGGCTCTGCTTGGATTAGCTCAACTCCTTTCACTTTCCAACTGCTTCCCAGACCCAAACACTGAGCAGGGAAGGAGTGTCCTCAGATTGAAAACTCCCATGTCATTTTTTCCGACTCCTTGTTCTTGCTCATAGCAGGCAGCGTGACTCCACCACTGCTTAGATCTGTCTTTCATTTCTTCAATGATTGGTTCTACCCTAGCTAGTGCAGAGTGGGTGACATGACACAACACTATCCCACCTCTTCTGCTGCTCTCCCCTACCCGATAATATCCCATGGCCACCAGCTGGGGCAGGTGGGTGGAGAGTTTCTTCTCCAGACTCAGTCACTTGCAGATTCCCAAGGAGATATCAGCAGTCGGTGGGGTTGCCCTATGTTTTGAGACCCCAGAATTGCTCCTGGGGTATTTAACGAATGAAAGAACTCAAAGCAATCTGTGCATGGGTGTTCAAATGACTGGATAGAGGCATCAATGTGGAAGTCTAACTGTGTGAGACATGAGAAGGCAACTATCCTGCATCTGGGTAGGCTGTCTGGTCGCTGTGAAGAAGGCATGCAAGGAAGGAATGTCCTTGTTTGGCAATGTAAGGAAACTGGTCACAAGTGCAGAATTGCCGAGTAAGAACTGGTACAGACAGGGCAAAAGGTCTACCTAAAGAGTGTTTGTTTAGCTGAAGAAACATGGAGTGTGTCCATGTGTGAGAGAAAGTCACAGTGAGAGTGGATGGGGAGGGCTTAACTCTGGACACAGTGTATGTTGCAAGGGGCCAGGGAAGAAGAAAGGTGATTCTATGTGAGAATGAAAGGGTAAACCACTGTGTTTGCACAGGTGGATGTCTTTTGGAATGACAGGCCTCAGCAAAAAGGTGGTTCAAAGGGAGGGAGAGAAAGAGCTCACTGCAGCCATGATGAGTATAGAAGGCAGGGAGAAGGTCCTCCTACTTTTTCCACCAGCCGTTGATGGAAGCTGTGCTTCTGCACACAAGCAGCAGTGGCTTAAACATTCTACGGGAGCTCCAAAAATCCATGGAAAAAACAGCTTCTAAATAAAGAAACGTGAGGAAAGAGAACAAGTCAATGCTGATGTGCCCACTGCTCAAGGACTGCAGTGTTAACGCTTGTAGAGCCACAAAGTGGCATTACTGTCCATGAGCAGAAGCTTGCCTTTACTGCAACTGGATGAGATGGAGAGAAGTGGGTACGAGACCTTAGATGCTCAGCGGAGTGGATGCTGTAGAAAACAAAAACGAAAACAAAAAACAAACAAAAACCAAGAGATGTGCAGTGCATGCCTCTAGGCGGCTGGGAAGCGGGAAGGTTAACTCCAGCAGTGAGAATGAAATAAAAAAAGGGAATGCCACATGCTAAGGAGTTGCAGATGTTTGGACGTTGGCAGGGATTTGGGTGGAGCAGCTGATACAGAAAATAGTTTGCAACACATTGAAAAGTAGAAAGTATTGGAGAAATACCTTCATCTCCTCTAAAGCCTAGAGATGATGGGGCCATGGAATGAGATCTCAAGTGGCCTAGATATCTTAGGCAAGTGCACAACCTCGATGTCAGTGAAGTCTCTCCGCCCTTGAACACTCGGAGCTGTCATGGAAAGAGGAGGCAAAAAAGGAGAATTGAAAAATAAATCAATAACTGCTGGATCTTACTGCTGCTGTATCCACCTCCACTGGAGCCCCCAAACCAGCAGTCAGGGCAGGTGCAGGACAGCTGAGCCATAGACACAGATGAATGGTGATGTGATAACCCTGGATAACTGATGCAGGGAGGAAAAGTAACAGGCATGCTGCTGATCAACCTGAATCAACACAAGACTGTGCTTCGGAGTTCAGTCCTAGCACTGAAACAGTGGTGCACCTGTGGACTTTGGCTCCAATTGGTGCAACTGACTCTGAGGTGAGGCCTTTCTGGTCCCTTCTACTCCCCTGGGTTCCTCTTGCATCTTCTGGTCTTGGCCAGTGGTGGTTGTGGTAGGATAGACACTCGTAGCATCACCCTTTGCTAGTTGTTCCAATCCATATATGCACTCATTCTGTTCTCAGAATCTTGCCCTCAAACTCTTCTCTGATGACCTTAACAGGGCAGCTTTCTTCATCTCAGAAAATTCACCTGGATGATTTTTTTTTTAAGGAGATACTGCGGTGGACATCACTGGCTGTACCCCAGATCCTTGCAGAGAAATGAAAGGTCTCACCTCACAGAAAGGGGAGGAAGTCTTGGATGTCTAGAAAATGGGTGAGCTCTCCTGGCTGGCAATGTGGCCCATACACTACATGCTGCATGGATGTAGTTAGTTCTTCAGGACCCCTTTGCTAGGTGCTCACAGATGGGGGTCCCATCTAAGAAGAGATCTTTGAGACTTTTTGTGCTGATCTTGATAAAAGCCTGAGACACTGGGTTGCACCTGCAAGGCTCTGGGCTCCAGAGCTCTTCAGGGTGGTCCATCTTTTCCATCTGAGCTGTCACCTCCATCCAAAGCTCTCCTAATTCCTCCCTGATTACAGCAGATCTTTAGCCTTGTTGGCTTGCTGCAGCTCTCGTGGTCTTTGTCAATGGCACGTTCAGTAGCTCTGTGGCCATCATGCAATCTGACATGTTTTCTTTGCCCTGTAATTTTGAGAAATGTATTTGTTTCTTTGTTTAGGAGGGACACAGAGGTCATCCCTCACTGGCAATTCATTAAGGCTGAACAATGGAAAGAACAGCAAATGGGCCTTAGTTACTGGCTCTGGGACTGGCTTCTTGAGGCATGTGTAACGCTTGCTTTTGTCAAAGCAGGAGAGGAGCGGCCATGGAGATCGTGGCATTGTAGGAGAGCCCTCCCACAAACCAGTTCAAGGCATTGCTGGAGGACCTCAGTGTGTGTTAGAGCTTTTGTTTGTTTGTTTTGTGTGTGTGTGCCTGCGCGCGCGTGCAGTGTCATTGCAGAAGGAAATGCATTCTTAGCTCTACTGTTATTAAAAAAAATAGTATTTAATGAGAATTTTCTCCATCCCCCCTCCTGAGCTTCCTGGCTTTGACCAGTTCTGTTTCCTTCATGTGGGAGGCAGCTGCATTTGTCTCAATAATTGCATTTCCCTGTTGCTATGTACCGCTGAGGACTTGGTGACACAATGAAGATGTGAAGTGTTCCTGTTTCCCAGGGTTGGCACCAGAGATTGGGTTTCTGGGGACACTCTGGCTTCCCTTCTCTCCAGGATGCTCGTATGGGCTCTGAAGTCCATCTGGCATTCATGAGGGAGAAGCTGGGCAAATTAGAGTTTATGGTCACACTCAGAAATTATGTGGAGAAGGAATTGCTGCTCCATGTCTACAGCCAATCTGAGAGATTGCTTGCCTTGCTAGTGTTCATTGCCTGTCCCAAGAAGAAAAGGCAAGACGCTCTCACAAGCTGGTGGTGGATGACCTGTCTCCTTCCACAGGCATGCCTGGGCCTTATGCCTGACCATCCCTTTAGGCCTGTTGACCTTCTGATGCATCAGCACCCCTGCTTGACCCAAACCCCATCTCACTGGCTGCTGACTTAGCTGCTCTCAGAGCGGCCTGGTGCACAGCAGAAGAGACATGGGAATGGGAAGAGCAGCAGCATCACGGTCATAGCTCACTTTGGGCCAGCCACAACGGTTCATTGCCCATCCCTGATCACTTCAGCCTTGTGTTCTGCTGAGACCACTCGCTACAGCAATCACCAGCCTTTAGGAAGTAAAAATAAAAGCTTAGCACAAAGAGTAATCCCTCCCCTATGTGTTGGGCTTGGGATGATGCAGAAGTTTTTCCATTTTGAGGGAGGAAGGTTTGTTGAACTGGAAAGAAGGGCCAGGCACAGTAGTATGACCACGGGATTGGAATGGAAAATGAAGTGTTACCAGTATGGAGCAAAAGCAATGTGTGAGGAAAGGGAGCAAGGAGGGACCCTGGAAGGCTCAAAGTGGGGACAGGAGATGGGTGGCTTGGAGCTGGAGCCTGCAAGGCAACATCACCGACTCAACTGACTCAAACTGGACTGGAAGGGAGGTACAGAGTCTTGAAAGGAGGGAGGGTTTGTACACTGTTTTAGCTGCTGACAGGCAACTTGTTGCCTGCACAGTGAGATAAGAGGTGGGATAAACCAGTTGGGTGCCAGGAGGTTTTGTTTCTGCAATGACAAATAGAGAATTTGTTATTTCTTGAAATGATGCATTTATAAAGAATTGGCATAATATCACAAGCCTGTAGCAGATTTTTTTTAGTGCAAAGGCTGTGTGGGTTTTTATTTCCTCAACCCTCACCCTTCACTCCTCCACGGACCCCAGATTAAGTGAGAGGCTGTACACTGGTGTGAAGGCCTTTGCCAGGCCTGTGTAGTTCCCAGCTGTGAGAAATCCTTCTGTATTCATCCCGTGAAGCGTTACAGGTAACTGGGTCCCTTTTCACACCATCCCTGATAGGAGCCACTCTCCTGTGAAGATGCTGGTCGCACCGTGGCTGCATCAGTGGTGGCCTGCGGGCTCACAGGAAACGATGGGCCAGAGTAGGCTGTTCCCAGGCCTCAAGATATTATCTGAGGACCAGGTTGGGAGTATCTGCTCCCTTGCTGTGTTTCCTCAGCACGCTGAGAGATGGCAGCAAAGCCCCTGATAAGGCAGAGCATCCCAATGAAGGGAGATGTGTCCTGTCACTTTTTGGAGAGCAACCTGGGGTTAAGTCCACAAGGAGATGTGCTCCCTTGCTCTGAGGTCCTCATGGGTTTGGCTGAGCTAAGAGGTCTTGAGTGTCTCAGGAGCCCCAGATCCTCAAGAGAGCTGCCCTGGGGCATTGCTGGGCTCTGCTGGGAGCCAGGGTAGTCGCTGCAGTCACTGTGACGAGTGATTAGCAGCGAGAAGGATCCCCACATTAAAGCTGGGGAGGAAATGCATGTGTGAGAATGAAGGAACTCAATCACTCTGAAAAGCTTCCCCTGCTCCTGGCTCCTTGTGTTCGCAGCACGTTGAAGAAGGGCTGCTAATCCATCAGCATCCCTTTCCACAGCCCCAACATGTGTCTGGTGCATGGGTGGATCCCCAGACGCCATGGAGAAGGGAAGCTCTGTCTGATGTGCAGAAGCCTTGGGCTGGAATCCCCTTTGCAGTGCAGGGAAGGTGCTTTCAATTCAGGTCACTAGATCTGAGCCTGCTTTTGGAACTAGATGGACTTTAACATGTTGTCCCCTCTTCTAGACCAGGGTTGCCCCAAAGTTCCTCTGTGACAGCTGACAGTCCAGGGCAATGGAAATCCCATGAGAACAGCTTGTGAGATTTCAAGACTGTCAAAGCCAAATTTGAACCCTGATCCCAGTCTGGCCTGGTGCCCACAGCCCAGCCAGACCTAATCTGGGGCTGTACACTGCCCATGTTTAATGAGGTATTGTATATGGATGTGTCTGACTGTGTGTATGCACATGTCGCAGGACCCTGGCTGTCTTGCTCAATGTTTGCATCTGTCTGTTAGCAAGTTTGGGCATCTGGGACCATTCCCTTTGCCTGCTTGAATGTCTCCCTGGGAGCATGTTTGTGTATCCAGAGATCTCATTGCATGAGCCCGTGTCTGCACCGAGATGTTCACAGCTTACTGCATTTGCACACGTGTGGTATTTACATCTTGTCACCGGATCACACTGGGTGCTTGCAGATGCCTCTTCCCATGGGACAGGACAGACTGAACAACGGGGGAACTTGCTGGCAGCTAGGATGAGGCTGAAGGCTCAGTGGCATCTTCTCGTCACTTCACATGCCACCAGGCTGGCGTGGTGGTGCGTTGGTGTCTCCGTGCTCGTACATAGCCTGTGGGCAGCAGTGCCAGTGTGGTACATGGGCCACAGTGCAGAGCATCCCTTCTCCCAGGGCCTGTGAGCATTTAGGAGGAACTTATTGTAAATGGATAAAACGAGAGCCAGGCTGATTTCTTTGGGGTGACCCAGCAGCCCAGAGCTGCTGGGCCGTATAGCACCTGGTGAGCTTGCTGTTACGTCCTGGAAGGTTTCTCCTTAGCAGTGGTCCCCCACTGAGGCTCTTGGAGAGATAGTGGAGGGGCAGATTGCTTATTGTCTTGCTCCCTTTCACCCCTTGCTTGTCCCATATCTCCTGATTGTGTCTACATCCCAGCCGACCCTGGCAGGACTCACCCCAGCACAAATGACCCCATTGGGCTCCCTGTGATCCCTACTGTTCTCCAGGCCTGTTTCTCTCTTGTGGCTCATTGCAGGTGGCCAGGAGAGAGCAGGTTGTAGTGGGATTTCTTCACGGTTTATGAGCAAGGTGATGCTTTTGGTGTCTTTCCTGCTTTTTTCCAAGAAGGGAGCGCTGGAGCTCAGACCAGCCACTTTCCTGTGCCACATGGGGGAGAGTAGTGGTCACAGAGAGGAGAAGAAGTTGCATTCCTGACACTTGGATGCTGAGTGCAATTGCAACATCCCTGTAACAGCTGCCCTGCTTGCAATGAGGCACCCTACTACGAATGTGAAAGGCAGCTAGGGGTGTGGACAGATTTCTCTGACACTGGGCAAGGGGTCCAGAGTGACTCCAGGAGAAATGGGGGTTCTCACCTTCACCACATAGCCCATGTCAAACAAGCCAGGGGCAGCTGTCTCCTTCCAGAATTTCTTCACTCCCTCCACCCAGAACTGGTATCATTTACTTTCCTGAAGAAGATCCCTCACAGACAGGTCATTGCTCTTCCTCTAAACACTTCCTTTCCTGAAAGGACTATCCAGGCAGCCCTTGACCCAGCCAGCACTGGCCGTGGGTCTCAGAGATGGGCCCATCTGTGAGGGGATGAGGGTGGTGGGCAAGGAAGTGCAGCAGGGGGCAGTGGGAGGATCACTGCCTCCTGCACACATGTTGTCCACCCTGTCGTCGCCTCCGTGAAGTGAGAATGATGGCTAGGGAAGTGCCTCCCAGCCCTCTCCCTTTGTCATGAAGAGCCAAGTATGCATGCCGGGAAAATCACCCTGTGGTAGAAACCATCCCTTCTGGAGCGAGGCACTCCCTGCTCTGCTCTGTGGCCGCAGGGGTGTTTGGCTGCAGATATTTACGGAGCAATTTGCATTCAATTACAGAAGCCGGAAGGACTGGAAGGATTTTCCTTCTGGTTTTCTCTTAACTGAAGCCAACTTGTCCGAATTACAACCTAGGAAGCATCTCATTAGTGGGAAGTGAGGTCTCCAAAACACAGAGCTCACGGAAAGCATGCTCCCAGCAGAGCAGGGATGTGGACTGGCTAGAATACAAGATGGTGAGGTGCTTATCTGCTAACCATCCTCTCTCCCCTGATGGTACTTCTCCCAGTCAAAGCCCTCGCCCAGGGCACCTGGTCAGAAAGGAGATAAGATTTTTCAGCCTACAGATTCCCTGAGCTCCCCAGATTCCCTGCTTTTGGTTAGAACATACTTAGTTTTTGTAAGGATTAAGTTTATGTTGGTTTTCCCACCTATTTCCTTCCTACCTACCTCGTTTTGCCCTCCCTCACACAGCGAGCGGTTTGGCCTGGGCCAGGAGAAGGTGAAGGTCTAGTGGCACCGTCCTGGGATGGCAATTAAAAGAGATACATTTAATAATCTTGCTGAAAGCAGATTATTTAGCAGGACTGCTGGGCTAATCCCAAGTACTGTCAGATTGAGAGGGTGGTGACTGGGGTGCAATCACTCACCTGACCTTTGGGATATCTGGTTCCCAACGTGGCTCTCCCCAGGTGACCTGTGGTGAGATATTCAGGCTCTCCACAGGATTGAGGAGGGAGAACAGCACTGTCTTTGTCTGCCCTGTCTGGCAGGCTCTCCTAGTCCACAGCTGCCCCTTGCGCAGGGCCACCATGGGCATGGGGGCCCCAGCTGCAGCGAGGGTTTCCATCTCCTCTGGCTGCATGAACCAGTCATGGAAGGGTGCTGCTTGCAAATTCAGCCTTGGGGTTTCAGGGTCCCCAAGGCTGAGGATTTCCAAGGCCATGGCTTTCCTTCAAACTTTGGGTAGTGCCTGGTTTCCAAACTGTGGCCACACTGGCCACTCTCTGATTTAGGGGCTCTGGTGTCTCTGCACACAGGATCTTCTCCAAGCTTGCCAGAGGCCTTGCCTAAACACTGGAGATAGGAGTCCAGTGCACACAATCAATCATGGCCATAGGGAGAGAGACATGAGGCAGGAACTAGCCTATGCACGTGGTAATTGCTGATGTGATCGGGAGCTCCTGGCCAAGATTACAGAGGTGTTTTCTGCTGAGGGCTTGAAAGGAGGGGAGGCAGGGAAGTACAGCTGGCAGCTGTGCTGGGGTTTATATGGCTACAAGGCGACTTTTAAGCCAGTAACCTTATGCCCTTCCAAGAATACTTTCCTGGATAGAGCTCTTGTGAGAAGTGCTGAGCCAGCTTCCTTTAGGGACCAAGTCTGAGCCGATGGGGGTGGAGGCAAAGCTCTAAGATCTTCCTAGTCACTGTGGCACTCGCAGATGTGCACACTGCAGAAACAGCTCTCTGACATTTATATGCAAGGCAGAGGACAAATGTATTTGTGGGTGATCAGATTTATATGCTTGCTCACTCAGATGCTTTCGCTGACCTAACAGACACCTCCGGGTACTGGCAGGGGAGCCGTGCTGTTATGCTGACTCCTGGCCCTCACATGGAGGTGTCTTCTCTCCCTCCTGCTGACGGCACCATCTGCTCCCTGAGCTGCTGGGCCAGGTTTGCTTTTCACGGCTGCTGTCTCAGCCCGGGGCCTTCCCTAGCCTCCTCCATGTACCAGATCTGGCGGTGGTGAGGAATGGGACAGACTTGCTGTCTGCCACCAGAATGCTGGGGTGGAGTCCACCCTGCACACAGAGGCTGTGACTCCTCTTCCAGAAGCAGGGTAACAGCACTGGCTTGGGAAGAAGATCCAGCCTGACATGGTCATGGTCAACCACTGATAGCTGCTTTATTTTTTCACCATCTTTCTTGTCAGCTATAATGTTGTAGCTTTTATTTTAAGGTTGAATTTGATGAGCGTCAGCTTCCAGACAGGAGATGCTTTTATTACTGTGTCGTCTGCATCAGCTCAGTCACCTCTGCCAACTAAACCTGCACGCAGGCCTGAACACAGAAGAGTCGCCAGGTTTCTTTGACATGACCTGCTGTCTGCCATTCATTATGCCTGTGCCATGTAAATCTTCATGTCTCCAGGACACTCCAGTGACTTGCTTATTTCTTTGAGCTTCTACCTTGTGAATGATCTGAGTCTCTTGACATGACCAAATTCTGTTTTGGTGCTGAGTATCGTTGCTTCCCATGATGACCTTCACCTCCATGTACCACAGAGGGAAGAGGAGAAGTTTTCATCAAAAAGTAACTGCTCCTTTCTGGCAGGAAAGAAAGGAAAATTGTGTCCTGGCCCATAACACAGTTCTGGGATTCACTTCTACAGCCTATGAGCTGCTGCTTTAGCTCCACAGCGTTCTGCCTCGCAACTTGAATCCCAGCACAGCTCCATCCACCCCAGTGCTGTCGCCCACCCCTCTCACTTCTCTGACCTTTGGCAGGGATCTCCCCAGGGCCTCAACCGATGGATTTAGTGGATGCGATGCCCACCACAGCCAGGCTTTGCCCTTCTTCAGGGCAGAAGATGCAGCTCAGAATAACGCGGCCTCTGGAGCTATGATGGGAACAAGTCTGCAGTTTCCTGCTCTCTCCAGCTACTGTCTGCATGAGGGAGCACTTTTTGAGGGTCCCTGCCTTGATCACGCAGCTCTGGGTTGCCAAGATGCCCTTATGACCCATGTGTTCACCCTGGAGCAGCCTGCTCTGCTTGTGCTTGGTGTTTTGCAAAGAAAGACAGGAGCCTGCTGTGGTGCCCATCGCTGCTGTGGGTGCAGACCTCACGTCCAGGCTGCATAGGATGGGGCAGAGCAGCACGAAGGGTGCAGCAAGAGCAGCGCGGCACTGGATTCCCTTTCCTGGGCCCCAACACCTCATTTGTTACCCCTGGGCCGTCCACGGGGCCTCAACAGATGCCCCCAAATAAAAGCGGTGTGATTGATACCCGGAGACAACAGTGTGGGCGGGACAAGTGGCGCCGCTCATGAATAAACACGAGGTGCTTTGGCTGCAGCTTCCTGGGCCACAGGATGGGCGATTGTGTGGCCCGCATTTAGCATTCAGCCACGGTCAGCCCGTCTTGCGCGCCCCGCAAGCCATGGAGGAGCAGTGTTTATTTAATTATTTTCCCTCCTGCCGCCTCGCACTGGCTCCGTGATGGACCTGGCTCTTTTCACTCTTTGTCCTCCCTCTTTCTTTCGTCCTTGCTTGCTCCCTCTCTCTCTCTCTTTTTCCCCCCCTTTATCTTCCTTCCTTTTCCTATTCCTTGTTGCTTTCTCTGCCCGCCTTTTGTGCGGGGGGCCATGACGAATGGCACAGAAAGGAGGGTGCTGTGAGAAACTGGAGCCGGCGCTGGCGGGGTGGGTGGTGAGGACGTGGTGCGCTGGGGGGCCGGGGGCCCCGCGTGTGAACGCCCGCGCGCGCACGAGGGCCAGCAGGCCCAGGCTGGCATGAGGGGTGGCCCCACGGGAGGCATGAGGGGTTTCCCTCTGGTAGCTCTTCCCATGGCTGGTAGGACGAGGAACAAAATATGTTCAAGGAGCCACTCAGCAGAGCAAGGGACACATGTAAGATGTCCGTGTGGAATCATGGCTTCCCTTGCTCTTCACGCCTGCAGCACCTGTCACTGCCCTGCTCT
>NW_010589837.1:239583-291788 GCF_000705375.1 Tinamus guttatus
CTGCCCAGGCTGCTTCATGCCTGTCCTCCTGTTTGGCAGAGACCTGCTGCCCTGGCCCGTCTGAGGCCAAGAGAAGAAAGGTGGTTCTAGATAACTTTTTGTGAGAAGGATGAGTGAGAGGTATCACCTGCCAGACCATGTCCTCCCAGGGAGGTGACTGGGGTGGCGATTGCCATGTCAGGAACAGCAGATGCCCTGCAGGCTGAGTCCTGATGGGACATCAACGCTGGAGGTGGTGGCTGGCAATGGGCAGAGCTCCCCTCTAAACTGCTGACGGCCATTAGTTGCAAATAGAAATTTTCTTTTCCAATATCATTTTTCAAATTAAAAATTAGAAAAAAAAAATCAGAAGGCCCTTCCTAAGTCCATGGCAAGCCTCAGGGCAAAGGTGGAGGACCAATGCTTTGGGCTTCTCACCCAAGGCAGCACCTGGGGTTTGGCAGGTGGTGCTGGTGTCTGTGCTTGGGTGTTACATGGGTCTTTTTGCAAAGACCCTTTCCTCACTGGAGGCAGCTCAGCAGCATCCTCCTTGCTGCCCTGCCTCCTGTACACGCTCTCCCTGCATTCGCCTTCCATATCTACATCCCAGGGCTCCCTGTCCTCCGCTGCTGCTGCCCAGGCATTGCAGCCACACATCATGGGCCCATCACCTCCAGCGCGGGGATGAGCGCCTAGCCTCCCCCCGCCGCGGGCTGCCACCCTGGCCCACTGACAGCGGGATGGGCAGCCAGTAGCCCGCGGGGAGGATGGGCCTGGCAGGCTCCAGCAGCAGGAGGGCTCATGCATTACAATCCAGTACAATCTGTCCCCCTTCCCTCTGCCCAGCAGTAGGGGAGACGGTTACTGTTTAATCCCATTTGACAGCTCTTTCATCATCTGCCCACCTCCCTCCAGCTTCCCCATGGTTCATCCAAGGCTCTTTTGTGGCCGTAATCAAAGCCTGGTGAGTGATGACTGTTCAGGGGGAGGGAGGGAAAGGACAGAAGAGGAGTGGAGTGAGGGTGGCTTGCCTGGGAGGGCAGGGAACAAGGCTCACTGGGGAGCTCCTCGGCACGGGGGACGGAGCAGCATCTGGGGGATGCAGAGGTCCTTTGTGTGCTCCTCTCTGCAGGTGCCGGCTGTGCGGGGTGGCTCTGCGAGGGAGGCGCTCGGGGGACAGCCCCACGGGTGGCCGGGAGGCTGCCCCACCATGTGGGTGAGATGCCCCACTCTGGCCTGGTCGGGGCTATTGTGTGTGCGGGAGGACAAGGCCATACTGAGAGCTTTGCAGCGCGGGGCAGACGGGCAGATCCTCTCCCTCCAGCATCTCCTGTTGCCAGAGTGCTTCAGCAACCCCAAGCTTCCTCCACAGGGCTGGACAGAAGGGGCTGGGGGTTAAACCCCTCCAGTGCCCTCTTCAATTCCCTCCTCTCTCCCAGGCTTTAAGGAAAGGGAAGAGCAGCCCTGCCCTCAGACCTCCTGCTCCCAGCAGTTTCCCTTGCCGGCTCTGACCCATGTGCCCCCACCAAGTGCTCACCCAGGGGAGCCAAGGCCAAGCGCGGGTGCCGGCGTCGTGAGCTGGCAGAGCGCCGTGCCCTGCCGCGCCGCCCTGGCAGGGGACAGGCTGAGCTGGCTCCACAGCCGGCCGGGGCAGCGGCACGTCCCTTCCAGCCCGCTGTGAGTTTTGGAACGAGGTGCCCTGCTCTTATTGGAGCGAGGGCAGCGAGCGCCCGGGCGCGGAGGACGGACGGTGGGGGGAGCGGGGCGCATGCCTGCGCAGCCACGTGCCGCATCCTGGCTGCAGCCCTTTCAGGCCGCGGCCGTTGTTGCTACGCAGAGGGGCAGGTTGTCCCCTTGCGCCAGCTCCCCCGGGGGAGAACAAATGTCTGCCCACAAAGTCAGTTTGAGCCCTCGCTGTGCAGGACACCTTGCTGCTGGGGACCAGGCCGGTGCCAAAGCCCAGTGTGCGGCACCAGAGCGTCGCGGTGCCCACGTGCGGCTGTGTCCATGTCCCCTGCACGTCCCGGGCACGCTCCTCGTCCCTGCTGCAGCCTGCGTGTTGCTGTGGCTGTGCTGCAGGCTTCCAGCAGCCCCCAGCACAGCATCAGCCCCAGGAAAAGGGTTGGAGTGGAGTTTGCCATCAAACAACGGAGGTTCAAGTCGAGGTGGGGTGGGGGCAGCTTAAAATACCCCTAACAGAAAAGTCCTGCTGTGGTGGTCTCCATGGCCTCATACAGCTGCCTTTGAGCCCTCTACACTAAGTGAAACTCCAGAGGCAGACTCCGAAGTTTCCCTGAAAGAGAGTCTGCACATTCACATCCTCGGGTTATCACATGCATCAGCCTCGGTGACTGTGTTTCCCAAGAACACATGTTTTCTCATAAACCAAGGATCCTCTTATCTCAAAGGGCACATCCGACAATTAGCTTATCTGCTGTGAAAGTGAGGAACGGCTTTGGTTATCTGCTTGGCTTCCGCAAGTTGAAAAAAAAAGAGGAAAGACCCCTAGAAGAATGAAGCAGATATTCGGTATCCTATAAATAAAGAGACTGCTCCCTGAATGTGCTGCAGATAGTCCCCACGTGCTTTGGGCATAGGGTGCCTGAATAGGGTGCCCTACATTTTGGGATGCTTTTCCTTTCAGAAAATCCTGCCTTAGGTTGTTCCTAACTTTGTCAGCTGTTCCAGGCTGTGGGGGAATTTTTCAGGGTGAGTTGCAGCCTCTAGTTAAATCTGGGGAGGGGAGAAAGGGGGAGAAATTTCAGCTGGAGAGCGTAGCTGTTTTCAAGAACCAGGGTAGGGGAAAATAAAGCATTTGTCCTTATTTTGTTTTAAAATTCTGCCTTTGAAGCAAGAGCTTGAAATCTGGCAAGTGGGGAAGGAGAGAGCCTGAGATTTGTCTTGTGTCCCTGGAATATACTCAAATTTGACCAAGTTAGAAGACTTTATTTGGGAAAAAATGCAGTTAGCACAAGTTCCAGAGAAACCTCTTGCCTCTGAGCAGCTTCCCTCTCATGGAGCAGGTTCCCCCACCTCCTGCACAAGTGACTGGTAAAGCAAAGACACCCTGTCATAGGCAGGCCAAGCCTGCCCAGAGCCCACAGCTCCAGGGCTGCAGGCACTCCTGCTTGGCACTGGGCTCTCCTTGCTCCTGCCTGCTTCCTAGACTTTGTCTAGGACAAGGAGACAGACAAGGAGATATTTTTATCTTTCTTCCAGATCAATCTTTATGTGCTGTTCCTGCCAAACAGTGTGGACTCTTCTGAGTGAAGCCTGTCCTCTGAGAGTGTTTGGGAGGCATAGCAAATGTCACAGGAATGAACAGCATGGTTTCCAAGAGGGCTGCTACAAGGGAGTTTGCAAACAGGTGAGCTCCATCCTTGGAGTCATTCAAGGGTTGTCCTATGCCTGGATTTGTTTTGGGAGAGTCATGCCCTTTTTCTGTTGTCCCATAAAAGTTCTGCTCAAGTAACAAACTTACAGACAAGCACCTCTAAAGATGTGCAAATACGCTGTGAGGAGGGCTGTGCCTGGAGAAGCGCCTTGGTTCCTAGGGCCCTGTGACAGTCCAGGGGAAACTCGGCATATGATTTAAAAGCTGACTTCTCTTGCAGGTTTTCCTTCTTGTCTCATTTGGGCGTCATGGTAAGTCACCCAAGTGCCCCAGCCTCACATCCCCCTTCAGAAATTGGTAGAACAAGTTCTCCAGACAGGGTCTTCGCTGTGCATGAGGAGCTATCTGTGCTGGGGAGCCCGGGTGCTGTCCCCACTTAGAGCTGTGGTGTACTCTGGGGGATAGGTGCTGACAGGGAGGGATGCAGGAGCTGGAACCACCTTCTTGGCTACCAGTGGTTAGCACCCCCCATCCCAGTGAGATGGGGACTTACAATCTCCAATGCAGGATGAATGGAAAGACTAGTAAAAATCCTAAGTTTTAACTCTAGCTGTTGAGTCATATGATCAAACAGGGAACAAGTTGCCAGGACAGCAATGTTCTTAGTATGGCACTGGGTCCATCTCCTTCCTAGCCTTCCATCTCCAGTGTCCCATGCTCATCTCCCCACGCAACTCCTCAACCTCATGCCTTCCTGGTTCTGTCTTCCAGCCTACATGGCCACTACAAGGGGATCACCAACATCCCCTTGGTTGGGTTGGGTTGGGTTGGAAGAGTTCCCAGAAAGAAGGGAGCGCAGGCATGTTCCCTCCATCTCCAGGATGTTTCATCTCCCTGCCTGGCCCAGATATCACATCTCTCACTTTGAGAGAAAACTAAGATTGGTTAATTTGCTACAGATCATTGTTTGTGGAGCCAAACCCCAGAAAATCTGTGAAGAGACCAACTTTCCACTGATTGGCTTTCCACCATTTTTTTTTTTTCTGGAGACTTTCTAGAGGGCCACCAGTGCCCCTGGTGTCCTACTGTAAGAAACGAGTATGTTCCATTTGGGAAGATGCCGTAGGATATTTCATTTAGGTCCTTCTTCATAATATGCTTCTTCCCTCTCCCTCTCCTGCCCCAGTCCTTTTGCCCTGATTGCCCCCACATTTGTATGAAGAAACAAGTATCTTCTTGGCAAGCTAAAAACTAGAAGTGATTTATATGTTTATGAGCGCAGCTCTGGTTCTCTTTATTTTGGCAAAAGAACTGTTTGCATCTTTTTAGAATTCCTTCACCCAAACCACTCATTAGATATGAATTTCAAAACAGCCAGAGGGAGCGAGTGACTCAGGAGAATTAGCAAATGGCTTCCCAAAGCTTTTTATGTCAAGACCACCAGTTCAATTCCACATGTCAATGTTAGCTGGCCGTAGTGTCATCTAATGGGTTAGTGACTTCTTGAGAGTGCATCTGGGGGCTTTGGCGTTTGACTTCTAGCTGGCAGGTGCCTTTGCCATAAGAGGCATCATCCAAGAGGAAAAAAGTATAAAAGAAGGAAAGGGAATAATTAAGTCAAGAAGGTTTCCCTGACTGTGATGGTCCTCACTGCAAGCGCTCACGGCAAGCTAAATGAGAAGTGGAGGTATTTTACCATAGCCTCTTTTGCCCCTGAGTGGATGTGGGGGCAGTTTGAGGGCTTCAGGGAAAGACATCTGAGGAGGTCTCATATCAGCTTTGAAGTCTGGTGATGAGGAATGTCTACCGGGCCCTCCAGCTGAAGACATGGTTTAAGGATCATCTTTATTTTCACCTGAAAGCAAGTAAGAAATCAGTGCAGGGAGACAATATCAGTTGTTGCTTTTCTCTTGCAGGCAAGAATTGACGTCAGCATCAGATGTGACAGAGGTTGTAATAGCAAAGGGAGCATCTCCCTTAGCATTTAGGTTGGATCAGGAACAAGTTTCCCAGTTGGCTGTGCTTAGAGTGTGGATGCTGACGCTGAGCAATCTCAGGGTGTCAGGACCTTGAATGGACTAATAGGCTGATTCCAGTGACCAGTCCCACATGCTCTCCTCCGCCACCCCACAGCCATGGACCGAGGAGCCCAGGGGCCTTCAGTTCCATCACTGCCCCTTGGAGGTGTGCCCGCCTCCATATTATCTCTTGCATGGACCTTGGAGGTGTTGGAGAGTGCCATCTTGATAGACCTCTTTGATGTCGGTGGTAGCTTGTCTCCAACTCTGTCCCTGGCCCCATCTCCTTTTGCTCCTGACTGGGCTCCATGGCTGGATGCAGGGCCTGGTTTATCGCTTGCCTTCTCTGGGGCTGTCAGCAGACCCTGTTACCAGCACCTGGCTTTGTCTGCACTGTTCCCATCCCATGGGCTTGTGCCCTACTGGGGAGGCCCCCAGAAAAGCATCTGTTAGGTGTCCAGTCCATAGGGTTGACTAGAGCTGCTCCAACGCAGCGCCTGGAAATGGGCAGCATGTTCTGTCAGCCAGCTCCTGTTGCCTTCTTCTGCTGGTTCATGTAGACATGGCTTCATGCCCAAGGAAAGCAGAAACTTTTTTATCAATAGCAAATGAGGGGTGTGGGGTGTTAAAAACGAATCTCGGCTTGCAGGTTTTCAGGACCTTTTAAGCATCCTCAGAAACAGGTGCTTTATAGGGCAGATAGGACAAAAAAAAAAAGCCTCCTGTTGGGGAAGACGTGTAAGGAGTGTGATTAGCTTCACAAATCACAGTTGTGATTAGCTTCACAAATCACAGTTGAATTCCCCTCAGGCAAGAGGTAGGATGTACTGTGGAGTCTGGAGTAGAGAGGCCGGGACACCAGAAGAGTCTGGTCACCTGGTCTGGACAAGTCAGTAGACCTAAGATGCCAGATAAAACTGTCTCAGAGAAATAAGTGCTACCCTAGCTGAGAACTTAGAGAGTAGAGTCTGCATCTCAGCAGTCATCCTTAGGATGGGCTGTAACTTGGCTTGTAGGGAGGCAAGGGCTGTCTAGTGATGGTGTCCCAAACCAGAGCCTCCACATGGCCAGTTTGCCTTGGGGACACATCCAGAGGTCCTTTAAATTAGTGTGCCCTGCATTAATGGTGCAAGTCTGTTCCTACAGCCCTGGTCCACACCTGTGCATTTCTATGAACTCTTTGACTTGGTGTCCTACATGAGTGATGCCCGGGGGTGATGGGGAGCAAGCTGACAGGCCTTTGCAGGGCAAGCCATTCCCGATGGCACCTAGGGTTTCCGTGGAGCTTGTCGCACCAAGGTCCTTTGTTCAAGGTCTCCATCACTGCTTGTATATAAACCTTTCCATGTCCCCAACTCCACACTCGGGCCCATTCTAAGCAAACTTTGGCCCTTGTCTCACAGTTAGAGATGAAAATAAACTCCAGTGAAGGGTCCTTTAACTTTCTCCACTCGAGTGAAAATAAATGTGATTTCCCCGCCACCCAGCCCTGTAAATTCCCCTCATGGTGAAATATCTTCCAGATATAGTAAAGAGAT
Organism: Tinamus guttatus; assembly: GCF_000705375.1. The sequence continues at coordinate 246,453 of NW_010589837.1, forward strand.
GGCTTTTGGCTATTTTTTTAAACATCTTTAACTGCTGTATATATTTCCAGGGAGACGTAATAAGCACTACAGCTAATTTATCTGCATGTACTGTAAATATTTTCAGGAGATAGCAGAAAGGATTTCAAACACATGGCTTGGAGGATTGGCACACAGCGTAAGCTGGGTGGGAAAGCCACCTTTAACTCTTCGAATGCTGTTTACTTTTGCATCCTATGGGTTGCTGACCATGTCCATGTTCCCCTTTTGCAGGAATTGCTGTGGCCTCCTGAAAAGGGATGCAGAAGCTGTTGCAGCTCTCCTTCATCAGGTCCTCCCCTGCCCTGTGGCTGCTCCTTGGGCCTGTCACCTGGTTAAAGGGTGATTTGTTTGAATGATGATATAAAACTTAGGCTTCCACTTGGTCAGGATGAAGTCCCAGCTCTGAGGACATCACTGTCTTTGAGCGCTCTGGGAAGCACAGGTCTGCTGAGACCTCCTCTCCTGATCTGCCCTTCTCATTGTGATGGTTCTCAGGTGCCGCCATGCCTGTCCACACAACTAGTTTTTACTAAGAAGAGGAAGATGAGATTTGGAAAACAAAACTTCCTGAATCTTTGCTTAGGCACCTAAATCACTGTCTTGTGCCCCCAGCTGCCTATGGGATTTTAGCAGAAAATCCCCAACCCTGCCAGGAGAAAACAGGACACATAGTTAACAGCTTAAATACAGGATTGGCAGCCCTTGGTGTAGACCCGTTTCTTCCTATTTCTTATCACTTTTGTCAGTCATTTCTTAACTACTTGTAATTATAGCATAGGTATAGACAACTTCCCACCATAGCTAGTCACCCAGATGAGGACTGGGTGAAAATCCAGGGAGGAACAGAGAGGCGAGGTGGAGATCCTCTGACTTAACATCCCCTGACTCTTGAAGGTAGCCAGAGGGTCCTGTACTCTGGATCCTAGTTCCGTATCTCACTGGAAGGATGGTTTTCCCTGCCACTGTGTACCCAGTGTCTGGTGCAGGAGAGCCATAGAAAGAGCAGCTTTTGTCATGCTGGGCAGCTCGGCCCCAGTGCTCCTTTATGTTGGGATGGAGAGGGCCAGGGAGTGGACAGAGTTGAGCTTCCACCCAATCTCTCTCTGCCTTGGTCATGCAGGGAGCAGGACTACAGAGCATAAATTGCACAGCACAGTTTGCACTGGTGATCCTTGCTTCTGGCTCTGCTCCTGGCATTGTGGTTTCTAGTACATGTCCAGTTTGTGGTGCTCATTTGTAATGCTATGACCCATCTTGGGATCAGCATCATATTTTAGGGCGTATTCTCACAGGGCTATGAGAGATGTGGCTACAAAGGCCACCTTCACCTCTCAGCCTGTGTTTGGGCCCCCGCCATGCATTGAGGGCCTTAGATGGAGGGACAGGAATAATTCTAGGAGAAGGTCTGGGGAGAGGATGGGGATCTTGGGGTAGGGGGCAGGAAGCAAAGCCTTTCATCATGCGAGCTGATGTCTGGTGTCAGCAGGGAGCGTCACAGAAAGCACATTCATTTCAATGCTGTTTTTTGAGCAAATCCAGCTCTGCAGCACGAACAGCCTGTCCTGAAACTACGGGTCACCACAGACGGCCAGTCCCCCTGCAGAGGGGTCTGCACACCAGATTGGGGAGGTTGAGCTCCGGTTGGCAGGCAAGGCACTCAAAGTCGAGCTGCCTATAGCCACAGTTCTTCATGGCTCACTCACTTAGAAATGTTTTGCTCTAAAACATCTCCTTACCCCTGGTTGTCTTCTCTCTTCATGTCTGGAACAGACCTCAGCCCTCATCCTTTTTTGGTGCCCTTTATTTGGAGGTGATTTGGAGAAATTGTCGAAAGTGATGTTTCGCCTGGGATTCTCAAGCAATTAATGCCTTCCTCCTTTCTAGTCACACCTACCAGCTCCCAGACCTCTCCTGGGATGAGGGATTTCAGTGGAATCATCAAAGCTCTGTTCTCTCTTGAAAGGGACGCTCTCTCTCCTCTCCAGGTGCCCCTGGTTGCTGCAGTTGGGACGGTTGGCTCGGGGAGGGTGGGCTTTGGGAAGTTTTTTGTTTGGGAGAGGTCATGCTGGTGTGTGTTTATGTGTGTGCATGTGTTCTATAAGAGAGGAGTAGATGTGCTAAGGGCCTATTAGGAAGGAACACGGTAATTCTCTAGCTGTTTGTGCAAGTGATTGAGGTGCTGGCATGCTGAGATACCTCTTCATCTTCTGACCTAGACCCAAAACCAGAGGATTGCCCTCTGGGCTTTCACAAAACAGTTTAACAGGACAGTTGCTCCCATCATCTAACATTAGGCACAGGCTGAAGTGTCCAGAGCATGAAAGATGCCTCTTCATTAACCGGGAGTAGTTTGGCACCCTGAGAGCCCGGATATATGCAGTCTGAAAGCCTGGCAGTTGTGAGGAGTTCCCCTCCAAGGAAGTGGGTAGTAATTTGCCTGTTATGTTCTTCAATGCACTCCTTGGAGAGCTAAGATGCTAATGCATCCTACTGCCTGCTGGGAGGCAAAGCCATTTTTACAATATATGTGTGTATTGTGTGTGAGAATGTGTATATATATATATATATATATATATGTTTATATACACACACACACACAAATATATATATATTCCTCTAATTAAAGGAGCTTTTTTCTTGCATTGCTCCCAAGCCTCACTTCCTTGTGATGTAGTTTACCACAGAGCAAGGACACAAGGTACCTATTGGCTTGGAGCCCACCCTAAAAGCCATAAAAAGGAGATAAAAGCCTTTAAATGCTAAGCCTGTCTGAAGAGACAATAAAAGGCAAATGTCTCTCCAGTTTTATGTCTATGCCTTTTATTTGATTTATGGACTTTCTGTTATATTCCTTCATGCTTTGTGACTCTTCAGGCTGTTCAACTGTTGTAAAATGACTATGGAAGCAGGGCTCCATCAGTCAGAGGCTTACATCTAGTCCAGATCTATCCCTTGGCCTAAACTGATCCTGCACTAGGGGTCCATCCTGCAGTGCAGAATTACGGGTCCAGGATAGCCTGAGTGCCATCCTCACCAGAGGAGTGTTTGCTCCTCTCCAAGGGAAGATCTTGTGTCATGCTTGATGTCCTGGTGGCAGAAGAGGCAGTAAGAGTTTCCTTGCTGCATGGAGGGCAAAGAGGAAGAGGCAAGCAAAGAGAAAGGACCCAAATGTTTCCATTCAGCTTCCTCGCGACTGGCTGCCTTCAGGAACGAGAGCTGCAAAAAGGATCCAGATGGGGAAACCACAGCTGCTCCTAGCAAGCAGAGCCTTGTTTTCTTTGGGGATGTGTTGCCCCAAGCAGAAGGTCAGTGAAGGCGGCCCTGGGGCTGCGTGGAGGGGGCCTGCAGGAGAAGGGAGCAGGAGACAATTATCATCACGCAGCCAATATGTGCAGATCTGGAGATAATCAGCACTGAGACAGGATGCATGCATGTCTTCTGGGGCAGGGATATGAAAGCAATTTCTCTCAATAAAACAATGCTTTCCTCCTCTGTTTCTTTCGGAAGTGAAGCTGTGAGCCTGGGCGTCCTCAGCTGACTCTCATGGTAGGGCTGCCTCCTGTGAGAGGGAGGAAGAGAAGAAGATTTGGGGAACTGAGGAGAAGTGATTGCTGGCTGAAGCCCTCCAGTCTTTCCAGACCCAGAAGAAAAGAGAGGACTTGACCCACAGCAGGTACGACAGGGATGCTCCCGGCCTTTGTGGACGAGGTAACAGCACAGATCTGGGTGGGATGGGGCATTGCACTGGCTGCAGAGCCGTGTCTGGGAGCAGTCCCTTGTCCCCGTGAGACCTAGGCTGTGTCTGGCCCTCCAGGACCGGGTCAGCACGCGCACAGCTTCGAGGCTTATCCAGCAGCGCTGACACCTGCTCCATGCCTCGACAGGGGCAAATATCCTCCTTCACCTGCCACTTTGAGCTGTCCTCCTGCAGAGGGACAGCTCCTGGGGACACTGAGCAGGAGGGAGAGGCTATAGGTGGCATCCCTGTGTCTGCTCGCCCCACTACAGGCCCATTGCTGGGATGCAAATTGGAGAAGCAGCGGGGCCTCCCCGGAGCTGCTCGCTCGCCGCCCACCCTCCGCCTCTCCCGTTTATGGCCAGTTTATAACGAAAATCTTGATAGGTTTGGGGGTGCAGGGTGGGAGCAAGGTGGGGGAACAGAGTGTGGCCTGTCCCTAGGTCTCTAAATATATATATTCTAGCTTGTAAAAAAAAAAAATGTAATTTTAAACCGCAGGCAAATGCTTCACATTCTTGAGCAATGCTGCCCTCTGTTTACTGCCCTTATTGTTCTCAATGAGCTGGAACCATGGAAATGAATATTCGCTCCGACCCCATCCTTTGCCCTGAGAAAGAAAGGAATACAGAAAGAAAAGGGGGAAAAAAAGAAAAAAGAACCAAAACTGCTGAAGGAAAACAGAGTCATTCTCCCCGTGATTGAGTGAAAGAATAACATGGGACCGTGGAAATAGAGCTGCCAGAGCGCAGCAATTGATTTAGAGTGGGCTCTGAATGCCATCAGCAGCGCAGTCGTGGTGTGCGGGGCTCAGCGCGGACGGGGGCTTTGGCTGCCGTTCCTGGATGCCCTTGTCCTTCGGAGAGGGGGTGCTGTTAGCGGGGCAGGGGGGACGCTGCGGGGCTGCTGCCCGGGGCTGGTGGACGGCAGGGAGATTTAAAGCTCAGCCTGGGGCTTCTTGCGCTCAGGTTGTCTCAGGATGGGGCATAACTGCAGACCACACAGGCACACGCTGAAATACGTTTTGCTGGTCGTGCAGCCTAATGTGCAGGGTCCTGAGCTGCTGCCTTCTCCTGCCCGCACACCGATGCAGCAATGAGCATCTCCGTGTCTCCTCAGCCCCATGGTCTCAGTCTCCTGTGGGCCATGGGGTGTTTATGGGGAGACGCGGGAGCCTCCAGCTCTGGCCCCCAGCCCCATTGCCACTCTCTGGAGTGGAGGCTTTGCCTGGGGACTGCTTCAGAGGCAGCACTTGGCGCTGTCACCTCTGGACCATCTCTGCATCCGTGACCTCCGCTGCTCAGCAAGGTTCAAGCCCCTCCGCCGGCCAGGCGAGCACACGAGGCAGACCCGTAGCCTCTCCCCCTGCTCCTCCATCCCGCCCCGGCCAGCCCTGCTGGCAGGCAGAAGCCCCTGGCCCTCTCGCGCTCCCCTCGGTTAATCATCACGTTGGGTAATTAAAGCAGTGACCGACGGGCAGCCAGCGAGGGCGAGGCCTGCAGGTGTGGGGCGAGCAGGTGGCCCCGGCCGCCGTGGCCCGGCGGAGAAAGCTTTTAACTGGCATAAGGTTACAGGCAGGCAGCCCAGCAATGCCAGGGATGCAAGGAATCCCCTACCTGCTTCAAAAGGACGCATTCTTTATCGGCTAATTAAAACGGGCAGCGCTGGGAGGGGAGCAGTGCAGCGCGGTGCACCTGCTGCGGCACGAAGGGGGAGAGCGCGGGGCCACTGGGGTTGGGTGTTTGGGGATTTGGGGTTTTGCAGGTGGCAAAGAGCCATCAGGGAAGAGCCGCTGGGATCGGTCCGCACCTCCGTAGCACAGCGAGCCCCAGGGCCAGGCTCCGAGGAGGGCTCGATGTGCCCCATGACAGGCATGGGCTCCTCTCATGGGCAGACGCCTCTCCTGGGCTCTGCCTTGGTGCTTTTCTCCATAGCAGTGGGCCACCATGGCAAAGCAGTGCCCCGTGCTCCTGCTCTATGCCCAAGCACATCCCTGAGGCTCCCTCTCCTGAGCAACTCCATATTGGAGAAGGGTAACGGGACAAATTGGACCAAGAACTCCTCTGGCTTCATGTTTCCTGCAAACCAATTGTCCCAGTGCTTCAAGAATCCTGCAGGGTCACCCAGCTAGAAAACCGCGCAACTGGAGACCCACCAAAGGAGGACATAGTAGGGACTAGGGCAGCACTCTGAGAGCAGCACCAACCTCCCCTGCTTCACGCCAAAGCATCTCTTGATGCCTTCTGCCAGCAACATGATGGATGGTGGTGAAAGAGAGAGGACCAGAGAGGACTCCCTCTCTTAGAATCATCTAATAGAATAGAATAGAATAGAATAGAATAGAATAGAATAGAATAGAATAGAATAGAATCATATAATCATTATGGTTGGAAAAGACCTTCAAGGTCCAACCCCGAACCCGTCACCACCATCACTGTCAAACCATGTTCCTAAGTTCTTTTCGCTGCCAGAGATGCCACAGTTTGCAACAGGCACCCCAGTCCACCGGTGTTGCTTAGCCAAGTGTCACAGGACCTTGTTCAAGCAGCCATAGCTATGGTGGCCTTGGAATTCAGCAGGGACCAGAGTCCCCTCCAAGCTCCAGAGCAGGGCTGCAAGCTGAGTGCATCAGCTGTTGCATCATCCCTACCTTTAGCTATGAGACCCAGGCACCATCTGGCCAAGTGCACGACAGTGTCATCAGTAGGATTTATTATGAGTTTGTCATCGGTAGGGATGCTTCCAATCTAGGTGATGGTCCAGTTTGTATCATATAAGTATTCAGGTCTCTCTGACAGTGCCTGAAACAAGTTAGGTATTGCTTGACTGTTGTTCTTTTGAGGTTGAATTTTCTTTTTTCTTTTTTCTTTCTTATTTTTTTTTGAAATATTATTAAGAGGGAAGAAAGTTTCAAAATTTTCATTTGGGTCAAAATTGCTCCCTCGGTGAATCAAATTGAGCACCACTTATCAGGGTAAAATTTCCAATGGAAAAGAGCAGATTTTCAGAGGGTAAGCCCTGATTTAAGAATTTGTACTTTAAGGAAGATTTCCGATGTGCATCCTCTGATGTCCAGTAAAAGTGGGGCTTTTCCTGCTCTCCTCTTCCCAAGAAACAGGAAGGAATGGAATATCTTTGAACTCTCTATCCCTATGCTGAATTCAGCTGAAAATGGCTGATGGCTTTGAAAGTAACAGGGCTAGGTAGAAGGACATACCCACACTCATCGAGATTGCGTAAACCTCATTTTCTTTGGAAATTGAGCCAAAGAGGAAAAAAAAAAAAAAAAGGAAGAAATGAGCCATTTGTGAGCTGTCAGAGCAGTTTGTACGCAGAGCCTAGCATTGCTTTAATGCAATCATTTCACACCTTTAATTAGATAGATGCAATTCTGTGCACGAATGAAGCTGTGGGGCACTGGGAAATCAGGACGATTCACACAAATTATGTTGCACAGATGAGTCATCCTTGGCCCTGCAAGCTCTTCCAGAGGCAGTGGACGGCAGGAGATGCAGTGAGATCGGAGCAGTGGTTTGGCTTTTTGACTCCGACTCTGAGGAAACAGAACTGAGCTGTTGCCAGAAGTGCAAAGAAAACCCTGAAAGTGTTGCCTGTTTTGGAGGGATTTTCCCATCATGCTGAGTGGTCTGTGGGGAATGCACCGGCAGGGATGGACCTGGAGCAGAGCAGGGTCAGGAGCTGTTCCTAAAGTCGCAGAGTGACCCTGGCTGCAGCCTTGGCTGGGCCGGCCCTCTTGTCCCTCCGAAACTGGTTCCCCATCAGGAAGGGGCCTCTTGGAACTGCTGATGGGTGGCAAATGTGAGGCGTTCTGGATCACAGATGAGGAGGCATTTTGGGGTCTCACCTGTGGATTAGAGTGCGTGGATACGAGTTACAGCCTAAATCTACTGGGAACTGTCTCCGGATCTTGCTATAAATCCTCACCCCAAACGAGGCCTGTGTTTTCCTGGGGTCCTTCAGCTCCTACTGCTGCTCTCCATCCCGGAGGGACATACCCGGCTCACTGTGGGGTGCCACCCCTGCAAAAGTGGGCAGCATGATGGACGTCTTCCCACCAGCTGCAGATCCATGCTAACACGCCAGGGTTCACTCCCTATGGGTCCTATCCTGTGCCCATGGCTCTTAGGGGGTCTCATCTCATGCCCATGGTCCCTATGGGTCCAATCCCAAGTCATGGCACCCGCTGCCTGCAGCTGACCTGTCCAGCCCGTGCGTGATGTCTTGGCTGGGAGGCCACAGGACAGATCCGTCTTGCAGAAGGGCAGGTTGGGAATGCTCCTGGGACCCCTTCTAGCTTCTTTCCCTCCAGAGCAGAAAGGCCTTCACACATCTCCCAGGAGCTGATGGGAAACCAATGCAATTGCATCTCTGCTCCCTGATGGCACATAGGATGGTCGCTGTCCTCTTGGGAGCAGAGACAGGAAGAAGAAAGCCCAGGACACAGTAAATACGCTTTTAAGATCTATATTCATTTCTTCCCCCCACCCCTCTTCCCTTAGCTGGCGCTTAGTCTCTCCTCCCTCTCTGCCTGGCAGCCTGGCTCCACGGGCCCTGTGCCAGCTGAGGAACAAATGCCCTTCCTGTCCTGCTCAAGGGTGACAAAGGCAGTTTCCAAAGCGTGGCTCTGTCTGGAGGCGGTGGGGACCCTCCTTGACTGGGGACAGCTCTCGGACCCGGTGCCCTTGCTCTCCCCTGCCTGGAGAGGCAGGTCCTGGGCAGAGCCAGAGAGTCCTGGGCACGAGAAGGAGGACACAGAGGCAGGATGCTGGATGGAGGCGGGAGGGCAGCGGGGAGAGAGGGTCCCTGTCTATCCTTCCTGAGGGCCCCTTGAGCCTGGGAGGCACAAGTGTATCCCAATGGGGGAAGACCGACACCATGTAAGTGGATGGTTCAGGATAGGGTGAAAATGGAGGAAAATGGAGAAAAAACTCCTGGCCATGGGGGGAGTCTAACAGGGGCACCTTCTGCCCCACAGCATCCAGAGAGGGTGTGTGTGTGGGGAGGGTGATCTGAGAGGTACACTAATTCCCGCTTTGGCAGGAGCAGGATTTGCAGGAAGTGGTGCTCAGCCTTGGCAGGAGCATCACAACAGCTGAGCAGGGACATATGGTCCCCGCCAGCGCTGGCAGCAACCGAGGGCTGCAGCAAAGGGAGGAAGCTGGTGTGGGAGCGGGTGCCCGGCGTTGGCCGAGAGGGACGCAGCGGGGCTGATGGTCACCCGTGGGAGGTGGCCACGGCCTGGGGTGACTCAAGTCTCTGCAGAATGAGCCTCTAGACCCCTGTCTGGCTCTGTAAAGCTGGGCTGCACTGAGTTCTCCCAGCGCAGACTGCCCAAGACTCGGGGTGTGAACACAGGCCAAGCGAGCAGCAGGGCTGGTGCGACGGGCAGGAGACCTGTGTGCTGCTCTGACTCGAGCAGTGGTCAGGGTCACTAAAGAACAGGCTGAGAAAACCAGATGTAAATGGAATCCAGACCTCCTGCTTGTAGGCACAGAGCGATCACTGCAAGTCTAGACTAAGCAAAATTGCAGATTTTCTCCATATGAGTGCCTGAAGTCCCTCTCCGGTGCAGGGATTGGGACAAGCTGGCACCCTGGAGGGGCAGGTGGTGCCACCACGGTGCCTCTGCCCCCATGGCAGCAGGATGAGCTGCCTGCCAGCTACCAGAGCTGCCTGGCTAAAAAACCCGGCCACCGGCCGGTGCTCGGTGCGGCTGGAGCTGCCTCCAAGCTGGCATCCCGCTTCGGGCACCAGCTTGTCTCCACAGCCCTGGCCACACGGGACTGCGCTGCTTTGGTCTGGAGATGCTCCCCACCTTCTTGGGTGTCAGAGGAAGAGTTGTGTGGGGACGGTTCCCCACGCTGAGGTTTGTCTGTGTCGGTGGGAGCTGCAGGCAGCTCAGCATCTGCTGGTGCAGTCTCCAGCTGGGCTGCTGGGCAAGACTTTCGTGCATTGGTAAGATTTGTTTTAAATCCAGAAAATTGAAGCTATTTAGGTGCCCAAGTTTCTTGCTGAGACAAAGTAGACCCCTGCTTTCCACCACATCCATCCTTCCTTGGGGATGTCCCCAGACCCTTGTTCTGGTAGGGAGAGAGCTGACTCCTCATCTCTCATCTCTCCCTTGCCTGCCTCCAGGGACAACATACTGGTGCTGCTCCATGCCAGGAATGACAAGATCTGGTGGTCAGCAGCCACCCTGTCAAACATGCAAATCGATCAAAAAAGCGGGCGGGCCAACTGCATCCCCAAACACCTGCTCGCCCCTTGCAAACACAGCACATGAGCTAGCCAGCCCCCCCAGCAGCGCGGGAGACCCACGTGCCAGGCACAGCAAGCGACTTGGGAGCGTCTTCCCCAGCTACGTCTTTGTAGGGGATATGATGGGGATATGATAAGCAGGGCTGGTAACAAATCCATGGTCCTATGCTGGATAATTGTTCTTTTGTGAGTTGCTTTTCTGGGCCAGGCCCCTGCTTCAGGTGATAACACTTTAAACACTTTAAATTTTCAGGCTTTGGAAACCTCAATTGTTCCTCCAAATAGTGCTTGAATGCAGAATTTGGCCAGATTTTCAAATCCACTCAATGGTTTGCTAAGAAGCTCATGTGTCCCTGCTCTGGAGCAAGGGCTTGCGACTTGGCAGGCTCTTGCACTGGAATTGGGAACATATCTCTGGGTGTTTTGATGAAAATATCAGGTTTGGCTAAAACATTCATCCTTTGAAGCCTCTCCATCTGCAGCAACTTGGCACCGCTTGGCAGCTGGCTCCTCATGCCTCAAGCTGCTCAACGCCGGCTCCCGTTCAGGCTCCGCACGCTGAGCGCCTGGTGGGAGCGGAGCTCAGGTGTGATGAGTCGTGTCCCTGCTCAGTGTGCCAGGACTTTCCCTCAGACTGTTGCCCAATGCACCTGAGGCTGTTGCAGGGACAAGCAGGGCACCAAGTGAAGGATTTTCACTGATGCGGCATCCTCCTGGCTGCTGGAACACAGAGGAGGGAGCAGGGGGCTGGGAGAGCAGGAGTAAGCTGGGTGAAGGGTGGTGATGGGCTGAGAAATGGAGAGGAGGAGGAGGAGGCTGTGGGGAGGATGCAGCGGAGCTGGGCTGGGCTGGGTGATGAGGTGACGGATGAGCTGACTCTGCTCTTGAGATCCCTTTGCTGTTCTCAGCCGCAAAGGGTTCACAGCCACCCTGAGGGCACCCAAGAGCCAAGACGGCACCAGGTCCCTGCCATGCAAAGCGGATTTCTGGCCCTCTATCTCCTTGCTCCAGTGCCTGCTTTGATGAGTCTCACTCCGAGATGGTCTGAGAGCCCCAGGTGATCATGGCTTCGCTGCCTGACACAGCACGGAGAGGTGCTCCTGCACGGAGACCCAACTCCATGACGTCCTTTCCAGAAAAGATCTGGGAAGTTGAGCAGCCCCGGAGGAGAAATGAAGGGCGAGGGGAGTGGGAGAAAGGAGGAGGGGGAGTTTCCCCTCCTAATTTCAATAAACTAAATGAAAGGGGTGGAAAATTGGTATTTCATGCAAAACTTGGCGAAGGTTAAACCACTTCCAGATGCTGTCTCAGAAGGTTTCGCTCCAACCTGATCTGTTGCAGATAAAGTTGTAGACTCCCCTGCCAGATATTATATTACGAGCCAGTGGAGTTTCCACACAGTACTGTGATCCAGTCGGCATTTTGTGCCATGTTGTCCTATAAATGGGACAGAAGGGGTCCAGAAATATCCCTGAGGCTGCAGATCAGCCTGGGACTGGGCAGAGCATCCCTCTGCTGGGGTGCCAGGGCCCATGGAGGTGCAGGTGGCCGCGGTGGTGGCAGGTGTCCGGCAGGTTTGCCGCTGGACCAGCGCGGGGCTATGGGTGGCAGGGGCCTCATCCCACTTGGAGGCTATGGGATACTCGTGGCAGGTTGGCCCGAGGGCTCCTCCACGCTCTTCACTGATGGATGAAGGAGTCTGCCTTGCCAAGGGGCCGGGATGCTCAGCCTGGCACAACCCACCTCCTCTCTAACCAGTGTGCAGAAAGCCTAGAACCCCCATCACTCTCCTCCTGCTCCCCAGGGTCCCTTGTCAGGAGGCTGCCCCATGGAACATGGGCTCTGAGGACACAGCAAAGCTCTGCCCAGCACTTGGTCATGGCTTGTGCCTGCCCCAGCATCCTCAGGATGGGGCTCTGCACCCCAGGATGAGGCTCTGCACCATGTGTGCTTCACACACAGACTTCCAAAACGCTTTTGGGATCGGGAAGTGATGCTCTCTTGACTTTGTGTGCGGGCAGCGGATGCCTCATGGGGCCAGGGAGGGCTGGTGCGTCCCTGGCCGCTGCTCAGCTCCATTCCGGCTGTGCCGGCAAGCGCGGCTCCAAGGCTTCCCGCATCCCGCAGCTGGGCGCGCGGGCCGGGCAGCTGACCTGGCCCGGCACACCTGCCCCGAGCGGGGACCTAGCCGCCCCGGAGCCCGCTTCCTGCCCCGCTCTGCCGGTGCTTCACCCCCGCCGCCCTGGGCCGCTGTTTGTTTTCTTAGAAGGCGGCTCCCGCACTCCGAAGCTCAACCATTTCCTGCCGTCCTGTGGACGCATTCCTCTCCCTGCTACGTGTGTCTCTCTCGCCGCCGTTCCCACCTTGGTGATGGATGCTGCCAGGCTTGGTCTCCTGCAGCAAGTGCAGCTCTCCCATCAGAACGGAGCATTGCTCCCAGGTCTCCTCCCCTCTCACTCCTCCCTGCCTCAGTTTCCCTCACTGCCAGGGTTGCATTGGCAGAGCTCAGGGATGCAGGACACTGAGGCCTCCATGAGCCACCTAGGGTCCACAGGATGATGAGCGTGCCACAGGAGATGGTGTCTGTCTCCCTGCAGTCCTCCTTCTCCAGCTCCTGACTGTAGTGGTTGGAGGAGCAGCTCCCTCCAGCAAGGTCTGGGAGCCGAGCTGCGAGCAGAGCTGAGCCCTGTGGTCCTGGGCTGTGTGGCCTTGGGGACACAGGAGGCCTATGAAAGAGGACACACAGAGCGAGGCCTGGAGGACTGGGTTCAGAGGGGATAGCTGCAGGATCAGAAGGTATCAGCTCAGCCCGGACCCTGGCACATGGCTCCAAGGGATGGTGCAGCCTCAGCAATGCCAGTGCTGATGGTGCCAGGGATGTCCCTAGACTCTCTGGTGAGAGACCTTCCTGGTGTCTCCTGCTCTTGGCTCCCCAGATTTGGAGAGCAGGATGGAGCTGCTGGTGGCCACCAGGTCTACTTTAGGGGGGCTACCTCCAGGCCAACAGGGAACCTCCAGCCTCACCCCTGGGCCAGGAACAGGGGCTGCAGAAATTTTCCAGCCAGGGTGGCAAAGTGGGACTATGTTGTTGAACCAGGACCCTGCTTTTTGGGGGGTTGGGTGCTGCTCACGGACAGGATCAGGGCTGGGAAGACGGGTGAGGAATGGGCTGGGAGCCCTAGACACGGAGGAAAAGGCCAAGTTGCCGGATGTGCCCTTCCCACCCTTCTCCTTGTGAGTGCTGCCAATGCTCCTACCCACCCATGGCCTGAAAAGAAAGAAAAACCCTGACCCGCCTGTCAGGAAACCTCAAATCAGGGCCAATGTTTTTGAAAGGTTTTTTCTCCTCTCCCTTTTAACACATCTGCCAATATAATCTGACCTTTTCCAAATAAATAGAGCCTGCGCGCTCCAGCTTTGATCCAGCACTCCAAATTTTCTATTTACTTAATTGGCCCATCCAAGGTCTGAGTGAGCGGCGAGCCGGCAGCTGCTGCCTCTGCATTCCTTGGGGCTTATCGCCGCCTGCTCACCTGGTTGTCATTACCCGTTGCCGCTGGGAAGTGGGGCCAGCTGCGCTGCCGACCCCCTGGCTGGGCAGGCTCTGCACCAGATCCACCTGAGCCCACATTGCAGCCAGCGGCTGGGGGACTCGCTGGGCTGCCCGCTGCCTACCCGGGCAAACACGCAGCAACTTGCAGCCTCCTGGGCTGCGCGGGAGCTTTGAGGCCTGGGTCCTGACCCTCCCAGGTGCCCATGGCAGCATGGGTGGCATGAATGAGGTGGCAGCAGAGGAATGAGACCTTCCTGAGACCCTCACAGGCGAAAGACCTTTACTCAGACATTTGGCTTTCTGTTGAACACCCATGGTTGGCCTAACCACCCTACTCCCCTTGCCTCCATCTCTGCTGAGGCTAAAGTCTTAGGGAAGACATCTCTGGTGCAGCAGACGGGACCCCTACATGACATGAGGCTGGGGACCTATCTGACCTCATGCCTGGAGCTGCTGCTTGTGATAGTGTAGAGGAGGTGTCTCCATGGGTTTCCTCTCTGGGCAAGGCAGAGCGAGATGCGCCTCCAGAAGGTACGAGTCAGCTGCTAAGATATGCTGCTGCAGAAGCCTGTCTCTGTACCACATCCTGGTAATCCTGCCCTGAACTAGGAACTTCCCCCCTAGTTGCAGAAGGTATCACACAGCTTCCACCCCACAGGGGAACTTCTGCGCACTCAGAAAAACCCAGCCATGAGTTTGGGTGGCCCACGGTACACGAAAGGCTTTTGTGCTGCTGCATCAGCTCACGGTAAGGAAGAGGAGCTCCTGCAGAGCAGCTGAGATGGCTGGATCTTCCTTGTCAGGACTCTCCTCTCCTGGCCATGGGCAGGACAGAACGGTAAAGGAAAGTGGGCCTAGAGAGCCCAGCCTAGGACTGCAGAGCCAGAAGGAAGGACAGGGGAATATCACCAAAGTTTGGGAGAGACTGGGACAATGCTATTGGCATTAAGGCATCATGAGGATCAGTTGGTGGGTAGATTTCTCTCTCAGAGATTGAGTTGTCCTTACTTCTAGAGTGCTTGTAGTCAAAACAGGGTGGTATATGATCCTGAAGCATCACTGGTAACCCCTGGGCTCAAGAGGAGAGAGAAGAGGCTCTGCAGAAGGAGGCTGTTGGACCATGGTAGAGTAGAAAGCCCCAAGCTGGGGGCTGTGCTTTGGACAGATGCCTTTAGCTGTTATCATTCAGTTCAGAAAAAGGGAAAAAGTGCAGGGAAGATTGGGGTTGGCACTGTCTCTACAGGCAGAACCAGACATGATGCCTTAGTCCTGTGACTTTCCACCACATGCTTGTCAAGCTTGTCCCTGATTTTATCCTGCAGAGTCAAAAAAAAAAATCAGGCTTTGATTTCTCTGCTTCTATTACTAATAACAGAATGGAATGGGCAGGCTGAGCTTTGGGACCACACAGCCGGTCAGAAAGCAGGGAGAGCAGCATTCAAGGGGACCCTTCTCCAAACAGAAAAGTTTACTTGGAAACTGGAATGGTTAGCAACACTCAGAGATCCTTCTGGGTTGATCCCAGCCACAGTAGCCCTGCAACACAGCAAAGCGTGAATCCGAAATTCAGCCCAGTTGCATGAGCTGCAACCAGAGCAGAAAGCCCTCAGCACCAATGTTTTTCTGTAAATCAACAGTTCTCTGTACCTGTAGTATTAGACCTCCCTCACACACAGACCATCCTTCCCTGCAGCGAAGGCACCCAGAGAAGCCTTCCCTGGTGTGGGAGAGCTGTGCCCACTCCGTTTGAAGGCCCCAGAAGGGCATTTGGCTTTGAGCAGTGGCAAATATTGGCTATAGTGGCCTTTTCCTTTGCGGATCCTCAGGACGGCCTGAATGAAGGTGGATGGTCCTGGTGATTAGAAATGGTTATCCTTCTCGTTAGAGAGACGGAGTAACTACCTTGACCTGTGGGTAGCTGCAGAGAAGAAAGCTAGAGAAGTCTCCTGGAGATCCTGGAGCAATGACACTGGGAGCTGAGACCAGAGGTGCAGAAATGTGGTCAGGCTAGAATGGATGGACTTAGCCTTCACAGGGAAGAAGAGTGTCCTATTATAAGGGAAGGGAGCTGGCCCAGTCCTGCCTGTGCATTATGCATAGAGGGTGCCACCCAGCCCTCCGTCTTGCTCCATAGGTCCTGGTCCTTCCTGCAGCCCTCCGGAGTTAGAGTTTTCTTCTGAATAACTCCTGGTTCTGTTTTTTTCATGTTATGGCTCGTAATTTATAAGTCAGAGCCACTGGTAGAAAAAAGGAATATTTCACTCCCAAGCAGCCCTGGGTGGCACTGCTGGATGATGTGGCGCCGTGATTGATGGGCACCATGGCGCGAGGGGTGATGAACCGTGTCCAGGACTCAGCTGAAGGGCCTGTTCAGGAGCACACGGCTCTGTGGTACCAGGCTGCTGACAGATGGGCCTTGTACAACCCATGAGGGATGATACCCCCAGCAGCCGTGCTTACCCTTCTGCCTCTTGCTGTTACACTGGGGTGTCGCGGTACGTGGAGCATGTCCAGCTAAGGAAGGACGTCACCTCCTCCGCTATGCAGGTTTTTCACTGACATGCTCTCCATTTCCCTGCATTTGTTTCCTGCTCTCCCAGCCGTCTCTGGAGGCAATATAAATCCTTATAGCTCATTTACTTTGCTCTGAGTGTCTCTAGGCAATGATAATGATTCAATACAAGTGATCTGTCCAAAAGCTCCTTTCCAGGGGGAAGTGGTCCCAAGACCACAGGCAGCGTTTGCCTTTGTCCTGGCTGACTCATGGAGACATACCTTCTCATCCAAGTACACGCAGGGACTGAGAAAGAGTTTTTCTTTACACTTTTTAGGTGCTTCTGCAAAAGCCAGAAAGCTTTGGTGTGAACCAGACCTTGGGCAAGAAGGTATTGGACACAACCCTCCTGTTCTGCGTGGTGCAGCATCTCCAGACCAGAGCTGCAATGGAAACAGAGGGAAGAGTCTCTCCTAGCATCCCTCGGAGTTCCTTTAGTGTCCTCCTGGAGAACCTAGGAGGTGCCTGCCTCAGAAATGAGTTCCCAGCTCTTGCAGTGAATTCGCAGGCTGCACAAGCGATCTGGTGTCCCAAAAGTGTGAAAGGCTCCCAGAAATGAGATTAACAGCACACTGAGAAGAGAGGATGCTTGGTATGTGAGTAATGTGACCTCCCTTTTTCATTCAGCCAAAATGATGGCCACCGAGTAGCAGAACTCCTGGCTCTGTTCAATTAATCCTACACTTTTGGGTGGAGATAGCTGTGTTTTTGGGCAGAGATGAGCCTTAGAAATCATCTGCATGTTGGTCATGCAGTGGTTAAAAAGGCCCAGTTTGAATCCTGGGCTTGTGAGGAAAATAGATATTATGATGGTCTTTCAGCACCAGCCCTGATGGCATGGAAGTGTGTGTAGAAGGAGAAAGAAAAGACTGGAAGGAGTGGGTCAGAGGAAAGGACTGGCTTATTTCCATGTCCCGACCCTATAAGCTGATATGGAATGGGGAGCCAAACCTGGAAGCCTTTAGGTAGGCCATGGATTTGTTGAGAAGGTCTTGTCGCCTGAGATCTCAGATGGCTTCACCACCTAGACCGACTTGCTGCAACTGTGTTCCCAGTTCATTGAAAACAGCACAGATGTCTCCTTACTTGCCTGTCCCTGCTTTATCCATCCCAAACAGCACCACAGGAAGCTTGGCCAACTGCTGCATATCCCTCATCTTGATAAACTGTTAGTTTCCAAGTCAAAAGCTGGCCCATTGGTGCTTCCCCATGACGCGTAGCAAGGCCTTGAACAAATTGCTCCCTCTCAGTGCTATCAGAGAGGGCTGCTGTGGGAAGCACAACAAAAGGCTGGCAAGGAGGAAGCTGAGGAGGGGCATGGAGGGAAGGGAAGGTGGTGTCGGGTGGAATTTCAACGTTTGACATGTTGACGTTTCCCAAGTAGAAGCCAGCCACTCAACATCTGGCTGAGAATATTGCATCTTGCTTAAGAGCAACTCCAGATGTTCCCAAGACCTTTTTTATTATTATTTTCTTTTTTTCTTTCTTTCATTCTTCTCTTCTCCCCCTCCCTCCCAGCCACTCTTGACTCACTAAATCAAGGGAGACAGGCTTTTAACTCTCTGGAAAGAAATAAACGGCTCAATGGCGAGATGAAACGAATTCTCTGTAACTGCATGAGCAGATGTGTGTTGGGGGAGGGAAAAGGGAGCAAGGTAAAGGAGAACAAGAGAAAGAAAGAGAAGTATATATACATTGCTATGCCCTTAACCTGAGGTGCCCCAGATGAGTCCACAGAACCACAGCCTGAGGAACATAAAGTCTCCACTGAACAAATAGAAGTGGCAAAGGCAGGATTAGTGACTGGAAGAAAAGGGGAAAGGACCAGTTCCTGTTTCACCGGGTTGGCTGGTGATCTCTTCTCCAGCATAATTACCTTCTGGATGTGCATCAGAGCTGAGAAGGTCAAAAGAAGGATGAATCTGATATGTTGATGATGTTCATTCAAAAAGGTGATTTATCATCACTGATGGGAAAGACAGAGAGAACAACCAAACAGCAAGAAATGTGGTAAAAGAGAAAGTTCAGGGGGAGGAAAGGAGAAGGAAAAGTCATAGATGAGAGCGATCAGTAAGAAGAGAAAATGGAGGAGAGTGGTGAGAATGTGAGATGCAAATCCAGAGACACAGAATCATGGCTTCTCTGATGTATTTCTTCACTCCTGTTGTAGGATCTTTTATTCTTGCCAGCCCCTCAGTGTCAGTAATGATAGTATCCAACATACATGAAGGGCAGAAGCATCTCTAATGTCCCATAGCTGCTCAGTCTGAAATCTCTTCAGTCCCTGTCTCCTAGTATCTACTCTATCCCCTCTTGAGCCATTGGTTCCAGCTCCATTAATGTATCTAATTTGCTTCACCTAGATTTGAATGTCCCAAGCCTTAACCCTTCCCTGTGGCTTTGTAGATGCCTCAGGTAAAACCATGAAGCTTAAACCATCTCCTTTGTCCCCTACTTACATTTGTAAGTCACCCTGACAAAAGTGTGATTGGTGTAGCAGAGGAAAATTTAATACTGCTGCATTCCTATTCCCCTTAGAAGCAATGAAGCAAAACATTAGATGACCACTGCCAAATATGCCCTCTCCCAAAAAAAAAGAGAAGCAATCTTGTGGCATACTAATCTATGTTGTATAGGGGGATGCCCAAAATTTTGAGAGAGCTAGTCTCCAAGAAACACATAATTAAGTGGGAGTTCAGTATGTGAGAACTCATCTCAGTTTTATTTTAGCCTATGCCAGAAACATATCATTGACCTTGGAACAACTGACAAGCCAAGTACTTCCGCAAAATAATTCTAATAAATGTAAATATATTAAGTATCTCTAACGCCAACCCCTGGGCAAGGTACATGCCATAAGAATTACCCATACTCCAAAAATTGGCCAGTAGGTAAGGCTGATGCTTCAGCCTGGTGAAGGCCAAAGTGTCAAGCATGAGAAGTGGTTCCAGATGCCTGCCTGTTCAGACACCCTCACGACAATTACAGAAAGGCTTGTGTCTTTTAAAGAGCTGATGCTCAGTGGCATCTGATAATTGGGTCTCCAGGAAGTCTCAGGTCCGGAATCCTGAAAACTTATACACACACAACCTTGCTGGGTAGTTTATTCTGGGCTGTACCTACCTAAAACCCATGAGAAATTCTCAGAGATTTTTGGTTTGGTACTAAAAGCCCCTGCGAAAATGTTTGAGGACATACCTGAAGCTAAGAAATGAGTGCTAACACAGTTCTGCAGAGTGATCAAGCTCATCCTTGTGCAGGAATGAGGTCTGGAGATATGGAGTAGGAGAATGTTCTGCAGGCCAGCACCTCAGGTGCTGATATTTTTGTGGCATAGACATGGGAATTTCAGCACTTTCAGTGTTTCTCAGGATGAAAACCCCCACTGATTTCCATACCAGGAGAGAGCTCAAGAGCCCAGTGAATCTGAGCTGTGACCCCAGGTGGATTCCTGGGTCCTGGCTCAGCTGCAGGTGGTCGGCATTTCCTTTGAGCTCCAGTTGAGATGTGGCTACGAATGTTTCTAGGCTCCTTGCTCTGAAGCCAGGGGTCTTAGGAACTCAGTTCCTGGCTCCAGACTGTGAGGCCATGAGGCCATCCCAGCCTTCAGAAGAACCTTTGCTTCAAAATTTTCCAAACAAATCACTTGGATTATTTTTAACTAACATTTTTGGAGGACTTTGCCTTCTGCCAGAAGGGATCAACTTGATTTATTCATTTTTCAGAAATTCCTAAGGAGGGAAAGTTTCAATTTTTGACCACTCTACACCCAGTTCACAGTAAGTGTGCCCTTTTTTAAGACCTGAATTCCCCAAGCAGGGGAACAAACAACCTTAACCGAACCCCCCTAGTTCCTTAGAGGGGAGAAGAGAGAGGGCCTGACACCCTCCCCAAGAAATTTGGCCAGACCAGGGGCTTCAGCCCCTGCTGACGGTGTGCTCTCTTGTGACCTGCCTTTCCAAATGCAGAGGAATGGTATGGGGGAATAACCAGCGAATTCGTGAACACCCTGGTCTGCTCCAAACGGGGTCCATTTGCTGGGGCAGTGAGGGCTGCTTTGGCACTGTGCAGCACATAAGCTTGTCCTGGGGGGATGCCTGGGGCAGAAGCACCTGATTCCCAAACGGGAGTAGCAGGGAAAGGGAGATTGCCATTCAGGCAGAGAAATGACTGGCTGAATAGGGGAAAGCAGGCCCAGAGAAGTGGTTTAAGCTGCATTTGAGGAGGAGGTGCTCACAGTCACCTGCCCGGCACCTTCGTTCTTCAGTGTCTCGTGTGTGGCCTGCCATAGATGCAGCAGATCAGCCTCATCTATGACTGCCGGGCAGCTCTGCCATCTCTGCAGCTCAGGGGGAACATAAGCAGCCCTGACACCACAGCACATCCAGGGGCAGCAACAGGGCCTCTCTGTCATCCTTAACTCGCTGCGAGGAGCAGCAGAGCCCCCAGGCCCTGCACAGGCAGAGCCTGCTCTGGGCTGTCCATGGGCACCTGGTGCAGGAGAGGGACCAGGGCACTGTGAGAGGAGATGTCCGGGGAGGAGGACATGGGAAGCTGGAGGTCTCAGACACCTGTTGAACACCCTGCAGGTCTCATATTAGGTCACTGGGAATATGTGAGATCTCGCTATGTGCAGGGAAACAGGGTAGGTTTCATTTCTCTGGAGAGGATGTGAGAATCAGATGGAAAAATAGACATTTTCAAACTTTTACATTTCACAAAGGGCGCCGTTCATCCACTTAAAATACAGGTGACAAGTACAAAAGGCATTTGGCATTATTAAGCAGGCCAAATCTTCAGGATATCGAAGATATATAGTATGTAACCAAGCCCCAGCTTCAAACTGCTTCTATACTGTAAATTCCAATTACATCATGCTGCCTTGTTTAAATACCGTGAAACCTGGCTCATGCCCTAAGTATGTTTTATATATTGCCACATCTATTTGAAATAGATGGGCAATGTGTTTTACGGCACATGTGCAAATATCTCCATATTTTTCCATCTGGGGGTTTATGGGATCTTTCAGAAAATTAATAATGGGGCTCAGAGGAAATGTTCGACTTGGAGGCAGTAGCAGAGATTTACGGCCATCCTAGTGGGTGCCAGGGAAAAGCCTGAGAGCGTTCTTAGAAGACAAAGGCCTGCCACTTCACCAGGCGTTCCCTGGAAGCTAATTTTGCATAACGGATGAGGCTGGGAATGTCCCATGCGGGCTGGCAGGTTGCTGGGAGGGGATTTCTCACACTGAGCATGGACGCGAAGGCTCCGAGTGGGAAGCAGGAATCAGATCCCAGGCAGCCACGGGATCCCCGTCCTCACGCTGTTGGGTGGTAGGAGTCAGGCCCTGAGGATGCTGCGAGGTGGGTGCAGTGACTTGATGGTGACAAGGACATGCCAAGCGTGTGTCCCTGTCCCCCACACGCTCCCCAGGTGCTCTCGCAGGCAGCCCTTTGCTCAGCATGGGGTGGGGTGGTCCTGTGCTGGACTCAGCGCTCTGAAGTGCTGCACGCATGCTGGCACAAGAAACCGTACATTATATAAAGACTGTGTGCGTGTTTTCTGCCTGCTGCTGGCTCTCCTTCAAGCACTGTTTCTTCTGAGCTTCTCCAGCACCAGCCATGTTCTGGGAGTGCTTCATCTCCCCAGAACTTGCAATAAACAAAAGCCAATTATTTCCCGTTGCGTGGGTCCTCCGAGGGGGGAAGCGGTGGGTGGTGTTTATTTTGACAGCAGAGAGGCTTATTCTCCAAGCTTTCTGGGCAGTGCATGTTGTCCAAGATGAAAACAGCGGTGGTTTATTTGAGTGTCGCATCAACTGTGTAAACAGAGGACTTGCTTCATCAGATGCCGGCGGGCGGCTCTGCCACGAGGGGCTGATCCTGCCCAGTGCCAGGGCCCCAAGGCTCCTTGCTGTCATTGACTCAATAGAGACGTAGCAACTCTGTGAGCAGCAGCCCCAGCAGCCCCAGTGCCCGCCAGGCCCAAGAGGAGAGGGGCGGAGGATGAAGCGGAGGGACGAGCCTGCCATGGGGCAGCCGCAGTGAGAGCCTGGGAGAGGAGCCTGCGTCGCTGCGCTGCAGGGATTGCTATCCTGGGGGACTCAGCAGTTGCAAGGTGCTGGAGCTTGCCTGATTTGGCCCTTTTCGCCTCCAGATCCTGTGCTGGACCTCCTCTCCAGGCTTGTTATCCACATTCCCTGCAGTGGGGAGAACCCATCAGGGCTCCATTGCTCTTCACTCAGAGGCAGTTTTGTACCAAGCAACCTCTCAGGTAGGCTGTGGCACAGCTCCGGGCCATTTCAGGCACATCAGACTCAGAGAACCTTCCTGCACACACTCACAGTGATGTCTCAGTGCAGTGCGGTGTGGATAGGGCTGGTCAACCATCTGCATGGGGAGCGAGATGGCTCTGCGGGTGTAGAGAGCCACCCCACGCCGGGCGAGCAACATCTGCACGCGCACGCGTCCGTCTAGGGCAGTGCGCAGGGTGCTCACGCGCGAGCCGGCTGTGGCGGTGCCTGTGGCTTAGCCACAGGGGCACAGAGCAGAGGGGTTGCACTCTGATGTTGTTTCTGGGCAGATACCTGCATCTCCTTTCAGCTCCGCAGCACCCACGGCTCATCCCGCCTACCACAAGTCTTCTCAGGTGCCCAGGGCTCACGGAGGAGGAGAAACATCCCCTCTTTGGGAGTCCCTCCCTACCCTGGGTTTGCACCCACTGAAGGAGCTGCATCCAGCCTGGGCTGGGCAGAGCAGGAGATGCCGGCCCACCTCCCGGCGCTGGCTCCAGACCTATAGAGGATGTGGCTGCAGGGTCCTCGCCAAGAGCGGGCAGGCCAGGCAGCATAGCTGGGCCGTGAGGTAGGGTCCCAGCTCGGGATGGCTCCACGTCCCCAGAGGGCCGCTGGGGGGATTGTTTTTCTTTTCTTTTACCTCATTCTCTCCATCAGCATGGAGGTGGGAAAGCAGTCGTGGAAGGCAGCCCGCGGGTTTCACCAGATGGCTGCCCCACTGACCCCAGGCGTTCCCCGTCTTTAACTCTTCCTTAGGAAAACATGGTGTGGGCCAGCCAATCAATTAATGGTTTCCTCATGTTCCCTACTCGCCCGGCCCGATGTGGGAAAACTCCTTCCGTGCTCCCGGCCGACTTGCTCCCCAGGACTCGGCAGGAGGGCAGTTTCCTCTTTTGTGGGGGGGTTGTTTTCTACGTGAGGGGAGGCCATAAAGCTGCCTGGAGAAGGTGAATTATTTCTGGGAAAGGTGCGGAGGTGATTGCCCAAACTGGCAAACCAAGCCCTCTGCCTTCCCTCGTCAAACTCCGTGTCGAAGGAAATGCTCCCAGCCCCCCGAATCGGAGAGTCCGGAGCGCGAGTGGTGACGGTGCACGCGGAGGGAAGAGCTGCGCTCCATGGTGTGCCGTGCCCGCGCGCTGCGCACGGAGGAAGGCAAGCTCACAGATCACTCCCAGATGCACTCGGCGGTTTGTAGCTCTCTCCGTGAGTCTGGGAAACCCCAAGCACTGTGGAGGTCTGCCGGGGATTTCACTTGGCATTGAGACCTCCTGGGGTGCAGATCTTCTGCTGACAGTGGCCACAATGAAGGATTCAAGGGCAACTCTTTGTTGTGTGTAGGGTTTTTGAGGAGAGACACCTGAACAATTGTCCTGTGGGAACTGTCTGGTGCTGTTGGAAATGCTTTTGGGAATCCCTCAGCAGCTCCAGGTGCCTTTCCTGTGTTGTCCTGTTGTACCAGCCAGCCCCACGTGGGTGCCTGCTATCATGGGCGCTTGCATTTAGCCAGTGAATTGTGGCATAAAGTAGATAAACAGATGGATAGACAGACAGACATATATTATATGAATGACTGAAGGAACAAGTGAATGACATTGTGATTAAAGCCGGGGTAGTAAATGCCCTGAACGCTTGTAACGATACACTTAACATTTTGAAGAATAGCCCATTTATCTCCACTCATCTCCAAAGTTTTGCAATAAGAAGACTAGAATAATTCAGCCTCTACACTTCACTGAGGAAAGTTGGCATCTGGCTGGAATGAGGAACATCATACACTGAGCAAAAGCAGCCTTTGGCACGAGGCTGAGGTGACCATGGTTGTGGCAAGAGGCACCACGTTTTGGGTGCGAAAGGCAGAGGAGGGAGCTGCTGCACCAGCTCCCTCACAGAGCATGTCCAGAGATTTGTGCAGGAAGCAGAATTGGGGAGGTTAATAATGCTTGTGAGGATTGTAAAGCTCCAAGTAAAATGAAGAGCTGAGACGAGGGGATGGTAGATGAAATGTTGCAGCACCCAGGGCTGCTGATGTTCACCCTGGCAGAACCCCTGCAGGCTTTGCTCCTCCAGGCCCTGTTCTGCTGTGAGCCGCACTGGGCTGCTGCTCAGAGCCATCCTGGTGCTCCGTGGCCCGCCCAGCGCAAACAACAAAGCCGATCTGGTAACTGCTCCTCAGGGAAAACCCAGGCTAGGAACTCTGGTGCTTGCACCACATGCATGCCCACATGCTTGCCCTCCGCACATGCAGCAGGAAATCCACCCCAGAAAACAAAAGCGAAGAATATTTCCAAGCCCACTCTCAGCATTGTCTTGGGTGGTCATCCCATTTCTCATCTGCCACTCATTCTGTTGGGCTTTTCTCTTCTGTAAACTGCTTTTCTTTCGGAGCTTGAGAAGAGACATGTTCAGCACATGACTCAGCCAGATCTGCAGGGTGCAAGGGACAAGCAAGTGAAGGAGCAGGAAAAGAAGCCTCGTTTTCCTTGCAACCCAAAAGTCAGTTGCCTAAGGGAATGGTTCCCACTGGGAGAAGGGGGAATGGGCAGCAGAGCGTCACTAGCAGGCTCAGCAGATATGTAGCCGGTTTGGGCTGGGGGAGAGAAGGACAACTCAACATCCCCAAATCCAGGTAAATCTCTTTGAGGGGAAGGATGGAAAAAGAAGAGGGGAAAAATGTTCACAAACTAAAGTGGATGCACATCTGTCCATTCTGCCCCATCGCTGCCTGCTTCCAAGGAACACAGCTCCTAAGCACCAAAGCCACCAGGGAGGGCTTTCTGGAGCACTCAACTGTCCTGGAGGGGCTTCTCTCTCCTCATGTCACCATAGCCCTCACTTGAAACATTTCTGTCATATCGAGGCGGATGGAGGAGATGGGGATTCCCAGCTGCTCTTGAAGAGCAAAGAGCTTCAGTTCCCTGTAGCACCAGAGCCAGGTCTTTGTCACAGAGCTGCACCCACTGCTGAGTACTTTTTCCTTTCCAGAGTATCCCCTGGGATTGCCAAAAGCAGAAGCCATTTCCCAGCACAGTGCACTCTTCAGTGGGGAAAGGGACCAAGAAGTGGTCTTGCCCCCACTTAGAGGTCCAACACCTCACCAAATGTGTGTTCCTAGAGCCCCACACCGAGACATGCTCCTTTAGCTGAGCAAAACCCTTTGCTTTACTGAAACGGCCATTTCTTAATCCAAGGGAAGGGTTTCCTTAGAGGATTCAGAACTATTTTTATGTATATAGACTTCAGGTTACCAAGAACGAAGTAATGGGAAATAATCTCTAAATCCCTCTGTCTGTCCATCCATCCGCCTGTATACTAAGGTTGGGGTTCAGCTGTCCAAACTCTAGAGCTCTCTTGTGACTGGAGCTGGCTAGAAAACATGGAAAAAGAGCAGATTTTCTGAAGCATTCCCACGCTTGCGACTTTCCTTGGCCAAACTTCGTGTTTCCATGAAAAATGTCTATCAGCATTTTGAAATGAGAAAAATTTCAATCAGCTGCAAAATTCAGTCCCAAAGCAGGGGGAAGTTTGCAAATTTGGCCTCTCTTCCAAAGTTTTATTTTCAATGGGTGATATTTTTCCCCGGCTAACTAAGGAATACCACAGGAAGTCTGAAAAAAAAAAAATCTCACAGAAGGTGCTTAGTTGTTTGGGCATTTCCCACAAGGGAAAATGAGTCCCCAGAGGGACTTGTTCTAAACATATATATGATTTCCGAAAACTGCTGCTGTTGCTGTGTTAGCTAAATCTTTAATTTAGAGTATACTGGAGTATTTACAGCACACTTGCAGTAATATTTCTTTTCCCTTTTTCTTAATATTTTCCTTATCTCTTAAAATGATTTTTCCTTTTCTTTGCTTTAGAAGCTATGTGTCTTTATTCTAGCATGGCATGTTTGCCCTGCGGTACCTCTGGCCCTCGCAATGCCATGGTGTTTGAAGTCCTCCAGCTGCTGGGCCTGGGCCCAGCAAGGGCCCTGGGGTCCCAGCGAGGACCTCAGGATGTCCCATGCTGCTACCAAAGCCCCTCTGACTGCAGTGTCACGCGCTGACCCTGGCAGCACTCCACGGTGGCATGAAATCCCCACCACCAAACAAGAAGGTATCTGAAAGACCTGTGCCCATGCAGTGCGGGAGGGTTAGTAAGTCAAGAGGGTGTTTTTTTCCTAGTTATTTCCCCAGAGCTGCTCTGGTGTCCCTTGGGTGGCCGGGGTCACCACGGCACCTTCTGGGAGTCGGTTCACTTGCATCTGCAGAGGCAGGAAGGCTTGACTTCTGCTTGACTTGACTGCTCGTTGTCCTTTTTTTCCTCCCTGAAACTGTCTTTAAAAGAACTTAAACCTACTGGAAATTTGGCTTGATTGCTCTTTGTTTTAATTGTGCCTTTGTTTATATGTTTGTATTATGAATAGCAATAAAATAATAACATAAACCATTAATAATTATATAAAAACAATACCTAAATAAAATAAACAGGAAGTAATATCGTTACTATTCCTGCTTTTTTCAATTATAACTCTTGCAATAAGAGTTGTGATGGGAAGAAAGAACAGTGTGTGGAGCTTTCCAAAGACTTAAGCTGAAAGTAGCATTTTTTTCCCCAGCTGTTTAACCTCTGTGGATATAATGCCCTACAGGTTTTGAGTAATTCCAGATGCTCGAGGTGCCTGCGAAGCAGAGGTGGATGGGGGCTGGGGAGGGCCCCCTGGTTGCCTGGTGAATCCAATGAGAACAAATAAGCCTACTGTGGGCAGTAGTGGGTGGCCCAGCCCTGGAGAGTTGGGGGACCTTTCTGAAGTCCATAGTGTCTGCTGCCCCAAGACTGGCCAGGCAGCTGAAGGGGCCATGCCCACGTCACGCTTTGAGGTGATGCTGCCATGTCCGCCCAGACATTTGGACAATCACAGAGGAAAATCTATGGAGTATGGAGCACCTGGCCACCAAGGCCTGTGCCACTGCCGTAAGTTTTCACCGGAGATCTTCCTAGTTCATCAGGCAGCGCTTCGAGCTGGCCCTACAGCATCCCTGAGGCTCCTGAACCCCTTGGCCTGCTTCAGCCAAGAAATAAAGGTGTGATAAAGTTCCTACAAGACTTGTGAAAACCTTGTGAGCCAGCAAAGCCCCAACTCGCAGACCTGGGGTCACAACCCAGGTCCTTGTGACGGAGGGGTCACAAAGCTCTTGACTTCTCAGACCATGAGCAAACTTCATGTGCACGCAAAGAAAACACAGAATGAGGCAGACAGTACTTATGAGATTTGTGTTATTAAAAATAATAATAATAAAATATTAAAACCCCCAAACATACGTATCTTATATATGTTACATTATGGTCCATAACATTTGCTGGCTTTTCTTTTTACATATTCAACAAGGATTTCACAGAGGCTTCCTATAGCCCCCACTTTTCAGGGCCCTGGTGCCTCTGCATGACGCCCTTGGGAGGGTATTTACACATAACAGGTCTCAGAAGCTGGGCCTGGGGAAGCCCAGAGTGCAGGCAGGGGCCACCCCTCACATCATGCACTAGTGTCCTGGACCTGCCCCGTCTGATCGCACACTCAGTCATAAAGTAAACAGAAAGAGAAGACCAAAAGCATGTGGTGGGATGTGGGGGGTTAAATATGCATCTTCAGGTGGCTCTCTATCCAAATCCCCTGGAAAGCATTGCTTCTCCCCCAGTACACACTGAGCCTGCACGAGCAACTGGGTTAAGGTATAACTTCTCAGGCTGGACTGCCTGGTTTTGTCCCTCCTGGATCTGGGGTGGTTTCAGTTGCATCCGGTACCAGTTACCACTGCAACTCAACACTGATGCAAGAGAATTACAGCTGTGCCGATCTGCTCAGGCTCAGGGGCCAGGGCAAGGCGGGATGAGATGTTTCTGTCCTCAGAAACACCACTTTTCTCCAGAGCTCAAATGGCAAACGGGTGCATTGTCCCGGGGGAAAGAGCATCCCGCAGCCTCTCTGCACACCCACGCGATGTTCACACCACTGCTCCTCGCCCCCAGCGTGCCGCTCGGCAGCAGCCCAGCCCTGGTGGATTAATGACTCCGTAGGGAATTTCTAGCCAGCTGCATCCGGGAAAGGCTCGTGCCCTTTCATGGAAACCTAAGCAGCTTCCTGGGAACTCATCTGGTGGGAAGAGCTCATTAGTCAGTCAATCAGGGCAAAATAAGAGGGAAAAATAAGATGAATTCTTGCTTTGGCTTTTGAAGTGACACTTTGCTTTGGCCAGAATTTCTAAGACTTTTTTTAACCAAAGAGGAGAAGCTCCTCTTCTCACTGGCATCTCACTGGGTCCTTGCTTGTCCTCTCTGTGTGTCTCTGATCTCAGTGCTGATATACACACACAGGGCAAGCAGGACAAGCACTTCTGCTAGAAGACACCAGCTGGGAGACATCTCTTTTAATCCCCGCTTCCAGCTCAAGGCAGCCAAGCTGGAATCAAAAGGGAAGGATAAATCTCAGTTAGCCTAGATGAATTTTAAAGGTCCCTTCCAACCTCAGCTGTCTGTGATTCTGCGGAATCAAGCACAGTAACCACCACCACCTAAGTCCTCAAAGTGTTTTAGGTACCGAGGTTCCAGTCAAAGAGGAATCAGGTGCCAGAGGGACCTGAGAGCATCTTGCTCCAGCCAGCAGTGCAGAGCGGAGCTCAGGGAGCAGGCACTTTCTGTCTCTCCCAAAGGCTGTATGTCCTTGCAGACAGCACGTGTCTTCTTCAGCCCTGCCTCGGAGTGCCTGGTTCTGCAGAGGAATAGTGCCACTTCTCTTCTTCCTTGTGCTTCAGTCTATGAGAAGAGTTGGCAAAACATTAGCATCCAGCAGGGCAATGCTGAGCAGGCTCCTAACACTGGGACCCTAATGGGAGTCCCCTCTATGCGATGGAGCAGGCCCATCACAACCCAGTCAAGACGTGTCACTCCTCTGAGGTGAACTGAAACAGGGAAGAAGGCTCTCTGTCAGGAGCATGACATTGGATCAGCTCATCCAAACCATTTCCATCACACCTCAGCCTCAGTCCCAGGCACCTTTTGCCACTTTGCTTCTGGCCTCCCCTCAGCTCTTTCCAGGCCCTGTGGAAGCACTCCAGCATTCACAGGGCCTGCAAGGTGGCACTCCTGGCCTCAAGTATCTCCAATAAGCTGCTTCCAGCACCTCAAGCAACTCTACCAGTACAACTAATTCTTGGGCTGGGACCTCTGCGTGTTCCACAGACATTCCCCTGTGCCCAGGTTCGCACTGGCCAAACTCCCCTGTCCTGAATGACCGCAGTACTCTGGCAGTCTTTTCATTGCAGACCACAGCACCACCCACCCCTACCAGCCTGGACACGGAAGCACCAGGCCACCCATGGGATGGAGAGGCTGTCATTGGCTCAAAAGGCAAAGCCATCATCCTAATGAAATGGAAGATTGTAAGGTAGGCTACGATAGCTCACCAAGCCATCTGATGTTCCTAAGGCAAGTTCTGTAGGGGAAGGACTATCTTTTATCATATAAAGTCTTATTTCTACTTGTATTTATTATGCTAAGACAGTTACTACCTCAACACGGGAAGATACTTCTGCTGTCTGTTTGAACTGGAGGCTAAAACATTATGAGAAGAAATAAAAGAGGATGCCCATGCAGGCTGGTCAATAAAAATTACTCTCTCTTCCTGCCAACTCTGCCTTGTGTCCTACCTCCTAAGGCAACCTTGGCCATAGCAATACTTTCCAGGAAGGCATGGAATCAGGCCAGCTCTGAGTGATGCACATCAAGTCAGACAGTCACTGGGTGTCAACTCAACAGAAATCATTGGAATTCTGCTAGTCATTACCAGCTGAGGATACAGGCCCACACACATGCAAGATAATACAAGATTGCTTAGGTCAGCCTCTCCACTCTACCCCAGGTCCTGGATACCGGTGGGGCCAACTATAGCCTTTATGGAGATGGAGATGGAAAAAGGGGGTCTCCAGGTCTTTCCTGTTGAGTCATGTGGGTCACACAGTAGGACAGGTAAAGGCAAGGGGGATGTGCAGTATGTCCCTTTCTTACTGGAGAACACATCTCTGCTTGGCAGTGGTCACCAGCCCATTGCCAGGGCCTGACTCCTCACCATGATTCTTCAGCAGCACAGTGGTTCTACCCCAGACTAGGGCATGGCGTCCAGGTAAAGCTGAGGTCACCAGTGAATCAAGTTTTGCAAATGTTCATTTGGTTCTTCCTAGTGGAGCTCCTGGGGCTCATCTCCCTCCAGTACTGGATGGCTTCCATTGAGCTGGTCCACATGCACATTGGGATGAAGAGAAGAATCTGACCTCGTATTTCTATTTGGCAAGAAAAAGGGCCATAGCGAACTAATGACAGCCCACTTTCAGCGAGTATGGAAGAAGCAGGCCCTGGATGCTGGAAAAGGAGAGCTGTGAATTCAGACATTAACACTGGGCAGAAAAAAAGACTCTGTTGAAGAGCACAAAAAGACTAGAAAATGAGAGCTATGAACGGCATATCTGGAGCAGGAAACCAACCCTCTTTGAGCTCCTTTAGGCAACAGGCACCAAGAGGGTCTCTCTCCACTTTGCTCCTCATTAAAGGTTTGTCATTACTGCGTTATTTTTAATACACATTAAGATAAAAAAGACCCACACGCACACTCACACGTGTAGACACACACAAAAGGAAAATAATTGCCAAAATATACACTATAGACAGAAGAGTCTGTTCATACTATGTATATATACAGAGTCTCTGGGAGCAGTCTAGGCAGCGCGCACAGGCAGGGCTGAGGGCTTAGATATGAAACTCCTCATGGTTTCATGCACTTCCCTTTCTTCTCCCGCCGTTGCAGTTTCCGAAGGCGACGAGTCCAAGCATCCCTCCACTGAATGACCAGGCTATTCTTATCGGCCATCAGTCCTGGCCGATCAGTGGAGTTTTCACTGATGCCCATGACCAAGTACTTCTTGCTGATCTGGATCTTGGGACACTTGCAGGACAGGTCTTTCATGTGAATCCACAGGAAGTTGTCACCACGCTTGACCCGCTCATCACGGCACTTGTAGACAGACAGGATATTGATGGTGAACTTGGCCCAGCTGGCCACTGTCTCCATTTCTAAGATGTTCACTTGAACCACTAAGGGAAAAGAAAGAGAGATACAATGACTGAGGGTGCAGTTGATGGGGAGACACTCTGCCTTGCTCCTTTGAGGAAATTCTGGTGGCAGACAGGTTGCCTTGGCCAGGCTTGCCACAGCAATACTTCCCAGGAGAGCATGGAGTCAGGCCAGCTTTGCCATATGGGACTGGACTGGCAGCCCTGGGAGTGCCTTTCTCTCCTGGCGGTGGATGGTTGGCACAGTAAGGACAGTGATGGCCTAGCTGTCCTCAGGACCTCCTTCTGCAAGCAGCCTGCAAGCAGAGGTGGGCTTGGTGATTGAGGGAGCCCACCTCTGAATCTTCTTTTGGTAAGCTCCATGTGACTGGGAAATTTGGTACCCCTGCAGGGAGGAAAAGGCATCTCTCTGGGGATGGAGGCCTATCTCCCTGCCGGCACATGCAGAGTAGACCTCTAGAGCAAGGTGACTTAGCCTCCCATTCAGCCCCCCTGAAGAGAAGGACTCTCATTCCTAACATGTGGCATTGATCTGGGGCAGAAGCATAGTCCTGGAGGTGCTGCAACCCAGAGGCCACGGGGAGTGGGGCTGAGGCCACTGTGAGCATGGAAGGTCATCAGAGAATGTCAAAAGGCCAGGCCTGTGTCTGACACACAGAGTGGGGGTTCCTCATGTGCTCTTCTGGCAATGGGAGCATGCCCATGGCCATGCTCCATGGTATGAGCCCATGGAGACCTTCATCATGAACTTCAGCCATGGTCAAACTGAAGCTGGCCCTTGGCCCCAGAGCTCCCTCCTCAGCAAAGCTGAGCTTGATGTAGTAAGGAAGAAGGCCCTTACCATAGTCCTTCTTGCAGTACTTTTTCATATTAATCTTGTAGTTGCCTTTGGCTGGCTTGCAGTACGAGTCACAGTCTGTAGAGAAGGAAGAAAGGGTTGAGTCCTGAATGATTTGAAGTGAGCAATGTCAGTTTAATACTGTCCCAGGCAGAAGGGGAAGGGGAGAAAGGAACAGGAGGAGGTAGATACGGTGGAGGAGAGATCAGGAAAACCCAGCTTCTGCAGAAGATGGCATATGCACCAAATCCAAATGCCCTCCAGGAGGTTTCTTAGTCAAAACCTTAACTGTTAGGAATTGACACAGTTACTTTGTGCTAAGGTGAGCCCTGGCAGCTCACACGAGTTGTGGGTTGGCCATGCTGTGAACACTCCGGCTGCACTACTAATAGGAAAGCCTCAGCAGCTGGGAAGAGAAACTAAGTGGCAGCACTTCTGGGCCTATCATACAGGCTGCATCTACTCCTGTACTGAGCAAGTCTTAATGGTCTCCTAGGGAGTCTGCTGGATAAATCATAATAAGAATGTCTGAGAGAGCCTGAGGGTCCTCCTTTTGGGACTCAGAGGAAATGGATGGAGGGAAAAGCAGATATCCCACTTGCTCCATCCGCAGGATAACAGAGGGTCACCTGCGAGGCCTGAGGGGTCTTGTCTCACTCTGGACAGATTGGGCAGTGGAGACCACGAAGATCACACAAGAGCATGGCAAAGGAGAATCAAGAGGAAAGATGCAGTCCTGTAAACATGGAAGGTGAAGGAAAGAGAGCACTCAGCATCAACCCTACTAACCTCAACTGTCTGGGCAAGAGACCCAAAGTAAGGCCTGAATCCAGTCCAACGGCAAGGAGTTAGGTATAAACACATTTCAGGTCACTCCAAATAAGGGATATGGTCATTCTTAGACTCATACTCTTCAGGAGCCGTTCAGGGTCTCAGGGTCCAGAGGAGCAAGGAACTTCTCCCTTGGGACTAGCCCTCCAAAGACCTCCTAGGGTGCCAAAAGGTCATCAAAGCTGGACAAGACAACTCTGGACCCTGGAGAGCAGACAGGCTAGCAAAGAAGCTCTCCTGCAATGCAGGTTGCTGTCAACCGCCTGCGCATCACTCTGCTCACCCTGGCAGGAACAGTCGGCATGCCACCCTCTGCGGGCATGCAGCATCTCTGCCCAGCTTCCCTCAGGCTCCTGGCCTCCACCCACCCCCGGGGAAAAGCTCATGTCCTCAAGGGTGGTGTTTTTTTTTTTTTTTTTCCTGTGCATTTCTAAAGGCCCCAGATTTGCATCTCAAGCGGAGTGAGGGCAGGCCGGGAATGCCTCTTTCCTTCTCCCCAAAGGCTTTGATCCCAACAATTGCCTGGAGCAGCCCAGTTCTCTGCCTTTCTTTGCCCCTGCCATCCTCTTTTGAAATCTCAATTTGTCTCCTTCCAAGTGGCATGTTTTTTTCTAAGCACATCTTTCTTCCTTTCTTCCCATCGCTCAGGTTCTCTGTCCAGCTTGGCAGAGCTGAATCCACTTCCCCCGGGACAGAGCGAGCAGTCAGTGAAGTTGTCTTTGTTTGCAGGTTGCCACAGCGATCGTTGGGGATGGAGGCAGGGAGGGAGCGAAGGTTTGGGGGAAGAGATGGGAATAGCAGCTGCCCTGTGTGAAGAGGAGGAAGAAAAAGAAGGAAGAAAGGATCCCAGAAACGCAAGCTTGTCCTGCGCTCTCCTGCTTTCTCCTTTCCTGCCTGACTCCCTTTCATGGGGGACTTTGGGACCCCTGTTCCGAATTTGTTGTTAATAGAAACGGCTCAGCACAGGGCTGATTCCTGGACCCAGGGGCTGAGCCTTGCTCAGGCTCCCTGCACCCACCTCGCTGCCCCTCCGCGGGGGCCCACGTTGGTGGCACGTGCCCAGGGGCTGGTGGTAGCCCTGGTGCACGGTAGGACGCAGGGGCCGGCTCTGGTCTCCTGTCCTGCTGGTGGGGCCTGTGGCACTGGGCCCCTCGTCTCGGCTCACAGGACACATCCAGGGCGCCTGAGGGAGAAACCCAGGAGCGAGCAGTCTGGAGGCATGGGCAGAATTTGCTTCTGGGACATGTTCTGGGCTGGCAGAACTTGTGTCAGCAGATCCCTCACAGCCCTGGGGGCAACTCTCCTGATTGCCCCCAGCCAAGTCCACCAAAATGTGCTATTTTCTACACAAGTCCACCAGAGACAGAAGTGGAATCACCCTTTTCTTCCTCAAGGATAGTGGGAAGAGGTTGTCCACCCACCCATGTCACCCTTCAGGCCACCCCAGGTGCTCCCGGGCATCTCCCTTGCTACAAGATGCTGCCCCGGATGAAGGTCAGGATGACATGAGGGTGCCTGTGCCAGGAGGCACGGGGGGCCCAGGCCCACAAGGGCTGCACGCAGGGCTGCTGGCAACTCCCCGAGGAGCAGGGACAGGGACGGGGCAGAGATGGTAGCAGCAGGAGACACCTTTGTGGAGGAGGGAGCTAAAGGTGAAGAGCGCTGCCCGGGACGGAGCCCCGGAGAGCTGCCCGCGGCGCGGAGCCTTGCTGCCTAGGAATGATTTGTAAGTGCCACAAGCTGTAAAGCGATCTGCAAGGGTCAGAAAACACCTTTCCAGGACTGGAGTGATTTCTCTTGACGAAACTGGAGGAGTGTCAGAGCAAAAATAGGAGGGAAAAAAGGAAACAAAAAAAAAAGAACCAGAAATGAATACCAGCAGGATTCTTGCAGCTCGAAAGCCTGCCCAGCGTTTCAGCAGCCCGTGAGCCCTGCTCCATCCCAGCCTCCGCACGCATGATCGGATGCTGACGCACAAGCTGGGGGACACAGGGAAGGGCTGGGGACGGGCACAAGAGGCAGCTGAAGGGGCAGGGATGGGAGGGGAGCAGCACTGGGCACAGGGACAGCGTGGGGATGGCCTGGGGCAGCCCAGGTGCCACCAGCACCCGGTGACGATGCCAGGCTGGGGCTGTGGGCACGAGGAGATGCCACTGCTGCCGATGTCCCTTCGCTGCCAGCCCTCTTTGTGCGCGTTCATTAGCAGAAGAAAGGCAACAAAGAAGAAAGAAAAACAATAACCGCCCTGGGCTCCTGCTTGCGATTAACATAATAAAACTACGATGCCCAAAGAGGCAGAAATGGTGCATGGAATTAACAATTTGGGATTAGCTGGGGGCCTTTCAACCTCCACTTCATGCCCGGGAACAATCCTCAAATATAAAATCCACTGCTGCCTCAATTTATGTAAGAAACAGGAAAAAAGAGAGAGCCCGAGTGATGCAAGGCATGTTTCCCTGCCCGCACGTGGTGCTACATGCGCTGCAGGGTTGGGAAGGAGGCCCGGGGAAGCACCGGGGGCTCCCAGCCCTCATCCCGGCTGCATGGGTAGGTGCCAGCCTGTGCCCTGGCCACCGTTCCACCTTGTCCCTGCCCGCGTCTGTCTCCCACCTGCCCAGCTCCCGCTGGACTCGCCCCCGTCCCCAGACGTGCCAGCAGGGCATCCCCAGGGACACCGCTGCACACGCTGCCATTCCAGCCCCAAGTCGCCCCTGTCCCCGCTCCAGCATATGCCCCCGCGTCGCCCCGAACTGAGGGCACGTGGCGAGCGGCCCCGTGCGCAAGGGCCGGCCCTGAGCGGCGGCGAGGGCGGCGCGCCAGAGGCAGTGGCTTTGCACATCTGGTTTACTTCTCCTTGCCTTGAGAAGGAAAAAAAAAGAAAGAATATTTTGTTTTAAGAGAGATGTAACTTAATTAGGTGTTATGGCTGCAAATCTTTTACTGCTGACTTTGAATTCCTCTAAAGCCCTGCTTTGCACTCTGCTGGTTTTGTTAATTCTGCTAACGGGGAGTGTGAGGTTTTTTTTTCTTTCACTAAGTGGAAATATTTTAAAATAATAATAATAATATCATAAAAAATAGAGCTGGGACATTTTGTTACGGAGCTGGTTTGTTGCTTGGGCAGAAAGATCAAAGCTGGAGCTTGAGGGTCACCAAGGGCTGGAGAGGCAGGAGAAGGCCAGGCGGTGAGCAAAGTGGCTGGAGCGAGGGAGAGGATGGTAAATGCCATGGAAAAGCTGTGACTCACCCAGGAGAAGGTCCCAGGGCGTGAGGGAGATGGGCAGGGAGCAGAGGAGCAGCTGCACACCTGAAACCAGAGGGCCGCAGGCAATGACACCCTGTCCCTGGACTACTGGCTGACGAAGGATGGAGGTGGGTGCAGAAGAGGAGGACAAGATGCCCTGAGTCTTGCTTGGGATGGCAAAGGTGCAGGATGGGGAGCAGCCAAAGGCCTCCCAGGAGCAGCATCCCGGATGATGCGAGGATGCCTGCCCGCCCTGGGTCCCCGCTCATGACACGTGTGGGGTGGCCGCCCCGCGGGAGCAGGACCCTGGCCGTGTCCCGGGCTCTCCTGTTCAGGCTCCCAGCAAAGGCAAAGCACTCGGCATGCAGCATGTTTGAGCTAGAAGCCAGAAATCTTAGAACAACAAACCCACAGATAAAACTACAGGCAGCTTGAGAGAGACCTTCTCTGCTAAAACAAAGTAAACACCCAGGTCTCCATTGAGTGCCATTTATTTTTAGACAGCTGAAAATATCAGACATTATTCTAAGAATGTTCCTATTTATAAAGCACTGAAGGGGAGTCACCTTGATTACCTCCACTCCATGTGCTGCCCTGTGTTTGCAATAAAACCTTCCAAATCCCCTTTTCTCCCCCTTTGCTCAAAGCCCCTTCTTTGGTGTTCCCAGCTCCCAGTTAGGAGCTTCAGGGCCAAAAAGCAAAAAAGTTCCTGTTTCAAAATGAACTGGAGAATAGTCTTGCATTAATTTCCCACAAGCCTTCTTGTCCAAACCAGAGCCAAAGGAAAGACAAACACCTGCATTCAGCTCCCTCTCGCTCTGCTTGCCAAGAGCCCTGATGGAAAGGGGACCCCCAAGGACCCCTGGGTGCCAGGGAGCAGGAAGGGGCTCCCATCTAGCCCTGTCATCCCTCCCTGCTTCCAGCTGGCATTGAGAACTCCGAACGGAGAGCACCACAGGGACGAGGGGCTCTGGCTGGGGTCTCCCATCCCATGTAGATGGGCTGCAACGTGGAGCCTCTTCTCCCTCGTGAAGGATCACATGGAGGAGCCATGGAAGTCCCCAAGCAAGGCAGGGCTGGGACAGAGGTGGTGTCACCCTGCAAGCTGCCCTGTCCTGCTCAGCCTCCCCACCAGAATTACCAGCACAGATAACTCGGGTCTTATCATAGCCCACCGCACTGTACAAAACGCCTGACGCACAGAGCTCTGGCACTATTCCACACCCAGAGCATGAAACCAAACCTCTGCTAGATCCATTTGGAGCTGTCTGACACAGGATAAAATTCATATAGTGATGATACCTCGGTTCTCGCTAGAGCCAGGACGGATGGAGGGGCCAGAAGCTCTGCTGAGCCAGCCAGAGCTGGGCGAGTGCGAGGAGCTGTGCCAGGTTGCACGGGAGGCTCTGAGAAAGCTCCCTCCTCTCCCTCGCTATCCGCACACAAGCCAGCCTGGGAAGGGTAAACAGTTGTTGGCATTTCGCACCATTTCCATGCTGGAGGTCCTTTTGGGACCACAGGTACCAGCATACGAGTCAAGCACAGCGTAGGATTTCTTGTCTTTCATGTGGGATGGGTGAAAGGACCAACGTCTTGAGGACAGTGGGGGAAACCGTGGCCCGAGAGGAAAACTGACCTCTTCTCCTTGCCTGTCCTGGCCAAGCCAGGAAGGATCCCTACACATGGACACACAAGTGGAGTGCTAGGAACAGCCACACTGTGGTGCTAATGGGGTTGAAATGGGACTCCAGAAGGAGCAGTAAGAGGGAGAGAAGTCCTGCCAGGCTCTACTCCTTGTGCACAGAAATGCTCGAATGTGCCCTTGAGGAGGGCCCCATCCACTCCGACCGCTGATGATAATCACGTAAGAAACAGACATGACAAGAAGATGGATTAGATGGCAGAATTAGATAGTTTGGGAGAAGGAGGGAGGGCCTATTAAAGGAAGGAGGTTGGGGATGAGACATGCAAAGAGGCTGTTGCACCGTCTGCCACGGCAGCTGCTGGGGCCCGTCCTGCAGAGCCATCCAGGGCACTGCGGGCTGGCTGCTCCCGCAGCCGTGCTCTGCTCCGGGCTCCATGGCTGGTGGCACACCACTGTGTGGTGCTATCGGCATGCTTTGTGTCAGAGATTGATGGCATCTGCGGGAGCCTCCGTGGAGCACCAGCAGCAGGAGCCAGACTGGAAGAGGGGGTCGAATCCACCAGTCCAGGCATCTGCATTGCACTAAGCATCCTAGTACCCAGCCTTTCCCCAGGCTACAGCTTCTGCAGAGCTCGAGCCAATGTAGGACACTGCATGGAAAACAGACTCTTGTCTCTCCGGTCAGAGCATAAAAAGGGCTTGTTCCTGAGGAGGTCTAATGGCTTAGACTCTTACATCAGAGGTATCTCCCTTATGTGTGCAAGGTCAAAAAGTTGGGCATGGAGCTGTCCCTCTGCAGCTGTGACTGCCTTGTGTGTGCCAGCCTCAGTGTGAAGGGATGGCAGCAGCAGATTCCATGAGGGCTGCACTGGACCCAATGCCAGAGCAGAGTGTTAGTACTGGGATGTCCTGCCATTTTGTTTCTCACTTTCCAGAAATAAATAGGATTTCAAATCTCATTAATATTTTTTGCTAAAGGCAACCTCATGGCTAATCATAGAATCATAGAATCATGGAATCCTTAAGGTTGGAAGGGACCTCTAGAGGTCATCTAGTCCAACCCCCCTGCACACGCAGGGTCACCTAGAGCACGTGGCACAGGACTGTGTCCAAGCAGGTTTGGAAGATCTCCAGGGAAGGAGACTCCACAACCTCTCTGAACAGCCTGTTCCAGCACTCTGTCACCCTCACTGTTAAAAAATTTTTCCTTAAGTTCCTGTGGAACTTTGGATGCTTCAGTTTGTGGCCGTTTCCTCTAGTTCTATCAGTGGCCACCACTGAAAAGAGGCCAGCACCATCCTCCTCACTGCCTCCCTTGAGGTACTTATAGACACTGCTCAGGTCTCCTCTCTGCCTTCTCTTCTCCAGGCTGAACAGGCCCCGCTCGTCAAGTCTTTCCTCATAGGGCAGATGTTCCAGGCCCTTGATCACCCTTGTAGCCCTGTGCTGGACTCTTTGGAGAGGTAGCTCAGCACTTGGTCTCTGGGTATCTCAATGAGGGGAGAGGAGAGGAGAGGTGAAGAGAGGAGATGCCTGGAGCCATGGCCTGGCCCCAGGTGCAGAAGTCTTACCTGCAGGTGCTTCTGTGCTGGTGATGAGGGAGGTTGGGTTGATGGCAGGGATCTCTGGAAGAGAAAAGGAGAGCTGTCTTAAGGAAGAAGGGTCAAACCCCAGGGTACCTCTTCTTTCTCCTCCCAGCCCACCACTGGGGTAACACTTCTTATCTGGGCAGAGGAACCAAGCTGAGAGCTCCTGAAAGGGGACTTGCCCCATGTGAGGTCTTCATGCCCCTGCCGCCTTCTTAAGTAACTCCAGGATCTCCCTGGAGGCCAGGGAAGGTTCTGAGGACAACACACACATTAAAGCCCTCCACAAAAAAGGTGCAGAGAGGATTTCATAGGTCACGTCCCAGAGAGTAAGCTAAGAAAGACAGCAGACTGAACAAGCTTGATCTAGACATCACAGGCTCTTCAATGCACCTGGAAATTTCCATTCTGAGCTTAATAAATTGGAATATGTTGAGTCACTGCAGTCCTCAAGAATCATAAGTCACTTCTGCAGCCAGAGCTGAAAAACACTCCATGGTTCGTAACACTGTGATAAGCGTGGGAAAGACAATGCTTCCTCCTGTCAATGAAACCTTGGGGAAATTCTGTCCTAACTCCAAGCCAGACCATGCAAAACCTGCCCTTACTCCAAATCTGACTGACCATGTGCCAAACACAGCTATGGGAGGGAAAGGTACCTTGTTGTAACTGAAGATAGGATTCATCAGCAGTTATTTTAGCTGACTAAAAGTGAGCACTAATTCAAGGATGACATTTAGACCCTCCCTAGCTAACGCAGTGAAATAGTCCCCTCCTGAAAGCAGTTTAGTCATCCTGCCTCATCCACCTCTTGGAAGATCGCTGCCACTGATGGAGAAACCCTTGGCTTGACTACTTCAGAGCACTACCACTTGGCACAAGCTCTCCATAAGCTCAGTGGTGGAGAGGAGAGCTATCCCTTGGCTCCAGCGCACGGGGCTGAGGGCACCAAGGTGCTATGTGAGGGCACATCAGACCTGGAACACGAGGGGCGCAGCACTGGGAGCGCAGCGGTACTCACTGATGCAGGGGGCCACCGGCGAGCGGCTCTGCTGGTAGCCCTTGGCACAGCGGTTGCAGGTGAGGCCTGTCACGCCGTCTTTGCACGGACACTGACCCGTGGTCTGGTTGCAGGTTTTACCAGCTGCTCCAACTGGGTGGCAGTCGCAGGCTGAACAGGAGAGAGAGGGAAGAAAAGTTCCAGTTACACACCTGGCACAAACTGTCCACACCACCGTGCTCAGCCTGATGTTTAGTTAGCGACGGGCCAAAATTTCAACAAACTCCAACCCCCTCCTTCTGCCCTTGGTCATAGGCCACAGTGCAGGTAGGCCGAGGAAGCGGGAAGGAGGGCAAAGGCAGCAGGGCAAGCCCAACCTGGCAGGAGGAGGATTAGGGCTCATTAAGGTAGATAATTGCTGCAAGGTGACAGGAGAGAAAGAGAGAGAGACAAATAAAAATGTTACTTTCCAACAACAGATTTTGGGGAAAATCATATGTTTTAAATGTGTTTAATACAGAACTTCATCAAGACCTGCTTGGGACGGAGAGAAAAAATAAAAGAGGAAATCGGTGCATTCCACTCTACTAGGTTTTCCTGGTGAGGAAGTGAACGGAGCCAGCCGCCCTGGCACAGCGGGAGTGGAGGTGACAGGGATGGTGACGGCTCGATGGGGTGGGGAGGTCATCCGTACCAATGTCCCCATGCCCTGCAGAGGCAGCAGTTTCAGCCTGAGCGCCTGCACTAGCCTGCAGGTTTTCTGGCTATTTTTATCCTTCATGCTGCCCATTTGTCTCCTGTGAACACGCAGGAGGAAGCCCTGGCATGGGGTGGAGGCCTTAAAGAAGGGACCGACGTCACCACCTGGCAGAGAAGGCATCACTGTAACTTGAGGGAGGTCCATCCTAGGGCAAGGAGTCAACAACCACACAGGCTGCAGGCAGCAGAGTATTGGGAGGAAGATGAAACTTCAGGCCCTGTTGTGGCCAGGCCCAGCAATGAGACCCACAGGTCATGTGGACATGTGAAAACTCTCATGCAGAGGGAAGAGTATGGCCATGGATGGGATCAAAGGCACTACAAGGACAGAATCCTTCTCTACACACACCCGGGAATGCTTTACACTCAGCACAAAGCCACCTCGACCAGAGGGCAATGCCCAACCACATAGCAGTGGTGAAAGGCATTTTCTCTACTTGCTCCCCCACCCCTCAGCTACTGCAGAGCTGAACCAGTACTGAGATTTTTTGCAAATTCTAAGCTCATTTTAGTTTCAGGAGGTCTGAAGTGAGTTGTCTCAATGCTTCCCAAGCCACAACACCCGGACTCATCCTCTCTCTGTATGACCCAGTGGCAGAAGGATGCTGTCCTCATGCGTTTCCACCACAGCCTCTCAAAGGGACAGGTGCTATCTATCTGAGTCGGGGGAAAGTTGCCCTTGGGAAATATGCTACAACAGCACAGGTTCTTGGCTTGGATGACAGAACTGCCAAGGGTTGTCTAAGAAGAGAAGAAGACAGTGCTCATCAACAGAGGACCTTCCCATCCACCTTTCTGGGGCTCGGTGTGGCTCTGAGCTGGAGAAGGTTATCTGGGCCTCCATCAGTGTAAGAGTTGAATGTGATTCCAAAGCAAAACAAAAACAGCTCCCCCTTGCCCACCCCCGCAACCCCCTGATGTTATCATTTCCCTAATTTTCACCAGATGGGACCTCGTCAGAGCACCACAGCGCTGCTCCCCAGGCCTTCTCCTACATGGTGAGAAACAAGAGCAAGCAGCCTCTAATGGGGACCAGATGCTTCACTCCTTATCAGATCTTGGCTGGGATTCGAAACGGACGTGTTTCTGACAAGGATATTTTGGGGGCTCAGCTGTGATAACAAATGGCAGTGAGTGAGGGAGTCTTGGCATGATGTGGGGCCTTCAGAAACACAGGGCCTTTCTTCAGGCACAACACACTTTCTTGCCAGGATGGCTGGGGCCACGTAACACCTCACTTAGCAACCTAAGGCTTTTGCTAGCTCTCCTGGAAACACTCTGTAGTCAGGTCAACAGGGA
The DNA here is from genome assembly GCF_000705375.1 of Tinamus guttatus. The sequence goes on from NW_010589837.1 coordinate 289,192, forward strand.
CCCCTCAGAGGCTTCTGGGATCACGGTGAGATCCAATCCCTGGACTTGATTTGCGGTTAAACGGGTCTCCAATACTGAGACATGACCAGCTGTACCGCAGACACCCTTCCTGCACCAATGGCTCTTGGGTAGTTATGAAGCTGATGTTGCTGGTGCAGGTACGAGAGCCTCTTGAGCTGGGGTTTTAGAAGCACTCCTGCCCACGCAGCTATCTTGGGATAGCTGGGAAAACTCAGCGTATGCTACCCTGTCCCCTGAGACCCTCCTGGTGGGATTGACTCCTCCCTTATGGCTTGCTCAAGTCCACAACTTTGGCTTGTGGAGCTCAGACCTGCAAGCTGCCATACGCCAAACCCTCACACAGCTCCACATGACCCAGGCCATCGCCAAAGCCAACATAGCCCTGGGAAAATCTGCTGTGGGGAGAGGAAGATACTGGGAGGGTGAAGGTGCTGTAGGGATGGCAACCTCTCATAGCAGTGATGTGAGCAGGTTACATCAGGAGCCCATCCAAGGTGCCTGCTTGGAACAAAGCCGACAGCAACAGTCCAGTCCTTGGCCAGCCTTGGGATGCCTTCCCAAGAATAGCAGTACCACTCTATCCTGCTCCAGAACAGAGTAAGGGACTTATCACTCTCTTGAGCCACTCAGATTCCAACAGCTACTTCCAACACATCCTGAAGATCCCCATGTGGCCGCTCTACAGACTCTTCTCAAGGGTTTTCTGAATCCTGTGGCACTCAGAAAAAGCAAGTGCCCTTGGAGAATAGGCAGGTATGTCTGCTCCTGGAAAAGGTCTATTGCTTTGTCTCTTTTCATTTAGTAAAGGCTTGGATATCCAGCAGCAGGGCTGGGCATGATGTACTGTCCTTGCTTGCTAGCACCATGTTGGAGAAAGCAGCCTCATGCCCACCAGCATCACAGCCTTGGTGCTCCCCCTTTAAGGGCTCTTACTCCAATGCTTTCCTTGGATAGACTATGTATCTGTGCTTGGAGAATCCTGGGCCGGCAGCGCGATCACGCTGTGGAGCCTGCCTGTGGGTCTGTTCCACCGACTCGTGAGCTTGCCTTCCTCGTGCCACGCGATGCAGTTTTCCAGCCTGCAAAGCCTCGCTTGCCATCAAGCGACTGGGTAGAAACCCTGCCAAGTGCTTTATCACCAGAGAAACCTATTACTGCAGCAGCTGCTCAGGTGGAGCTTGGACGTCACCGCAGACTTCAGTCTTCCACCGTGCTTTATGCACACGTAGTAAAAGACAGTCCCTGCCCTAAAAAATTTACGGCTAAAGGCATGGTTCCAGCAGAGATTTATACAAGTGCTTAGCTTCACACATTGTGGATAATCTCTTGGGCCTCAGCGGTGTATTCCTGGTGTTATGTTTAAGCATGTCCATAAATCTCTGTACAATCACGACTCAATTCATTTAAGTGGCTCCCTCTTTGTATTGTGGAAGATGGCTTTAAACGACTCCTGATCCTTCTTCTTGATTAGCAATTAAACCAGCTTTGCTCATCTTACATCCACGATAAGATAGGAGTTGCCACATCAGATCTCACCCATTGAGAAATTATCAGATTTCTTCTGGTCTCTTTGAGAGCGGCCTCTGGCTTTTACCAGCTCTTTAGGATACCTCACCCCACTACAATTTAACTGCCTTGTAATTGCACAAAGATTGATCAATCTTTACAGTACCTGAGGACAAGAACCAGTCCCAATGGCACCCAGTGCCACTAATGGGACGGATTTCACCACGGGGACAGCCCCTTGCAGCAGGTCTGGCAGCACGACCACTGCGAGCCCGGGCCGCCGCGCGGCTCCGCTGCCACACACGGAGCCGCGCTCCCTGCCGCCTCGGAGCCGGCCCTTGGTGCTTCAATGCTGGATTAAGTCACTAGCTTCGAGCTTAACTCATCGGGTTTTACTTGCCAGAAAGCATGTCTTGCACCTAATATTGAGGGTATTTTTGCTTCTTAAGGCTTAGCTGCTACCGCTTTGCCCGTTTTCATTGGAGAAAGCTCACGTTTTACAGCTTTGTTTAAATTACAGGGATTAATGCGCAGCCATTCTTTGTTTGACTTTGCAATTACCACCACTGAACTAATCCTGTAGGTGGTTCAGTGTTTTCCATCCCGCTCCACGGAGCGCAGTCCTGGTGCCGTGTGCCGGCGGGCAGAGCGCTGGGAGCTCCCCTGCTCTCCTCGAGCCCTCTCTGCTCACTGCCTGGTGGCCGAGGACTCTGTTCAGGTGCCACGGGGACATGTGCCCATGTGGAATATTTATGCAGCTATCTTCTAGGCACTGAGTCCTAGTAAAGACCACGTTTGGAAAGTTATTTAATAACACAGTTTGTTTAAATGAACTGCAATAGTTACCGGCCTCTGGACTAGTGTGTCATGTCTTGAATATGAAAGCAGCTTCATTCCTAAAGCCTGTAATGTTTCCTTCGCTCAGCTTCTGCCCAGCGTGAGTGCTGTGATGCACATGAAGACCTCCCTTCAAAGCCTGCACTGCCAGCAATGGCCTCGCTGCACCTCCCAGGTCACAGCGGCCTGCTCCGCGCATGCTTTTGGCATTTGCTGTCAAGAGCTGCTTTTTC
>NW_010589837.1:291847-311101 GCF_000705375.1 Tinamus guttatus
CATTGCAGAAAACCAAACGATCACATCCCTGTGTATTTGCTGGGCAGCATCTCAGCACCCACCGTCCTTCACCTGCTACAATGCAACTTTTGCCATCAGGATATTTCCAAAGAGCATCAAATACCCTACCGTGGCCTGACTCTGCACCTCAGCAACCTAAGCAGAACCTAAGCAGAGCCTCTTCGCTGCACCGGGCATCCAGACTCCTAGGAAGAGACAGGTTTTGAACCAATTGGCTCCCATTCTACATGGATCCACCACTGTATATATACTAGAAACAGGGACAAATGCTCTGTTGTATGAAGGGAAGGACGGTCAAAGGAACAGATGCATTGAAGGATCTGATTCCTTTGAATCCCTGAGATGGAGCCAGGCACTGGCTTCTAGGCCCAAAGGTACTGCCTTTATTGCAAGATCCTCCTCAACATATGCCCCATAGCAGGAGACGGGCTTTGTGCACATGTTCATCTGGCTGGGCTGAGCCTTTGAGCATTTCAAAACCCCTTGCAAATGCTGCCAGCCCTCAGGAACCAGCAACCACAGACCAGGTTGGCAGAAAACTGCCTCTGGCTTGGCGTGCAGACTAGCAGGTGGGGAGGTTCTTCTGCAAGGGGGAGGATCTGCTGAAGTACCCAAGTCCTTCTCTTTGCCTGAGCCTGTGGAATTGCTCCTTGGCATTTCTCCTGGCAGAGCGGATGCCGGGGTATTTGCTCTCTCTTCGCAGAACAACGTGCTCTTCATCGCTGTCAGGACACGGTGCATTCGCAGGCTCCTTCTGCTCCCTCCCCTCCCCGTTGCACCCGCTGCTTCTGCCAAGGCTGAGCAAGGGGACGAAAGCCTGGGGCATCTGGCAGCAAAGTGGCACCAGCACCTCGGGGTGCTTTGCATCCCAGCTCCCTCCACGATCTGCCCAAAGAAGTGGAAGGATGTGCTCAAGATGTCTCTGAACACCAGGGTCTGTGGTTTACCTGTAAATGACTGCAGAACTGTCCCTAAACGGAGATCCTTTCTATTGCCCTACAACTCGGCAGTTACCATGTTCTGAGGATATCAGAGCTGGACTTGCCCCAGCAGAGTCCAGGCTGCTGCACGGCCGAGGCAGGCAAAGCCATGGTGCGCGCTGTCGGAGGACCGTATTTTCTCCACATACTTTTTTCCAGCCTTAGCCTTGAAAATAAAGATACCTGAACCACAGCCAGCATAGGAAATACGCCGAACCCCTCCCACAGCTTAGCAGCATGTGGAAACAAATCCGGCGGGTACTCTGCGTCCTCGCACACACACGCTCTGCACGGATCGTCGTGGCCAAGGGTTCCTCGTGGCTCCCGCGGGCTGGGGGCTGCTCTCAGGTGGACACGGCTGCAGTCGATCCCAAGGGAAGGGCACAGGCTGCCGTCCCCGCTGCTCCTGGTTGCCAGAGAGCTGTGCAGAGGCCGAGGGAGGCAAAGTGCTCCCACAGAGCTGCACACAGCTCTGAGACCCAAACCCAGCATCTCGGCCATTTGCTGCCTTGCTCTGGTGACCCCGGGGCACCAGTGGGTGGCAAAAGCCCTTCAGGCTTCTGGTTGACTTGGGATTTTAATGCATATTTTTTGTTGCAAAGATAAAAGGAGCCAGGAACCCAAAGGGATGTAGAAACCTCCCATGTGGGCACAGGGGAGCCAGCGCTACCCATGGAGGATGCTCAGCCAGAGATGCAGGTTCAGGTAGGGGCACAAGAAGCCCAGCACCCTGTGACAACCCGGGGGCTGAGCTGTGAACTCTTGCCAGCCGAGGAGCATCCTGCACTGCAGTCCCTGCGAGCCAAGGAAGTCCCCTGACCAGCTCTGCCCCTTTCCCTCCGCAGTGCCGGGAGCTTCGTGGAATAAAGCACCGTCAGCAGCATCCACATGTGTCGGATGGGAGGGAGGGAAGAGGTGCAGGGGGGAGATTTGACTGCGGCTCCAGTTCCGGCACATCCCCTGCCTGCCCCTCCAGAGGAAATGACTCAGGGCTTTTTTTGGAGAAACTGCAAGCCGGCAACTTTGCCGCCTGCGCTGGTGCTGTTGTGCTGGGCTGCGAGGTGGAGGGGGATCCTCTTCAGCTGGACACGTGTGGTGAGGGGCACGGATAGAGCCGCGCTGAGCACAGTTCCTACTGACCAGGCCCAATGGGCAGAAAATCATCAAGATAAAGACGCTTTGGCGCAAGCTCTCCCAGTTTGCTTGTGCTGCAGCAGGAGCTGGGGGCTGCTGGCCCTGCTTCCCACGCCAGACTCCAAGCCGTGGTCATGCATCCGTGCCCGTTGCCGACAGGAGGGTGGATCCTGGCACACACGGCTCCCGAATCACTGCCAGCCCCCCTCGGCCTGGGCCGTCCCATCCCCTCCTTCAGCCGCAGATGCTCCAAAGAGGCACCGCAGGGAGGTGCTTTGTGCCGTCTCCACAGAACAAAAAGCAGGGCTTTCTCCTCTCTTCACGTCTCCTCAGCTGGATGCCCTCTCAAAGGGGTCCCTCCCCAACACGGTTCAGCTTTGCTTTGTGCGAAACAGCTGCACCCCTGCTAAAACGGCCTGCTCGCAGCTGGGGAGGGCACAGCCATGGCAGGGATCATGCAGCACCCTGCCAAGGAGCAGGACACAGCACAGGCTGTCACAGTGCAAGCCCATCTGCCATCTTCCCTCCGAATACCTGCTGTATCCCACATCCTCCTCTTCCTCTCCTGTGGTCAACCCAAGGATGATGGTGCCACATGTAGGTTCAGGATCTGACTGTCATCCACGAGGGCCTGGACACAGCCATAGGGGCTGCCATAGCCATGGGTGCTGGACAGTGGTGCTTGCTGGCTGCTTGCGTTCCTAAAAGTGATGAGCTTGTTGCTGATGAGCTGGCGGGAGGCAGGTCTCAGCTCTCCCTACCAGCACCCGCTCAGCCCTGCGCCTGCTGCTGCGTTGCACCTCATGGGGCGCTTGCTAAAACTGTGAAGGGTCCCTCACCCTTTGCTTCATCTTCTCAGACATCCCCAGGAGAACAAGGACAGGCGGCTCATGCTGAAGACAAGGAAGGGATGTTGCCTATTCACAGGCCAGGACACAGCCTGGACCCAAATGAGATGTCCTTAGAAATGACACTCTGGAGAGGGGAGACCTGCAAGCCAAATACGTCCACTCCAGACTTGTGGCCACAAAGTTAACTGTCCTAACCCAGCTTCAGGAGTCACTGCAGGCCCTGCATAAGCCCTCCTTTCCCTGGCGCTGCCATCCTGGCATCTCAGGGGCACCCCAAGGCAAAGCGAGCGGTTGTGCCCTCCTGGGCTGCCCCAGCTGCTCCTGTGCACAGATCAAGGTGGAGATGTTTCCCACCTCCCAGCAGCCAGGCTTCGAGGGCCCGAGTTGGCCTTCCCTGACTGCTGTCCTCTCTGGTGGAGGGCAGAGATGGAGAGCATTGCAACTGCTTGGTTCAGCTCTCTGCTCCACTGTGTGTGGAAAAGGAGGCTGCAAGTACCGAACAAGCTGCCTGGCTTTTGGAAGCACCTTTCTCAAAGGAGGAGAGGTAGCAAATCTGACCCCATAGGAGGCAAATCAAATCCACTTCAGGAACTGGTAGCTGGGAGGACAGTGGCATGAGCATTCGTCTCGAGTGACCACTCACAAAGGAGCTGGGTGCAGGTAGGGCATGCGCTACCTGCTCATTTGCTTGGAAAGGGTTCAGTCATTTGAAGCAAAGCAAGGAAGGGTCAGTGTGATGCCAAGCACCTCCTGAGCACCGGTCGAGAAGGTGCCTTGCAGCTGCCACTTCCCCGCAGCTGCTGAGGCTCAGCCACGGGGCTTAGCTGGATGCTCCGCTCATCGGCTTCCGCTGCCATCATCACGACACCGTGCTCCTTGCCAGGGAGGAAGCTGCACTCCCTTCCGGGAGATACTTGCAATCTAAGCTGGAAAAAGGGAATCAGGGGTGAATTCCTGGCTTCAGAGAAGCCTCCCTTTGCCTTTAGCAGGGCCAGCATTTCAGCTTGGATAGTGCTAGTCCTTGGAGATGATCAAGGTGATGCGCTAGCTAAACTATTCTGGTGAAACTGTTGTTTTGAGGCACCGCAGAGGGCGAGAAGGCAGGCCAGGCAGGCTATGCTAAGGGCTAAAAGCACAGGGAGGTTCAGCCCCACGACGTTTGGCACGGCCATCGGCCTCGCGGGGTCAGGCTGAGCTCGCTGCCTGGGGACCCGGTGTGGCTCTTCACTGACACACAGGACAAGCCACCCCCTGCCTGTGCATCAGCATCCCTGCAAAACCAGCCAGGTCAAAGAGTCGGGCTAGAGCTGAAACCCTTGCCCTGAGGTCCTGTATGGCAGCACAGCAGGGAGGTGGAAATCGCTGTAAGCTGCACTTGAAAAGGAAGCCATCACAAAGCACGTTGTAGAGCAGACCAAACACTTCTGAGAGGGCCTGTGGCCAAAACCCGGAAGGCTGATTTCCAGCAAGTTTAGTGATGCCCTTTTCCAACACCTGCCCAGCCCAGCACTCTCCAACTCCTGGCTCCCAGGAACCAAAGCCATGGTCACAGGGGAAATCCTCTCTGTCTTTGCGAGGCAACAAGAGGGCCCTGGCAGTGTCTCCCTTTGCACAAGGCGCTCCCAGGAACCTGCCCTTAGGTTTGCTGCCCTGGGGTTGTTCTCACCGTTGCTCAGAGCTTGGGAAGCCTGCAGAGGTGCTGAGCTCAAAAGAGACCTCCCCACTGCCGTGCTTGGGGAAGCAGAGAAAGGCTGCACTGGGGTTTAAGGTGACCCACAGTGGCTGCGAGGAGCAGCCATACTCTGAGCAGAGCGGGAAATTAGGTGGGGGGAACTCAAGAAAAGAGGAGGAAGACCAAGAGAGACTGTGTCACTTGTGCTGCCCGCATGGAGACCCCGCAGCCTTACCTTTGCAGGCCTTGCGATCGGTGATGGCTTTGCTCAGGTCACGGTAGAAGCCCTCCTTGCAGTAATGGCAGTGGCGCCCCGCGGTGTTGTGCCGGCAGTTGAGGCAGACTCCTCCACTCTTCCTGCCCGAGAGCTTGTAGAGCTCCATGTTGAAGCGGCAGCGCCGGGCGTGCAGGTTGCAGTTGCAGGCTGCGAGGGAAGGGGAGAAGGTGAAGCTGGGGTCCAGGCAGGGGAGCAGCTGAACTGCCCTTGGCTTGTGTGTGGAGAGTCCATCTTCACATGGGGCCCATTCCTCCCTCCATCTTCCACTGAACGCTTATGGGCAGGAGCACCAGGTGATGTGAATCACAGAGTCACAGAGGTCTGAGATTGGAAGGGACCTCTGGAGATCATCTAGTCCAACCCCCTGCTCCAGCAGGGACACCCAGAGCAGGGGCACAGGGCGGCATCCAGGTGGGTTTGAAGATCTCCAGAGAAGGAGCCTCCACAGCCTCTCTGGGCAGCCTGTGCCAGGGCTCTGTCACCCTCACAGGAAAGAAGTTCTTCCTCACATGGAGATGGAACTGCCTGGGTTTAAATTTCTACCTGTGACCCCTTGTCCTGTCACTGCCACCACTGAGAAGAGTTTGGCCCCCATCCTCGCTACACTCCCCTCAGGCACTTCTACATGTTGACCAGATCCTCTCTCAGTCTGCTCTTCTCCAGGCTAAACAGGCCCAGCTCGCTCAGTCTTTCCTCATAAGATAGATGTTCCCGCCCCTTAATCATCTTTGCAGCTGTAATGACCCCAAGGCTGGCAGGACCCTTAGCATGCACCCCGAAGATGGGCTTCAGGCTGGACTGTGGGTGGCAGATGGCTCCTTCCACAGTGAGTGAGGAGAAAATCTGCTTTAAGGAAGCGCAGAGGAGATGGTGGTAAGGGCCAAGCCAGCAGGCCAAAATGCTGGAGCTAAAGCAGGGCAGAGAAGTTGCTGGGGCCCTGGCGATGCAGTGGGGCAAGGGGCTGCCTGCTGCCCCGCAGGGTCTCCCGCTCAGCCGCAGGATTCCCGGTGGGAAGGCAGCGGAGGCAGGGAGGGCACCGCGCAGCTGGCTCCAATGTGCTGTCCAGATGTGCAATATCCGCAGCCCCCCACGGGGCCGGGTGCAGGGGAGGTCAGCGCCGCCAAGAAAGGGCATGTGTGGGCAGCGGGGCCGGGGGGCGTGCGGCCGCCGCCGTAAATCAGAAACAAGTGCAGAAGGGGGGCACCGAGGGGAAGCGCCCGCAGCGCCCACCGGGCACCTGCGCCGTGCGAAGGGTTCTCCCCAAACCCTGCAGCAGCACGGCCAAGCGGGGTCCTGGTTTGTGTTCTGTGGGGTTTGGGCTTGCTGGGGTTTGGTTGCTGGAGCCCGGGGGGCCGCAAGCCCTTTGCTGCCCTCGTGCTTTGCCATTCGCTCCATTCCCAGCAGCCAGTTCCATGCCGGCGCGCGGCTGGCCCCAGCTCAGACCACCCGCACGTGTTTGCTGAAGTTGCTAACCCGACTGTGTGTGCACGCGCACGTGCGGAGCCCCGGGTAGAGAGGAGACGCACGCACAGGCATAGGTGCACACGTGCACACACACGTGCACGCGTACGGATGCTCACGCACAAACCCGTGCACACATGTCCATGCACACGCATTGCCATGCACACACGGGCGCTTGCACAGGCACGCGCTCGTGCACACACATGCACACACACGTGCAAACACTCATGTGCACACCTCTTTTAACTAGCCACAGGACCCAGCAGGATACTCTCCCCCCCCGCCTGCAATTCCACGTGTGCGAGATAAAAAGGAAAAGCGCTGCCAGTTCCTGTTTTAACACTCTCGCAAAAAGATAATGGGAACAAGATTTCCTTTGGCTAAACGTGGCGCCCTCCCCCAGCCCTGGCCGCAACCCCCCCCTTTCCCTGCCCTCCCAGCTCCAGTAAATTGAGGCTGGGTGAGAGTTTTTCCAGGCATACTGTGAAATTCATTAACGTGTCAGGCCCGGGTTTAACTGCTGGGCCTGCTGGTGCTTCGTGCGAGCTCGGCCCCGCCAGCGGGAAGGGGGGAGCCTCGACCCGCCGCACATCAAAGGGCTCCCGATCACCTTGCGCCCCGGCACCTGGTTTGCTTGGGCTTTGCAGCCTCTCTTTTGAGGCCGGAGACCTTCTTTTCCCGCTCAGGAGGCTGCTTTATCCCCCCCCCAAAAGAGCCTTTCCGGAGGTCTGAAGGCGTTAGCAAGCCTGGGCTAGCAGCCTCGGTACCGCTACCACCACGTGCTTGGACCTCAGCTGCACCAAGGCTTCTCCGAGTTACGGGATTAGAGCCAACATCCCACACTCCACCCCAGAGCACCATCCTGGGCATTGCAGTAGGTGCCCCTTGCGGGCTGCACCTTTAAAGCTCACTTTTTTTCCCCCATTGTCTATGCAAGGAGAAACTTTTGGGGCAAATTCTTGCCACGCAGCTAGGAACCAGGATAGGGATCCTGGAGAAAATGCAGCAAAGACCGGACTGCTCGTGAAGGCCGCTGCATTTGTGAGTTTTGCTGAGGCCAGAGGAAAGGTGGCTTCGTGTTCCTGAGCAGAGGAGGTTACGCTTGACTGCTGCAGGGGGCAATTTGGGGATGCGGCAGGCGCTAATGTTTCCTTCCCTCAGCTGCCCTGGGAAGGGGAAATCCCACTCTCATCCTCTTGGGAAACAGAGGGCATAGGACCTGAGAGGGAGTGTGAGGAGCAGGGGAGGAGAAAGGTCATGTAAATGATTTGCCAGGCCCATTGGAGGTCCCTCTGCCTCCCATTTAATTGGTGAGTGAATAACTGGCCTGGCTTTTTTTGCACCGGAGACACAGAGGGAGAAGCGGCGTCACAGGTCCCTGCCCCAGGAAACGGGCTCCCTGCCTGCATCCCTGAGGCCAGCCTTGCCCGGAGGCACTTCTCACCACCTTGCTGGCATGTCCACAGGAGCCCACCTTTTCCCAGCTCTGGGAGCCTGGGAACCTGCTGGAAAACCAAAGATGTTGGAAAAAGCAAGATGATGGAGCTTGGCTCCTTTAGCAGCAGCCCAGGCCCAGCTGCCCTGGTTCTGGTTGCAGGTAGCACCATTTCCCTGCTGCACGGATGGCGCTGAGCTGCTGCCGGCTCTGCGCACTTGGAGGAGCTGTGAGGAGAAGGGTATTTGGTCCCTTGGTCACTGCAGAGACTGGGCAAGGCCCTGGCGGCAGGAACTCAACCCAGCCTGGGAGATCTGGCTGGGTTTGCCTTCGCTGCCCCTCACCGGGGTGGTGGCCCCGTCTCCACCTCTGGAGCAGGGTTACACGAATACGTGTGACTCTGCCCTCCTTTCCCCTGCAGTGGTCACCCAGTGCTAATCCGAGCAGACATGCCCCCTCTCCCATCAGGCTAAATGCCTGCACTGTTCCTCAGAGCTCGCTTGGTTGCAAGCTCTGTCTGTCTGTCTCCTGATAATCACTAATTAAAGGCTTGAATGTCCCCTGCTGTTTGGGGTATTAATAAGAATTTAATTGCACAGTTTGGTGCTAATTACGTGGTAGCTTGCTTCCGCCCTTGTACAGTATGCCCAATTAAACAATCATATGATCAATTAGACAATCACAAGATCTAATATTTGGCAATAATAGACTCATTAAACGTCGACGCCTTGCAACGGAGCAACCTTCTTTCCCCTTTCCCGATGGTTTTTGAGCCCCTCACGGAGCGCAGCCACCCCTTGCCCCACAGCCGCACACTGCTGCACAGCCCCTCTCCCGGCTGGGTGACCAGACCCTGCAGCTCCCAATTCAGCCCCAAGGCACATGCAGGTGCCCTGAAAGACGGAAACCTTGGCCTGGCTGCTGCAGGTGAGAGCTGCACCCCTGCTTCGGCACCAGGAGCAATGGATGGGGGTGCTACGTCCGCCTTAAGGGAAGGGAGTCCAGACCAGGACCCCCTTCCCCTCTCACGTCCCCATCCATGACATTGGCCAGGGAGCCGCCCTGCCCGGGAGCTCTGTGGCTGCAGCCTGGAGGGGCCGGGGCCATGGTTACGGTTACGTTTCGTGCTCCCATGCGACGTCCCTGGGCACCTTCCTTGGGCAGAGGCCACAGGGCCGGCAGGGTGTGCATGACTGCAGGGAGGCGGCATGGCCACGCTTGGCATGGCAGAGGGCTCGCAGAGAGCAGCGCGTGGTCCGAGCACTCGCGGGAAAGATGCTGGACAGAGACACAACGGGACTCCTACCTCTGATAGCAGGAAGCAGGAGAAAAGAAAAAGAAAATTGAATGCCTGCCTGGGAAAGGCAAGAGCATGAGGCACGAGGCTGAGCTTCCCGGTCCCCGTCCCCAGGAAAGGGCTCTGGTCCATCAGACAGAGTGCTAATCCCCTCCGCAGCGGCTGCACTCCCTTGTTGCTGCTCATGGGGAGCCATCTCAGAGCCTCTGAAAAGGGCATGAATAAGAGGCTGACCCAGGACAACCAGGAGAAAACGAGGGGGCTAATTAACTTGCTGAAGCCGTAAGGGTGCGTTGGCCCAGGCCCAGCTACGGACTGAGCTCCTCGATCTTTGGCACCTCCTGGCACTGCTCCTGTCCTGGGAGAGCAATGAGGGGAACCAGCCCAACCTCCAGCACGAACGGACCTCCCCTCCTGCTCCGAGCTCCCTGGGCCCGGCGCACCCAGCACAGCAAGGACCCAGAGGTGCCAGGGAAGGCTGCGCACAGAGCTGGGTGGCATTCGGATGCCTTGAAGGTGATGCCTGGTTAGCTCGGCTCCTAGCTCTCTGCAAGGCATCAATCTACCCCCACCTGCTGACATCCACTGCCCCTGCGGGTGACATCTGCTTGATGTTGCTGGGAACAAATAGGCTTCCAGTGACTGGGATGTGGCACTAGTGTCACGGACTGGGCAGCTGTGGCCCCGCAGCGCTGCCAGCCGCTCTGTTCACAGTGGAGGGAGCTGTGGCCAGTGGGGAGGGTCTGCATAGGAGAGCCCGACCACTTCCCCACGGAGCCCCTGGATCAAAGCAAGCCCCGTGTATTATCCCCTTGCTCTGCGGAGCGGATTCTGCACGCCAGAGCACGGCTTCCCTTTTGTGCGGCGCTCAGAAAGGCTCTCCAGCCGCGGCGGCACAATGGGAACAAGAGCTCCCGAATTACCAGCGAGTGGATCAATTACTTCCAGTGGTTGCACTGCACTAATCCGTTCCCCTCCATCCCCGGGTGTTTTCCAGGACAGCCCACCGACTCGGTGACCGGGAATCCAACCCCAGCAGCGGGAATCCAACGCAAGCAGCTCCCCGTGCGAAGGCTGCTGCATGGGAAGCACTGCCCTATTGCCTCCCCCAGGCAAGGGTGGCAGCCCCCGGCTCAGCACATCCAGGTGCAGCAGGGAAAGGGAGGATCCATGCAGATAAAGCCGAAGCATCACACAGGGCTCTCTGGATTTGGGCTGTTCTGCTCCCATTGGCTCCTCTGCGGGGATTATCCTGCTTGGAGCCATCCAGGTTGAATGACTTGGGGCTCTATGGTGGTGGAGGGGATGGTGGGAAGAAAGCCTCTGTCGTCTGTCTCCTTCTCTTTCCCCCATTTTAAACTGTTTTAATACAAATAGTCCTATCTGGATTTGACAAATGAAGAAAAACTACCTAAAACAACGTACCTGAAGCAGGCAGCCTTTTCCTTCCCTTGTCTCCAGCCCAGTCTGGCTTGGTTTCCCCAGGCCAGCAAGCTCCAGCTCCAGCTCTCCACTGTGCCCTGAACACCTTCTCTTTTTGGGTAGGGACCATCCCCGGGTCTCCTGTCCCAGGTGGAGGATCACAAACGGACCTTTTCAGTCAGATCAGCACCATGAGCTGCTCCCTGCACAAGGCTACTGAGCTTTTTAGCCTTAATAGACGAGGAATAGCCACCTGAACCCCAAATGGTGGGCCTATTTCCACAGACCTCATCAAGAAAAGTCGTGGCTGTGAAATGCCCTGGTAGCTCCTGGCAAGGCACTGGGAAGAGAGGCACCCTGGAGGGTACAAGAGGGGCTCCTGTTTTTGGCAGGTCGCACGCACTGCCAGGCAAGCAGGCCTTTCGGGGCCCCAGAAGAGCCCTGTGGCCACAGTGGCACACCAGTCAGACCACCTGGTGATGGACATACTGATGCATGGCTGTCTTCAGCTTGCAGCATGTTCCCCTGACAAATCAAAGCTCGATACCTGGCTGCAACGTCCCCAAACCCTTCCTGCACTCCAAAGTCACGCTTGCCCCCATAATAACGTGGCATGGTGATCCATGAACACCGTGGCCACTTTATGATAGCCAATTGGAGTCTCCTTCTCTGGAGATCTTCAAAACCCGCTTGGATGCAGTCCTGTGCCACGTGCTTTAGGTGTCCCTGCGTATGCAGGGGGGTTGGACTAGATGATCTCTAGAGGTCCCTTCCAACCCTAAGCATTCTATGATTCTATGATTCTATGAATTGATGGTCATACTCTACCCCGGTGCTCAAATTTTATCTTTTTATTGTTTTCACCTCTATATTTCCAAGAACAGCCAAGAAGCAGAAATTCTGGTGGAGAAAAAAAAAAAAAAAAAAAAGCAGAACCAAAGGGGTTCTGGTGGGCCCTCCTCCCTGGAATGCGTGGCCAGACCTGGAGTCCTCTCTCCTCCTCTAACACTGTGGGCCAGCTGAGCCCCTGGGATACATCCAGGAAAACCTGGGCTGGGTGTTTTCAGGACATCCAGAGCACTTAGAGACTTGGCGGAAGGGAGGCATTAGTCAAGGACCAAGCCCTTTGCAGGAGTCATGCAAGGGAAGGACGTGACCGCTGTAGCACCGAGGAAATGGTGGATGATAAGTTGACCATGAGGCAGCAGTGTGCCCTCGTGGCCAAGAAGGCCAATGGAATCCTGGGCTGCATTAAGAAGAGCATCTCCAGCAGGTCAAGGGAGGTGATCCTGCCCCTCTACTCACCCCTGGTGAGGCCACATCTGCAGTATTGTGTCCAGTTCTGGGCTCCACAGTACAAGAGGGATGTGGAGCTGCTGGAGAGAGTCCAGCGCAGGGCTACAAGGATGATCAGGGGCCTGGAACATCTGCCCTATGAGGAGAGACTGAGGGAGCTGGGCCTGTTCAGCCTGGAGAAGAGACGGCTGAGAGGGGACCTGATCAGTGTCTATAAGGACCTCAAGGGAGGGAGTGCAGAGGACGGGGATGATGTCTTTTCAGTGGTGGCCACTGATAGAACTAGAGGGAACAGCCAGAACTAAAGCATCAAAAGTTCCACAGGAACTTAAGGAAAAATTTCTTAACAGTGAGGGTGACAGAGCACTGGAACAGGCTGCCCAGAGAGGTTGTGGAGTCTTCTTCTCTGGAGATCTTCCAAACCCGCTTGGATGCAGTCCTGTGCCATGTGCTCTAGGTGTCCCTGCGTATGCAGGGGGGTTGGACTAGATGATCTCTAGAGGTCCCTTCCAACCCTAAGCATTCTATGATTCTATGATTCTATGAAAGAGGCAATGGTCCCAGAGTGGGATGGAGTGGGGGATGGCAGAGGCAGGAAAGCCCCTGTGGGCTGTGCTGAGTGGAGCGCAGGGTAGTCCCAGCCGGGCAGCCCTCTCCTTTTAATTGGCGCTAATTGCTGCGCCTGCCGGGCGGGCGCGCGGAGCCGCCATTGTGGAGCGGCGGCGAGGGGAGGGCGGCCGCGGCTAATCCTACTTTCAGCCGCTAAGACCGTGGGAGGTGTGGGATGCAGGAGCTCTTTCAGGGCCCCTCGCAGAGGGCACAAAGCCCCGAGGGGAAAGGGAGAGAGAAGGGGAGCGACTGCACAGGGAGAGCCGCTTTCACACGCAGCTCGGCCTCGGCCTTTGTGCACTGAGGCGGCCTGAGGGGGCCGTGGTGCCCCCGCCTCCTCCCCGCATCGCTCTTCTGTCACGTTTGTCTTTTCAGGCCCATCTGCCATGGGGGCGACCTCGCCGGGTTGAGTGTACTCAACGCCGGGTTGATTGGACGGCCTGCATGGCCACGCGCCTGGCCGGCCCGCGTGGGGCGCTCATGCCACTGGGTGCAGGCTGCATGGAGGGCTTCTCCCGGAGCGCGATCCCCCTCTGCAACAGTCAGGCCGGAGTCACAGCACAGTGGCCTGCGCAGGCCCACGACACGGGTCACACATCCACGCTGCCCCTCCAGCGCCCTCACACCATGGGCTTTGCATCTGACGGTCCCAAACTGTCCTCGTCTCATCTCCCATGGGCACGCGCCACCGGAGCAGCAGCAGCCTTTAGTGCAGATTTGTTTCTTATCCCAAGTTTGGCTCAAAAAACCTCATATCTTTCCAAGACAAGGAGGGAAAGCAAACAGGCTGATGCATTCCCATGGGGCACACTGTGTTTTAGAACATCAGTGTAAGCCCTTTCGAAATAGCTGCCTTTCCTAGAAGAAACCTGCTGCAACATATATACTTAAGCCGACAGCTGGGATCTCAACAAGACATCGATCAGAAATATTAACAAGTCCCCCTGACCTCTGGCACATCTACAGAGCCTTCGGGGCTTGATTAATGGCACAGTTTCTGCATCTCCATCCTCCTGCCATCCTCTGGGACCCGGGCTTTGGTCCAGGAGGAGGCGAGGGGTTGCTTTCCCATCTCCCAGGAGTTCAGGAGTCCCTGGCATTCCCCCACCTATCATGGATTAGGATAAAAGGCAAAAGCTCCAACAAAAAATCGCATAGAAAAGACCATTTCAAAGTGCGGTGACTGAACAACGTTGTTTGGATACTTTTGAAACGTTTCATTTAGATTACAACGTGTTTAATTCACAGAAACTTTCATTTTTAAGAACAGATTAAGTTAAAATGGACACGCAAAGCACCGTGCCAGACCAAGTTTGAATGATAAAATGTTGAAGTAGGGTATTTCAAATATTTCCTTAATCTTTTGGCTTTTCCTTAAGCCACACTGCCTTATCCCTGACCTAGACAACATCATGCTGGGGAACCTCCGTGATTCTTCCCTTGCTCCTGGGGCAGCTGGTTTGCTGCTCCAGGGAAACTCCTCTTTGCAAGTGCAGCTGATGCCTCCCTTGCCTTTGTGGACATGCTGAAAAAATGGCAGTAGTTTTTTGAGGGTTTTGGTGCTTCGGCTCATCACTGAACCACTGCAGCTACAGAGGAGGTGTCCCAAAGAAGAGACAGTGCAGACACCCGAGCCTTCCTGAGCCCACCAGGAATTCCACCAGCGCTTTGAAAAATATCTCAAGAGAAGCACAATTCATGAGCTTGCTGCAACCCCATCACTCCTTCCCTCTGCAAACCATCCCTGGGCTTACAGCTGGCAGGGAGAAAGCAAGAGCAGGAGCACAGAGAGGGAGGAATCACTTACCGAGGCACTCGTTGGCCTCCCTGGCATTGGCCCGCTGCCAGGGGCGGTCATAGTGGAAGGGCTTGCAGCGGTCACACTCGGGGCCCTCCGTGTTGTGCTTGCAGTCACACACCAGCTTCTGCTCCTTGTCCTTCACGCAGCGCGAGGCATGCCCATTGCACTTGCAGCGCCCGCCAACCTGCAGCTCTCCCACTGCGTAGTAGTAGGGCGACGAGCCAGTGCCTCCATCCTCCTCCTCGTTGTCACGGCTCCCCAGGTCACGGAAGAGATGAGGACGGCTGAAAATGATGCGGATGTCAGTGGCCGTCACCCAGTCCTGCAGCACGGGGCTGTTGTCAAAGTCTTGGGCAGAGGGCCGCCCATCGAGGGTGCTGAAGGCGATGAGGCCCCCCGTGAGGGGGTAGAGGTCAGTGAGGCCGTCGGTGCAGAGGGCCTCTTGCTCGTTCTGCTTGGTGACGGTGGCTTTGTTGGGCTTGCCGTAGATCTTGCGGCACTGGGAGGAGTAGTACTGGTAAGGCACCCATGTCTTGCCGTAATCCATGGACTTGAAGATGGCAGTGGACTCGGGACGCGGTGAGCAGAACTGGAGACTCACGTAGACCACCTCGAACTTCTTGCCGAGCGAGAGGGTGAGGGTGACGTTCTGCGGCGAGTGGTGCAGGGTCTCGGAGCGCCAGCACGTCATGTTGGAGGCAGTGTTGAGGTCGGTGAGGTAGGCCGGCGGGTGGGCTTTGCGGGGGTCTGAGGCATTGCAGTGCCGCGTTGGAGGCTTCCCGCACGTGCTGGAGGCCTGTACCTCCTTCCCAAAGGCAGCGTTGACAAACTCAGGGATGCAGCGGCGTGCAGCTCCGTTCTCATCGTAGCAAGGGTCTGGGGGTGTCTGCTGGGCCACAAAGGGGTTCACTGTCTGGGAAAGGCCCAGCATGCAGGCAGTGAGGAGCAGGCGCAGGAGCTGCAGGACCTCCATCCTCCTGAGGCGAGGAAACCGGGGCCTCCCTGGAGGAAAAGCAAAGAGCAGTGAGTACTCACAGCAGCTCGGCTGGATGGCACTTCCCATGCTCGCTCCACCTTGGAGGCTAGAACAACGCCTGGATGTGGAGGTTGGCAGAGTACATGGGAGACCCAGATATGCGGGTCTTGATTTCTGCATGTGTTCCCACCCTGTTTCCACTGAAACAGCATCCTGGGAAAGGAGAATGTAGTCACTTTGAGACATCCTAATTACAGGAATCCCTCACGTACACCTCTGTACCTGGGAGGTGATGAAATGAGAGAGAAGGAGGCCAAAACCAGGCACCCTGGCTCAGACCTTCTCCAATGGCATGACAGGGACTTCTGAGACCCCTTGAGAGCTGTTTGCAGGGGGAATGAATACCCCACACACTGCCTGCAGCCACCAGGCTTTTATGTGTAGCCCCGTACGCTGAAGATAACGTCCCCAAGCTGAAGCAGTTCAAGACGCAGCAGAGAAGGAGGAAAAATAACCTGTGGCACTATGGTGACTAGCTGAGATCTCCACCTGGCTTTCTGTGACTGCAGAGCATCAGGTGTCTTTCTAGCCCCCAAACTGAGGCCAGTGTGTTCCCATTTCAAGCCCTGAAGTTGCTCAGCAAGATACACCCTGCAGGTCAGCCCCACGGGGAGCTGGGACAGAGGATCCAGGCTTAGGAACAAAACCTTTGAAAAAGAGAGTCAGTGCCCTGTTCTTCTGCACTGTTTGAGCGCCTGGAGAGGGGCTGAGAGGAGTAGCACAGCTTCCTGCCCCATAGGGCAGGAGGACCTAAGAGGCAGAAGAGATCTTGAAGTCATGACAGCCACAGAAAGCCCAGAATTGTTGAGTTGCACTCTGAAACACTTTCTGTCAGCACCAAGAGAAAGAACAGCAGTGAAAACACATTGTAGGGACACTGCGACAGGCAGCAGATCTCCAGGATGGGAGATCCTGGGGTCAGCACCACCTTTCCGGCTGTTCCAGCCTCTCAGAGCAACCATCCATCTGGCCACAAGCATACTGCCCTCCCTGAGGGGACTACGAGCCTGGGCCATGTTTCCTCCGAGTCCCACTGCCACGTGTATCCTTCCTCACTTGCCCGAAGAGGTTATTCCAGCCTTGTCCCCAAGAAACTGAGGTCTGTCCCATGTGATAACAGAAGAAGAATCAAGAGAGAGAAATCCCAGGGCTCAGGCAGGCTCCTCTCCCTGCGGCGGCAGCACAGGTCTAGGTAATGCTGCGTTGCTCCCAGAGCACACAGCGTGTCATCCCTTCCTGAGCTGCTGCCGTGCTCTTGGTTCAACCATGTGTGAGGGACCTGAGGTCACTTCACCTCCTTCTGGCTCTGACCAAATCAGGACTGTCCCAGGAATCAATGAGACATCAGATGGTCATACCCCATCCTCAGCCTCCAGAGCGGCTCTGTGCCAATGAGCCAGCTTGTCTTGAGTGCTGCAAGACGCCGGGAGAGGAGCAGACCTTCCCCAAGAAGCCAGGCTGGGCAGCTAGCATGAGAGCCAGCCCAGGGCTCGCTTACATGGAGGGGCCATGCCAGCTGCTGCCCAACCTCACACAGGGCTTGCCTGCAAAGCCAAGGCTTTCTGGCCTCTTCTCAAGAGGGCCAGCCCCTTGCTGCAGCAAGGGAAGGAGGAAGAGGTCCTCCCCCACTCCCCACCATCCCTTCTCCCACCAGTAAATCATTGCAGGATGACTTGGGTTTTGCGCTTTGCTCTCAGGAATGAAGCCTTGGCCAACGCTACAGGCACGACTCAATGTGGCAAATCCTCTGCTACTAATTTATAGCCCCCTGCCCCCAACACTGCTCCTGGCTATCCGGCCGTCTGCTCCTTCTGAAGGAGGCAGGCGGGGAACAGTCAGTTTGAAATGATCTGGGATTTTTTCCTTTTTGAGAAAAAAAAAAAAAAAAAAGGAGCCGTCGCTTTGGAAGAAAGCTTGCTCTTTCCTGCCTGCCAAACCACTAATGGGGCGGGAAGCTCCTCCCTTTCCAGCCAAGCACAGCCCTGCTGCCAGCTCCTCTGGAAAACAGAGCTGATGACTCCGGGCGAGCCAAGGCAGAGGAAGGAAGGGGATCTCATCCCTCCCCCAGAGATATCCCCCAGAAGGATTCCCGATCCCACCACGTCTCTACCATTTACTTGCTCCTCCATCCATCGCTGATGAGAAAGGAGGTATTTGCTGCTGAAACTCAGAGGCTCCCTTGGTGGCCTTCTCCCTAGTAGGTGTATCCTGTCCTATCTAGCAGTGCTGAAGGGCTTTTTGGGGAGACCCTTTGGGCCCTCAGAGCACCAGGAACCCAGTACTCCAGAGCAGTGCAGTGGGTAGACAAGTGTTGCAGGAGCAGAGCTGGAAACAGGCCAGTTTTAAACCACTTGCCCAAGACCACGCGCAAAGGCTGGAGGGAGAAGACAGGTTCCTGCAGGTCAGGTGGTGTCTTCACCCTCTGAGAAAGAGCGTGGGGACATGCCAGTCACTGCAGCAGAGAGAAAGAGCCACTCTGCCAGGCTTGGAGCGACACTGCCGGGCCGGGGACTGCCCACCCTGGCCGGCAGCGCGGGCTGGAGGACGCGTGTCTCACGCAGCAAGCGCTTCTCCTCAGCAGATGTGAGCAAAACCTTTCTGATAAGGAAAACCAGACCAATGCTCCCTTGGAGGTTCAAATGGCACGGTTCTTGAGGTTTTGTGTGGCAAGAGCAGCACTCTGCTTTGCAGCCCTGCTGAGATCCAAGTGGGATCACACATCTGGTGAAGAACTGTCCATGCTGCTGGGAAAGGGTCAGGGCAGGCCCACGGCACAGTGCTCCTGCTCGCTCTGGGCTTACAGCTGGGT
Source organism: Tinamus guttatus (assembly GCF_000705375.1). Next base: position 309,949 of record NW_010589837.1, read on the forward strand.
GCCTCTTGTGTGCCGTTGTTTGCGGGGGGACCATGCAGGCAGCTGCAGAAACGTGCTGGAGCGGCGGTGCTCCCTGCATGGCCAGCAGCTTCTGGGCTGAGCCCACGCTGACCATGCAGACACTCCTTCTTTCTTCTGTCCCAGCAGGTGCTTGACATGGTCCTTGGCAAATCAGCACCGTTCTTCCAACCTCCCTTCCAACACCGAGCTACAAGGAGCTCCCCCCCTGGCCAGCAGCTGCCTCCCGGGTGGGGAGAGGAGCACGAGGGGGAGGTGGAGACGTGGCCAGGGGCCTGGCGGAGCACCCAGGCCGCCGGCGCTGGGGACAGCGGATGCTGCCAACTTCAGTGTGTCCAGTGCGCTGGGAACTGTCCAGCAAGAGAGCACAGAGCAGTGCTGAATCCTAATGGGACAGACCATGCAGACCCGGCGGCATGGATGGGCCGCAGAGCCCCAACGGGACAGACGGCACAGCCTGGCAGATTGGATCGCACAGCCCCACGGGATAGACTGCGCAAACATGACCGGACAGGCTGCACAGCTCCTGATGTCCCAGTGCCCTTAAACCTGCTCTCCCAACAGAAGAGACCTAGTTTTAAGGCCAATTACGTCATGTCAGAGTTAATAAACCTGTCTTCTTGCAGGTCTGTGTCCTTTGCCGCACATATCCCCTTCGCTCTGTCCCATTGCAGCTGCTACACAGCCAAACTCCATGAGGACAGAGGCAAGGGCAGAGAGCCCCAGGTCCCCTAGAGCACCCGAGGCTCCAGCTCTCAGCTCTCCTCCTCGCTGGGAAAGCAGCCGGCACAGCAGCCTGCAACAGGCTCCAGACCCCTGGGCAGCGTCCTCGGAGACCTGACACACATCCCTGGATGCTCAGCGCAGCCCCGCGATGCCTCCGGCTCTCCCACTGGCCCCGTTGTGCACAGCCACGCAGGAGGGGCACCTTGTGTCCCAAGGCGCAGTGTGAGACACTTGGAAATGAAGGAAAGTGCTAAAAATGCAAAAAAAACACACTTGTATCACCATCAGCTGGCCTTTGTCGGCAGAAATTGCGGGAATAAATCTGGGCTCTGCTGCTGGGCCAGCACCAGCCAGAGCTGGACACAGCTTCGCTGCCTCCACGCAGGTCCCTTCTTCACCAGCCCAAGCC
>NW_010589837.1:317557-332164 GCF_000705375.1 Tinamus guttatus
CGCGCGGGCCGGGCCGGGCCGGGAAGGGTCCGCCCCGCCGGGAACCGAATCGAGCCGGGCCGGGAAGGGGCCGCCCCGCCGGGCCGCAGCGGGAGGTGCCCTCCCCGTTGGGGCACGGGGCATCTCCCCATAATGGGGCCTCCTGGGGCAAGGTGGCCCCCACCTGCCGCTGCCCAGCTTCACCTGCACTGCGGTGCGGCGCGGTGGGACGAGCGTGCTCGTCTCCTCCTGGGAGGCCATGGACTCCTAGCGCTTGCGGGTGGCTCATGCAGGGGCCGGTGGGCACCTTCCACCCACAGTGAGCCCCCATCTTTGGGGCCAGTGCCAGCAAGGAGTGTGCCTGTCACCCCATGGGTGACACCGGGAGGGAGGTTCATGCTGATGGCAGCAAGACATCCCAATGGGCTGGGCGGCGTGACAGCACCAGCAACACCAGGAACCCGGGAACTGCTGGCTCAGGAAGGCAAATATGATGCAAAGGAAGGCAATGTATGATCCTCTGGCTGGTTCCCAAAGCAGAAGAAATCAGGGCTTTCCCGGGCAGGTGAACAGTCTCCTGGTGTGGAGCCTCTGCTCTCTCCTGCAATGCAAGGGCTGCAGCAGGGCTAGGCCTGAGCTCTTGGATCAGGAGGGAAGCAAAACGAGGGCATTTCCACGTCGTCCACAGTCCAGAGTCCCCCTGTCATAGCTGCCTCCACATCTCATCCTGACATCCTGACATGTCTTTTTAGCCATCTCCACATCCTCTGCGAACCGATTCCATGACTCCTGTGCAGGAAAAAACATAAAACTAATGTAACCAGCAATCGTGTGAGACCAGAAAAGTCTTAAAGTTCTACTTGGGAAATGTCCCTCCCCCAGATGCCCTTGTAAAGAATGCAAGGACTGGCAAGGCCACCTCAGGTGAGCAGAAAGGCAAGGTGCCAGCATGGTGCAGGGTTTGCCTGCTGTTTGCAGGCCTGTTTGCATGTTGACCCTGTTGCAAAGCTCCCATGCAGCATCCTGTGCACTTCTCCCTGAAATACCTGGTTAGCCAGGCAGAGCAACCGAATCCCATTTTTCAAGTTCAAAAAAGGTATCCAAAAGAAATGGAAACTCAGTGCATGTCCCCCAGCCCTGGTGGGCTGGCAGATGCTTAAAAGCTTCATAAAGAAAGAGACTCCAGCTGGCCCCAAGTCCCCAGGGAAATGCTGTTTGTTTGCGCACTCTCAGCCTTGTTGAAGCACATACATTTCCCCCATGCCAGCAGCAGGGACACAGCCATGATTAAACAAGGGCAACCCCGCTATGAGGTGGGGCAGAGGAGATCTAGGAAAAAGGGCCACCTCAAGGCACTTGGAGCTGCTGCAGGGATATCGCATTGTCCCCCTTGGGACACAGGGGCGCTTGGACAGCCAGGAAGGTGCAGGCTGCAAAGTCCTGAAAGTCCAAATCCGGACACCAGAGGAGAAGGTGTGGGGCCAGGACAAGCCTTGCACACACGCCAGATGTGAGGCTGAGCAGATTGAGGAGAAGGTTGAGGCCATCGGGGCTGGGCTGAGATGAGGTTGGGATGACCAAGGCGGTGGATGGGCAGGTGGGGATATTCCCCTTAAGTGACACAAAGAGGAGTGTTCCCAAGGACTGACCTGAAGGCAGATTTCCCCACTAGAAAGCATGAGGACTATTAGGAAAATAAGCAGGGATCCTGAGGTAGCAAGGCCCAGCTGCCCAGGGCAGTGCCTTGCTGGGCGGCTGCATCACCTCTCAGAAGCACAGAGTGGTCCCTGTGCTGCTGTGTCTACAGTCAAAGGAAAGTGCAGGATCCCCTTGTCCTGGGACCAAAAGTGATGGAGGAGAGGGTGGCCACCATATAGAGAAAGTCCTTGAAACAGTGTCCACAGGCCTCACATCAGAGAAAGGGCAAATGAGTTGGGCAGAAGCTATTACCTGGTTCCTCATTTCCACTACTTCTAGCATGCTCCCACGTCTTGGAGGTGGACAGAGAGCCCAAGAGAAAACGTGTAAATCTGGACTCGGACAACCACACGCAGCTGCTGAGGAGGCCAGGGAGACTCACTGCAGTAGGAGCCGAATCGCTGAGACCTGCAGCGCCAGCGTTTTGCTGGTGCCTTGGCGTGCAAACACTGCCAACGCGGCATCCAGCAAGCCAAGAGCACCCACCTCGCTGCATGTCCCGCAGGCAGGAGGGCTGGAGGAACGGAGGGGTCAGCGCGCTGCGTGGTTTCTGCCACCCCTGTGCTTGCTGCATGTAAGGTTGGTGGCCTCGCGGCCACCAGTTCCTGCTCCTCTGGTTGGCCTTGTGGCATCCAGCAGGAAGGTGTCTGACACCAGACGAGTGTCCCTCGCAAAGGATATCTGTAAGGACACAACTCTTTTCCAGCTCCATCATGGGCGCAGATATGCACGGGCTGTTGGGGCAAAGCTGTGGCTGGGGCTGGTGGGGGCAGGGATCTCACCTGGTGACCTGCAGGGATCTGCCCTTTGCACCGGGCGGTGCAAGGAGATGGAGGCAGACCCCACACTTCCAGATGCTCACAGCAGGTCCGGGCCTGCAAGGGGGCTTTCTTGGCTTTTGCTTTTGATATGGAGAGAGACACAAACCACTCCCGTGACAAACCCAGTCCTTGCCATGGGGCCTGAGATGGATCAGAAGAGATGGGCACTGCATACAGCAAGTGGTGGGCTTTGAAGGCTATGTCATCAGCAGCATGGTAGGGAAACGGGAGGAGATTTCCCTATGTTGGGGTGGCAGGGAGGGAAGATTTGCCCAAATTTGTGTAGCAGTCCCTGAAGAGAAAAATCTCAGGAAATAGCAGGGCCTTCAAAGTAAGCCACGTTCCTCAGCTCCAGAGAAGAAGGAAGGAGCACAGCAGACGGGGAGCTGGGGGAAGCAGAAGGGAGAGGTGGATGTGTTGATAGCAAGTGGGGGAGGCCCTGGGGGTGGCTGTGCTTATGCAGTGTCAACCCAACAGGGCTGGGAGAGCTGCAGGGAGGATGGAGAGTGGGAGCCGCTGTGGAGACGGAGCTCGCCGGCCTTGCGCGGCCTTCGCTTGCCCTCTGCTGGTCCCACCACCCCTCTGCTCCCTCGGTTTCTCTGAGTCTGCACAGAAATGAGATAAACACCCCTGGATGGAAGGGTGAAGGTGACTCCCTCTCCTCCACATACCATCCACCTCCCATGAAAACTCAGATGCCAGGTGCATGTGTGGGTGCCCCCTTCAGACCCTCCTCTTCCAAGGCAGGAAGGAAGATGTGGCTGATTGCAAGAAGTCCAAGCAGCAGAGAACTGAAACATGGGAAAATGGCAGGGGGAGGGCAGCAAAAAAATCAAATTCACTGTCCTGCCAACCTCCATCCGCACAGCAGGGTTCGAGTCAGGTGGCTCTCATTCAACCTCTGGTCCACAGTGACCAAGCCGGGCAAGGAAGGCACACACTGTCTATGCAGCTCACATCACCTGCATGCCTTCCTTGGGATAACACAAGCTCCCCTGCAGCCGGGGAATGACCGGGGGGGACCAAGCTCCGCACCAGAGGGGACAGTGAACAGAGGCACCCTGCGCTTCTAGACCTGGCCAGCGGTGGAGAGGCTGAATGCAGCAAGCCTATGGCAGAGTGGGTGCCCAAGGCTAGGCCACTGAGGACCTGCAGCAGGGCTTGCTATCAGCGTGCCAAAGGAGAAACTTCTCAGCAGACCCACTCATTGCCTTTAATTCCTGGAATGCAGTAAATGCGCTAGGAGGTGAAGGATTGGGCTCCCAGGCAGGTTCTTTTCACTTGCTTGGGCAGACAGGGAAAGGACTCTATTTAGCACCTCTCCAGAGTCCTTCCTTAACTGGTTCACTAGAAAAGACATGGGCTTGTGGCCTACGAGGGTTGCCCTCGGGATGACCGGCACCCTCTCTCTGCAGAGTCAGTTTGAGCTGGGCATTCGCATTGCCTTAGTTTAGATTTTAAATGCTGTGCTTGAGAGGAGTCTGCTTCAGCCCTTGGGGTGTCCTCAGGATGAGGCCATAATTCTTACATTTTCCTTCTTTCTGTGCTATTTACTCTTCAGATGGATGCTCTGCAATTCACCTGCCTCCCTCATTTCCTGAGGTGCCAGTATCCAGGCAGACACATCTCCCTTCCCATGCTGTGTTAAGAGCCCTTCCTCACTCCAGTCTCTTCTCAAATGCAGGTCATCCAGCCTGTCCCTGGGAGCCGGAGAGGGGCTGAAAGCCTGGCTCTGCACTGCGCGAGCAGAAACACAAAAAGGGGCACATCCAGAGGGATCCCGTTGTCCCGGCACGTCCTCAGCTCCAGCGCTCTTTTTTCATGGCCGCTCTCTTGGGATGAAAGAAGTTGCGTCTCCCTGCTCACACTAGCAGTGAACGCATACGCTGGGCAAGGCTGAATGGGATGAGAGCATCCTGCTTCACTGGAGGCCCCCAACCTAACAAAAAGCCATTATTAGGGGTCAGCAGTGAGTGAAAGGAATGGATCATGTGCCCCTTTCCCTTGCTCCTTAGCTTTCTGAGCTGCAAGCCATTAGTCTGTTCCCTTCCAGGCAACCTATGGTTGATTTTTAACCATGCCGATTCCCATGTCATTGCCATGGCTGTAATGCACAGATTACTTGGGCACTTCATCGCCCCGCTTTGTAACCTCATTTCTTGTCACCCTCTGCTCTCTTCATGAACGTATTGCTCTGGTTGCAGCCAGCGGTTCATCCTTCGCTGTGCACAGTCCTCCGCTATCGTCAGCGAGGGGTCACCATCCTTCACCATCACGGAGCACCGGGCTCCGCGAGCAGTGCAGCTGTGACTGGGGTGGCTCGGGAACGCCAGGCTTCCCGGCGCCTTCTCCAGCCCTGGAAGGTGTGTAGTCCTGCAGGAGGGCCTGCGCCAGCGCTGCCGGGAATCAATGAGCGGGGCACTGTCCTTGCTGGGCAGCCACAAGATGGTGCCATTTCTCCACGAGTAGCTGGTGATGGCACGGCTGGTCTCTGCCAGGGCCTCGCTGGGTCCTTCTGCCTCTGTGCTGTTTTCCAGCCCCAGAACAGCTCTGTCTTCACACATCTCTGGCAGAGCTGGCGACAGGCTCTCCCTCTGGGTACAGTTACATCATGGAAAGCTCCTCTCTGGGACTCCTGCAGTCTTGAATTTTAGGCACGGGCAATGCTGCAGAGGAAACAAGGCTGTGTATTCTCTCTTGCACTCCTCCATACGGACATGCGTGCAATAAAAGTGCAGACATGTCCATATGGACGCGTGCATAAGGGAGCCTTTGGCACTTCCCCATGTGGATGGGTCTCTCAGAGGTAGCATAGCTGCCCACCAGCAGCATCCATCCCCTACGGTCCAGCAGCATCCAGCCCCTAGGGCCCCGGAGGGTCAGCGTTAGGAGCCATTGCCCTGAGGAAACACGGATGCGGGGCAAGGACTTCCTTTGGAAAACACCTCAGCTGTCCTATGAAGGGTGAGCCCAGTAACCTTTGCCCTTAGAAAAAGGAGAAAGGACTCTCAGCCTCATCAGATACCTCAGTTTTGCAGGTGATATCCCCTTCTTATTTGCTCTCACTTCACAGCTCTGCTAGCCCAGGACTCACTGCATTAGCCTGGGAGGGCCCTGGAAGAACAGGGAAATGTCCCACGGCATTGGAGGAATCTGAGCTATGTTTGCTGGTGGATAATGCCTCTCTGTGTGTTGCAGAAAAAAAGCATTGGCCACAGAAAGGCACTGCTGATGTTGCAATCGGAGCATACATAGCACGCTCCCTAGTGCTGCAAGGGTATTCCCAGCTAGTGACCAGAAAAAGACGTCTAACTGCAAGGGTCTGCAAAAGCAACTGAACAACAGAGAGACTCCTTGCTGAAGCCAAGTTGCCTCTGCTGCTTGAGTTGCTGCATGGGTTAGGGACACACTGCGTCACAGACCTGTCTGGCAAGCGGAGGATGTTGTATGTGAGCTGGGAGCAGCCAGCTAGCACGGCTCTGGCATGGCTGGAGTTGAGGTTTGGCTTGTGTCGTGTTTGCTCCGAACCATTTCAGCATTTAGAGTTGGGTAGACTTTGGGCTGGAATTCCAGAAAGCCTCAGGAACTTGGGCCATGGCTCTGCAGCTCAGTAGGGCGCAGCGCCGTGGGCCCTCGTTTTGCTCCCGGCACGATGGTGGCACCATACACCACAGCACAGAGGCGCCAGCCCAGGTCCTGGAAGCAGCAGGGCCTGCTCCTTCTCAAAGGCTGTCACAGGCAGGGCCTCACACTGGCCCTGCTAGCAGAGCTCGCTGGGTTGCAAGCAGCAGTGCACTGAGGGAATGTAAACAAATCCCTGCTTTTTTGAAACACCCGTGGGATTCAAGTGGCTGCTTCCCATGGCCTCTTTGGGAATGCTGGCACATAGGAAGGCCAGCAAGACTAATTTCCTCTTCCCTCCAGAGCCTGGACAGAGGCAGAATGAAGAGGAGCACCTGGCCAAACTGATGTGTTGAGAAGACCAGAAGCCCATGCCACTGCCACCATCAGCACACCCAGCACAAACAGCCACGTCCTGGCTCCCAGCAACAGTAGGTTGCAGCACGACGCGCTCCCAGAGTCAGAGTGAAGTTCTCCAGTTCTCAATCTGCGTGTAAAGGGCCTTCCGATCATCTGCTACACACCAGTTTTCCAAGCATGGCTGATTTAGCGTTGCTAAAACACAAGATCTCTCATGGGGGCATCTCTGTGGGGACAGAGGCGTGGCCCTTGTCCTACAGCATAGCACTTGTGTGCCTGTACATGAGCAGAACGATGTTGGTGGGATAGGTGTTGCTGCTCAGCGATGGTGCCCTTTCAACCAGAATATTGCTTGATTTCCAACTGGAACATTGTTTGTTTATCCATCCCACCTTCTGAACTCTCACCAAAGGACAATGAAGGTGCTGGCACGGGACTGAGGGGTTCCTTAGCACGGCCATGTCAGAGCACACAGGTAGTGCGGTCATCCCTGTTATATCAGCTAAACGTCTTCCTTCGAATCTGCCCTGGAAATGAGTCTGGCCAGAAGGTGCTGGGAATGCCTCATCGGTAACAACAGGGAGAGAAGAGCTGGAAGGGATGGGAAGGGAGCTGGGGGTTCTGAAGTGGTCACGCTGGGGACAAAAGAGGAAGGAAGGAAGAGGATGACGTGGGAGGGAAAGAAATCAAGAGAGAGAGAGGAAAGGTGAGAGTGAAAGGAGGAGAAAGAAGATCAGAGAGGAATGTGAAAGGGGAAGAGACATGAGTTGGGGGGTGGGAGAGGGGGGAGACACATACACAGAGACACAGCAAGTTTTGTAACAACTTAAATTCATTCCAGACAATGTCCAAGGAACCCTGGCAGCACGGGTTGAAACAAACCCTGCCTTTGATTTTATGAATTCATTATATGTTGTTTGGGACAGTGATTCACGCGTCTTGGCTGCTTCACATTTTCCCTTGTGTCACAAATGAAGAGGGGACCATGAGATGGATTCTTTGGGTGGAAAATATTCCCTCAATTGTTAGGTAGGTGCCTGTGCACCACGCAGAGGTCCCAAGAGTGGTTTCCTGGGTTGCCTTGGGTCTCCACACAGCACACAGGGGCTTGGGGCTCTGCCCGGCACCTCACTTGCTCTTAAAGGGAAAACCCTAGGATGGCATGGACAGAAGGAGATGAGAACATTCCTGGTGACGGCCACCCAAGTTCTTCACGCTCCCTTCAGCTACAAACTGCGGGACAGGCCAGTGGCTGGCAAATGAGGAGACCTAGGACCCCTCTGGGGAGGAGCGGCAGCCAGACGGTGCTGCGTGACCGCAGCGTCCTGGAGCCCATCTCCCCACAGCAGCGAGAGGGTGACCCCCGTGTCACAGCCCCCAACGCGCCGGCTCGAGGAGGGCGCTGCAGGTACACGGTGGCTCTGCACTGCGTGGGTGTCTATCACTTCTGTCTCATCCCAAGAGCATCATTGGACTTAAGGACTTTGTGCTGCCTGAAGGTGCAAAACAGTGGATGAGCTCCAGGGAAAACCATGAGGAGCGGGTGGGTGGCTTTTCTAGACCATTTTGGATAGATGTATTCATGAACCTAATATAGGCCCTGGCCAGAAGAATAACAAATCCTGCCTGAGCCAGCACCGAGGTTTGCATTGGAGCTGATTGAAAAACACCAATGACTTGGTTGGGTATTGTTACTATTTTTATCACCTTGTGTCATTTCAGGTTTTCCAGTGAAAAGAGAGGAAAAAAAAAGGCACTGATTTTTAAAACACACTGTTGGTAGAGAAAATAGAGACCTTAGAAACGGAGTACCATAAGCTTTTTGCCTAGAATTTTCTGGTTTTGATTTATATTTTCTCTCACGAAACAGACAAAGCTCAGCAAAAATTTTCATTGTGATTGGAAAACCATTTTTCACTGTGGTCAGCTCTAGCCTGAATCCTAAGAAATGATGCTACTACTATCATGAGCAGCTATGTCCCATGCTACAGAGCTGGCTTCCCATGGTAGCGTATAACAGATCTGTGGATGTCTTATACTGACCAGCATGAAGGTGTCTCAAAAACCCACAGGCTCCGAATCACGACGTGGAAACTTTTGTACGTTATCTGAGTTGGCTCATAAGAATAGTTGAGATTAATCCAGACAATCTGAGACTCGTTTCCAAGCACGTGTCAGTGCCAAAGAAACTTCACTTTGGCTCAGAGGCAGAAATGCTGCGCTGACACCAACCCCAAGATGGACTGTGGCCAACAGGGCAAGAAATGATCAAGCAGGACCGATGAAACCTCATAGCCTGATGGGGAAGGCTTGTGGGAAAAGACATTTCTGTAAAAAAAAAAAAAAAAAGGCAGAAAAAAATGGAAATGTGGACATTGCGTTGAAGATTTCTGCAGGAAAAAAAAAAAAAAGCGGCCTTGGAGGGAGCACAGCAAAGCTGCGCAGAGGCTGGAGCAGGTGGTGGAGGGTCATTTTCCGGCCATGACAAAAGTCTCCCGTGTGTCTTTTCTGCTGCATGAGCAAAGGTGCCAATTTGGCTGCTTGGACGGGTACAGGGGAAAGCTGCAGCAGTGGGATGCCTGCTTTGAAGAGGAAGAGGATGATGCAGAAGCTTGACTAAAGCTGTGTGGCCCATGGAGGTGCAAAGCTTTTGGGAGGCTGGGAAGCTGTGCTGCTGGAGCTGGGAGGTGCCTGGACCTCTGCCCATCAGCAGGACAGCTGGAAGCCCCAGCCTGCACCGCTGGGACGCGCGGTGAGAGGAGCCATCTGCGAAGCGCCGCGCGCGGGGCTGCCCGCCGTGCTGCGGGTGGCCCGGCAGCCCAGCTGCTCCTCCTTGGGCATTGCCGAGCCAGGGCCCGAGCAGGGCATCGCTTGGCCCCTGGAGAAACCAAGGGGAAACTGAGTCCCAGCTGATAGCCCACCCTGCGGCCGCAGAGACGCCCTGCTCCGAGCACGTCCCAGGGAGCAACCCCGCGCTCCCTTCCTCCTCCCGCCGGGGCTCGAGCGCTGGCACTCCTGCGGGGCCGCTCTTCTGAGGATAAAGTGGAGTCTTTATTCTGATGGAATTGCAGGCTAACATCTTTCCTCAGCACAAACTTCACTTCAGGAAAATGAGAGGTTTTTTGGTTTGAATGTTGTTGTTTTTAAAAAGAATTCTTAGGAAAAACACTCACTGAGACAGATCAGCTCATTTTCTAAGTTATCCCGGGGCGAAAGACAGAGGGTGTGGGCTGCGATGCACACCCACATCTGTACAATAAGGAAGGCAACAGTGCAATGCAAAAACAATTGCATGAAAAGCTTTCCAACAACAAAGTTTAAAAACCCACAGGGCCCAGGCTATTTCTTGTGGTCGGTGGGTACGAATTCCCAGATAATGCAGCCTGACAATGGAACAATGGAGGCCGAAAGACGCAGCTCATGATTAGGAGTTATATAACAGCCGCTGGCATTTATTAATAACACTTGTGTTGTGCTTTATTTTCTTAGTTAGCACTTTTCAGGTTCAGAGCACTTTACAACCCCTGGCTATTTCACATTTGATGCTAGGCCCAAAGTGACTAGAAGCAAATGTTGGACTTTAGCAGTAGGAACACCCTGTGCGTCTGCTTCTATTTTAGACCTTCAAGGGGAAAAGGGAGGCACCAAGTGATGGGCTTACACTGACTACTTGGGACCCTTTGGGTGACGCAAGTCCACCAAGAAGCATCATCCGAAGAACAGGGTCTTCCTGTGATGAATTACAGAAACTTAAATCCTCCTTTTCCTTGAGCATGAGCAAAACTGGGACTTCTGTTAGGATGCAGGAATACACTTGGGCATTTGCCCAAGTGGGAAACAGCTCTGAGGAGCAGTCCACAGCCAGCCTGCAGCCAAGACTTCTGTCTCTCTGGCCATCTTGCTTCAGGAACAGGATGGAACCATAACCCCCTGGAGGGACAACCATCTCGATGGCTGCCTACCACAGCCCTGGGGCGTGAGAACCAAAGCAGTAGCCATAGTTCATCCTCAAGGGCCTGCTCATTGCAGTCTGAGCTAGGCTGGACACTTTCTTTCCCCAGGACACGCAAGACCTTGACGTAGAGCAAGAGTCATTCTACCCAATAGCGCGGATAAGCGGTCCAGTCACAACAGGTTGTCTCCTTCTGGTCTGGATAGGCTATTTATTGCTCCTCTGACTGTTGCTAGTGGTATGCGCTGACCGCTCAGCCTGCTCATGAAAAACAAGAGAATTCCCGTCCAACTCCAGTGCCAAGCAGGCAATGATGGTTTTCATCCGAGAGGGCCTGGGAACCTCTTCTCAGCCCTGGGAGGCAGATGTCTCAAAGCTGCTCAGACCTTAGAGAGTTGTTGCCTATGGGACCGGGCTTTGAATTCAGACACCCAAACAACTCATCAGACAGTCCATTGAGTTGTGCACAAAATAATCCAGGCAAAATGGAGCTAGCACAGAGTTAAACCTGGCCACATACACACAGGCACAAATGAAGGGATCGTGCTGGCCTCACGGCTCTACTCCTAGCTAGGAGGCACTGGAAAACTACAGATTCCCACAGTACAACACTTTGCAATGAGGAGGTGACAGCTTCGGCAGCTCTGGCAAAGGCTGGGACCTTGTGCTTTCCTCCACTGGCAATTGCCACGCACATGATCCAGCGAGCACTCCCGAGGCCTGGAAACTCACACTTCAAATGTCAGATGGTGTGTGAGATGGAGACAGCAGGACACCAGTCGCTTGGTATCCTCTGCGGTGAAGCCAAGGAGATGAGCGCAGGCAAGTGCCCATCACTCATGTGGGGACCACAGAGAGGCACTCTGGGGACTGATCTTGGTCTTTGGCTACAGAAGATATTGCTGAGGATAGTTGGGGAAAACAAGGGTATCTCCTGGAATTTCTCTCTCATCATGTATCTGCCTCAACCTCACGTAAAGAGTTAGTTCTGCAGTCTCTTTGCCATCCTGCACGGCTGTGGATGGCTGATTGCCAGGCTGGGTACGACCTGCAGGGACTGCACAGCTGCGTGGCCGCGCTACATGAAGAGCAGCGGGTTCTGCAAGAGCAGGTACTAAAGGGGGGGCAGCGCCCCTCAAGCCCCCACCTCGGTCCATCTGGTCCTCATGATCTCACTTGCTGACTGCCTGAGACAGTGGTAGGGATGAGATCCAGCTGGCTATGCCTGAATCCAGGTGCTGTGGGCTGAGGTGAGATTGGCTGGATGAGGCAAGCAGCCAGAGGAGATGCTGAGATTCATTTCAGGCCTTTCATATTAAGATGTATGGCTGCCTTTTGTTGTCAAGTTTGAAATCAGGACCGTCAAGGCTTCAAGAATGGGCTGGCATAAGAGGTTAGATTTTGTTCGGTACCTATAACCTGAGAGTTAACTAATGAGAAATCTTCTAACAACACAACACTGCCAGGTAGAAAACTCCTCTCTGCAACACACCTTGAAATGCTGCACAGAAAACTCTTATTACAAAGAAAATTCTTTGGAAAAAAATCACAAACAAACAAACGAACAAACAAAAAAAAACCCCACACATGGACCTGTGCATGTTGATGAGGGATAAAAATATTCTCCTCACATTTTTGGTGAAAGGATCACACCCACCACCCCATGTGGAAAGGCCTTTCAGTTCCCTTTTCACTTTGAGTCACTATGACCACATCATCACTAAAATTTGAAGATATAGAGTCTGGGTGTTTCTTTGAGTTAAAATTGGATCCAAAAGGCTTTGGTGCTGTCTGAAGGAAAGTTCTGAAATTCCCAGTCATGAGAATTTTGCTGCAGATTAATGTGGTGGGAAATTGCAGATATGCACAGAAATGAAATGGCTGCAAGGCAAGTTTGGTCTGACAAAGCTTCTGTCCCTGGCAAATCCAACTCCTGAGGCCATTCCTTTCAGATGTGGGTGTCACTCCGTCTTCCACACATTCATGCCTCCAGGCAAGGTCCACTTGGCAATATGGCAATGCCTTAAAGTCATCTTGATACCAAGGCAACCTCTTTAAGTCTTAGCTGTAATGAATAAATGGCCTGTCTTCTTGCATTGTTTGATCTGCTCTGCTTCCTTGTGCAGTTTTACCCTGCTGGCAGGTTGTTATTTTCGGACTCATGCATAGTTTCCTGCACCTCAGACAGAACTTTTCAGAAAGAACTGACTGCCTGTTTTCTGGACTTACCCGTGGCTTCACAATTTCACAGACCAGCGCATGGCAAAGAGAGGCTTTTCCCTAGGAAGTGTACAGGGGCAGCAAGCAATGGAAGAGGCATGGTGGAGACGACTGGACTTGCAGACCTGCCAGGTTTTCTAGCAGGCGTTACTGCTGAATTTATCAGCGCGCCTGGGCCACATATCGAAGTCCCGTGCATTAGCAGACTTGCCCAGAGCATATGAACAAGTGCTTTTATTTTCATGTGTGTACACGGCCACAGAAACATCTCCTGTTCACATTGCATAGGGTTGGAAGTTTGCAGATGGCCCTTCTTAGGCAGCAGATGTGCCACATAATCTTTGCCAACTTTTCTTTTTGGATGAGAAATGGCATTAGAATATGAAATTTTGATGAAGAACAGAGGGAAAAAAAAAAACTCTCTGAATTTTCACAATTCCTTTCCTGACTCCTGGCTCACTGCAGAGTTGGTCAAAAAATTTCTAAATTCAGCAACGCTTCAAAATTTTTGACCAAAAAACACAAGGATTTTTTTAGGAAAAAAAAAGGTTTCTCAATTTTTCCCTTCTGGTTTGGCCATGAATCCCACTCACTGAGAGGAGATTCCAGTTGTTTTCTCTGACTAGAACCACACTTTAAAGAGCGCAGCCATTCCCTTAATTGGGGCTGATAAATCTTGCAGGCAGAGATGAAGATAAATCACATTCTGAGCCCAGAGTACAAATTCTCAGGGCTGAAACATTTGTGTGGTATTTGTTAAGCAATTTGAAGGCTTATTGAAGTAACTGAGCTGGACAACAGGGTTGGACCTGAACCAGGACAACAACTGTGTACAGACACTCAGAACGTAGGCAACTGAGATGGAAGGGCCGAAATGAATCATGCTTCATTAGAAATATTCATGGAGGATGTCTTCTTTCTTCTATGCAGGGTATCTTTGGTTGTGCTTATTTCACCATTCCCTTCGGGAGAATGGAGGGCTGCTTAGTCAGGCCCCTTGGGAAGTCTTTATATTCAAGACATGTCAAAGTTCCCTATGACAAAGAAATTCACTTCAGCCCAGAGGAAAGTAGTAGAGAGCTCTGGACTTCACGAGTCTCTTTCTTGGTCAGTGTCTGCCACTGCTGCAGGAGAGTCCAAAGAAAAAGGACGCAATGGCTCCAGCAAAGCTGATGAGACCTATTGGGACTTCCAGGATCTCTGGTGACCGGTGAAAAGTTGGGTTTTGCAGCTGAACCCTATCTCAAGAGATGTTGTGTATCCAATATGCATTGGCCAACCTGGGCTCCAAGCTTTTGTTCAAGAGGACCCAGTTGCTCCGTTGTGCAGGACAGCTGCCCTTGAGGACGATGAGTTCTTCTCCCAAACATCGCTGTAGCTCTCGTGTCTCCCAGACCTCTAAGGCAAAGGCTTTGGCGGGTCTTCATTCCTGGTGATTGCCTTTGTGAGAAGGTTGTCCTGTGACACAGGTCCACAAGGAGAGTGGTCTATACGGCAGAGCTCCACAGACACAGGGATGAGGCCGTGGGAGCTGATGAGACGAACTGTGACCTGGAATGAAGTGTGGCAGTCCTGCCATGGGGCAGGCTGAAAGACACACACGATCCCTGGCAGAAGACAAGCCTTGTCCTCCTCTTGGACGTCATAGCTCGGAGGCACTTCCACGGGCACACTTCTGGAGGAACCTTCCTAAATTCTCTGTGCACCTGGGTGGGAAACAAGACCTCAAGAGCAGGCTGGGGCCAAGAGCTGCCCTTGCCAGGACCACCTGCTGCGCTGCAACAGGCCAGGCTGCTGCTGGGCCACCCGCCTTCCCCAGAGGGATGTGGGTGAAGGAGCACACGGCAGCGCCGGGCGCCACGGCCCGGAGCTACAGCGGCCCCCGGGAGCAGCCTGGCGGGTCAGAGCGGGGCTTTCCCGGGATGCGGCCCTGAGGAGCCTCCGCCGCGCAGGAAG
>NW_010589837.1:340706-386077 GCF_000705375.1 Tinamus guttatus
GTCACTTTCGCCGCGCGCTGAGTGACAAGCGCGGCCGCCGGCGGGTCCTAGCACCCCCCGCGCCCCTCAGCCCTCCCCGTTAACCCCTTCCCTGCCCGCCGGGGCGGGAGGTGGCGAGCGCGCCCCGAGGGGCAGTGCCCAGGGTACGAATGGGGACGCTTTACCCCTTGTCATTGCCCGCCGCGCTGCAGCCCGTAGCCTTCACCTGCGGCACCGCTGAGTGGGCTCTGGGGCCAGCATCCCAGCGGGGTTTCAGACTTCCAAAGAGTATTGCTCCTGCCTGAGAGGAAGCCCCTTTCCGGGGCGGGAGGTGGCGAGCGCGCCCCGAGGGGCAGTGCCCAGGGTACGAATGGGGACGCTTTACCCCTTGTCATTGCCCGCCGCGCTGCAGCCCGTAGCCTTCACCTGCGGCACCGCTGAGTGGGCTCTGGGGCCAGCATCCCAGCGGGGTTTCAGACTTCCAAAGAGTATTGCTCCTGCCTGAGAGGAAGCCCCTTTCCTCCCAGTTTTCCTCAAAAGAACATGGCGGGACAGCAAGCTGGGTGAAATCGGTGGTGTTTTCTTCACTTCCTTTGCAATGATGCTGAGGGGACAAAGATTAAATCTCTTGGCCCTCACTGAGACCCACAATCTAGTGCCTGGTGTGTGTCAACAGAGCAAACCCCCCAGACCCTTCTCACCTCCTTTACCTCCGCATGGCTCACCGCTGAGCTCACGCTTGAATGGTGGCCAGAAATTGGACACACAGCTGGTTCCTTCGGGCTGACAGGGTGGAAGAACATTCCTGCCCGTGCCAGTCACTCCCTCCCAAAGGCATGAGATAACCAGCCACCCATGGAGGCCAAAGCGGGGTGCAAGAGGTCACTGCTGTGCCACTTTCGCATGCTAGTGACCCACCAACGAGTCACAGGGCTGCCAGCTGTGAGCTGAGCGCGCACGGAGTGGCAGAAACCCAGTAAACAGAGATGGAGTGTTTCCCCACAGGTTTTTGCCTTCCTCTCATCCCAGAAGTGCTAAACCTCAGGATTGGGCTTGAAGAAAAAGCCAAAATATGGGCAGAGGTCAAGAATCCAGGCCTGAGTTTGCACAAAGTCAGAACAGCCTCTGAACATCAGTGGGACGGAGACACCAGGCTCCAGCTCCGGAACTGGTCACAGCTTATTTAAAGCATGTGCAATTAAAGCCCATAGCTTAAAAGCATTCAGCCTTTCTTGCCTTGCTGTGTGTTTCCACTACTGTAGTCCTGGCTTGGTTAGCTGAACCCTGAGCCTTTCTTCACTCATTTGTATCATATACACACATACACACACATGCAGAGGCTGTAATTACAGTGATAAAACACTCCTGTTCCCCCGCTCTTTTATCATTAGCTCTCCAAACAATTTGCAAAAAGAGATTGGTATCATTATCCCTGGATAGCAAATACAACCAGTTAAACACTCTCATTAGTGGCTCCCTGAGCCCAAAAACCATCCTCGAGGTGCAGGCAGGTGCGGGCTCTGCCTTTGCTCACGGCTGGGTGGGAGCGCACGCACGGGTCTCCCCGTGCAAGCAAATGCAGTGAGGCCAAGCGAGCCGGGGGAGCGACACCCAAGAGTCCCGCCTGTGGCAATTACTCAGCAAGATGAACTGCTGCTGGCCCAGCTCCATGCATAAATCCCAGTGCGGGGATTAACATCTGACTGTAATGGTAATAATAAAATCCAACGCATACACAGCATTTTTCATTCTGAAGGATCCCAAAGCACTTGAATAACTTAATTCCGTTAGCTGTCTCCTGGACTTTATAAACACGGTGCTTAATCATTCTGTGCCAGTCGAAGACGGCTTTGCTCTGGGCATGGTGAGGTCTCTTTGCAAAGGCCCCGGTGGGAGAGGAGAGGCTGTCCAGCATGGGCTGGAACAGGTGTCCTCTTTTGGAGGAAAATCCCTGGGAAACGGGGTTTGGCACTTTGCAGGGTCAGAAGGACCCTTAGCATCATTAAGGCTTCATTTGGCTTTCAGGGCTCCCTGTAACAGGTAAAGTTCCCTTCTCCAACCCCTTCCCATGCTCTTCTCTCTGGGATCAATGGCACAAGGACAAAAAACCTATTTATGCCTGGAGTTAAGGGCCTGAGTAGTTCTACCCATCCACACTCCCTCTTACTGCTCTTCATGGACAATGGTCCAGCTCACAAGCTAGTCCTTCATCAAAGGGTTCTTCACACATCACTGACAGACAAGTCTTACCAAAATACTTCCTTATAAAAAGAAAGGCATGATGCATAAAACGATTGCAAACTATTTGTTTTTACTTCTTTCCTTTTCTTGGTATCCTTTGGCCATCTAAATCAGACCTGAAACATTTCTGTGGAAAAAAACAAAGAATTTTTTTTTTCACCTTTGGAAATGAGACCACCTCTACTCTATTTACTCTGGAAGGTTCCACAAACAAAGAAATCACTAGTAACACTACAAAATCAGTGATAATCTTAGAAACGGGGCTATTCAACTGACTTGAGCTTCTTTATCTTCCTGTTTGTTTCAGGTAGAACTGATTTAGCCCAAATGCTGTGGCTGAAGATACAGAAGAAAATATTTCTGTTAAAAGCAATCCTTGTTCCCTGAGCTTTTGGCACAAAAGTCTCAAACACACACCTGAGATCACTGAACAGTCTTCAGTCCAATGCAGGATGTCAGGAAGCCCAAGGTTGAAAACCTAAAAGGGAGGAGAGAGAAGAAGGAGAAGGAAAAGCAGAAGGAGAAGGAGAAGACCCAACTCCCAGCCCATCTCTTGTGGGAGCTTCTGTTTTTTAAGTTTTCCTGGCTCTCTTTATGCTTGAGAGGTAATGCTGATGGGCTGCCGTGGTAAGTATGGGGAAGGCTTGTGTCTGACAAGACAAAAGCCTTAATTTTCACTTAAAGAAAAGGAAAAACAAAGCCAACTAATGACAGTGCACCAGTTCTTCACTAGAGATGTGTTTATTTTCCAATAGGAATACCATACCAGTGTATCTGAAGTGGCAAGTGGTTGGCAGTGCTCCATGCAACAGGCTCAAGGAGTGGAGCTGATGGACGCTCTGGTTGCACATGGTACGCTGAGGACAGGAGGACTCTGGAGGGCTGACAAAGGCTTGTGACTCCCCAAACGTGGGCAGTCCCGACTCTGAGCCCTGGGGGGTTGCGGACGCTGTGCACTGCTTTGGGTTGGCTGGGACTTGGCATGTGCTCTTGTGCAACAGAAGTCAGATACAAGAATCAGGTGGCTAGGTTCCCTTGGGGCAAAAATGTGACCATGAGGGTCAAATGAAAGGGATGCCCACACTGTGTTTCTCATTTTCTCCGTAGACCTGCTTAACTCTAACTTTCGTAAGTAGATCAGTAGTCCAGATGTTAATGGAGTCATTCACCAGCTCACAGATGTGTCTTCCCATCAGGACTGTCCTGTCTCCACAACCAGTTCACTGCTGGCTTCAACTCTCCAAATCTGCACAGGTCTGGTACCTACTGAACTCCATCATCCACAGCTATAGGCCATGAACCCAAACCAACCTCTTCTCTTGCTCAGCTGCCCAGGGGAGCCCTTCTTCAGGGGAACAATGCATAAGTATTTGAAGAAGATTGGCTCTGGGAGTCTCAGTCAGTAGCACTGGGCATCGTGAGAGGGATTCAGCGGGCAGCGGCTGCCCGCACTACTTACCCTGCATGAAGTTCAGATGTGCTCTTGCAGACAAAGAGCTGGTAGGAGAGAGAGAAGGCACCCCTTATACTTCAGGGTGAGGCTTATTTGTGCCTCAGAAATACATTTTCTTCATACCAAGGAGGATTTTTTTGCTGTTCTGAGCTTCCTGCCTTCCTTTTTTTGTCAGTATCATGATGATATTTTTTTTTCCAGCCTATGGTACCTTTCTTTCACTTGGCACCTTCGTACTGTGCTCCATCTTTCTCCGGCTCACTCAGTGATGATCCAGACCCAGGACAGGTAACACCAAGGGTGTTGGCGAAGGCTGCACCAGGCAAAGGATTTCATCTTGTTGGCCTCAGTCCATATGTGGTGACATAACACTTACCACCTTGCGGACCTTACGTAATAGGCTAATGGTCTCTGTACAGCTCCTCTGGACAGGTTATGATGTTGCAGGAGGGAAAGGGAGGGCTGTTTCACTGCAGCTACCAGTGTTTACTGCTCACCCAGGAAATGTACACGTGCATCAGTCATTCTAGCCCAGCACTTCTGGCAGGAAATCTTTCCCTCCAGCAAGTAAATTCCACAAGGAAAAATCCCTTGTACAACAGTTTGATCTTCCTGACCCTGCTCCAGCCTCAGTCGCTCGCTGCATGCTCCAGGGGACTTTGAGGAAACTGGCTTGTCAGGATGGAGCCTCTGAAACTCGACAGTGCAAACTCTTCTCCCCGGGGATCTGAAGGAGCGGTCCTCAGTGGAGAAATCAGGAATGATCCCATGGAGAGCCGCCAACTTTAAGGCACAACAACACTGAGCTATGAGATCTCTACCCGCTTGGCATACATCTCTCACCACATGTGTTGACACAGAGAAATGTTGCCACATCAAGTTGTACGTGGCAGTCTCTGTCAACACTAGTCAAAGGCAGTAAGAACTGCTCAGGGCAGCTATTTTTTTTTTGGAAATGTCCTGAATAAAAGGGCTAGAGCATGCCTCAGGGACAGGGCCTGTAGTTAAGGGTGGCCATGCAAAGGGGCAATCCTGCCTCAGGGAATCCTGAGCCACTCTCAAGAGAGAATAATTGCTGTTAACATAAACCAAAACCAAATGACCTACCCCGGGCCACCATGGGGACACAAAGCTCTGCCCAGTTTGCCATCCCTTCCTTTCCTTGCTTGCCCCCTGTTCTGACAAGCCCTGTTTTATTGCCCCATGCCACCCTGAGATGGGGAAGATGGGGCATTAGGGTGATGGGAACTCTTGCTGTGCAGACACACAGCCCCGTGCAATACACCCTGGGTAGTCATTGCTCAGCCCAGCTTGGAGGAATCTCCATCACCAGCAACTGAACCAAAGATCTAGCTACAGCACTTAACATAATCTGTTCCCAAAGCATCTCTTCTTGAAAGTGTTATCCCCAGCAAACACTGCTGGAGGGACAGCGCTTATATGGAGAGGTAACCTCACTGCCTCCTCTACCCAGACCTGAGCGTTGGCTTGAGCTTTGCACACATGGCACTGGCAGATCATGTCCCAGCCGGTCCGTATCCTGCCCTTAGGCAGGATACCTGCCTGCCCCCAGCAGGCATGACCCAGGATTTAGCCTGCTTGCAAGCCAATATCCAGGAATGGTGGACTTCAGGGTCCAAGGGAACATTGTAGCCATGATGCTCCCAAGGACACAACCCATGAGCGTAACTGCACCCAAAAAGCTACAGTTCTGCTAACAGCCTGGACAGAGCAAAGCAGAGCTCAGCACTGATGTCCAGCCCATCTGGGAAGACCAGGGAGTGCTCAGATAGCTCCGTTCTCTCACTTGGCTCCACCCAGCTCTGACTAAATTATCCCTACAGCAGCCAAATTAACACTGACACCTCCATGCCAAGGTTACAAGGGACTGCAGTGCAGTGGTCTGGGTCATGCTGCAGCTGCAGCACCTGAAGCATCTAACCTTTGCAAGAACATCTCACGCTCACTTGCCCTCGGTTTGCTTCAGGAAGGCAGTGGCATTGCTGCAAGCAGCCTGTGGCAGGCTTAGTTGAGACAGATGCAGTAAGCGGGCCTGCTTGGGCCCATGGTGCTGATCTTGCAGCTGACATTATTCCTACTACCACCACCTACCATTAGAGGGGCAAGGGCAGCAGAAGAGAGGGCCAGACACTCAAAGTGACTTTAATCACCAGGGACCTCCAAGCCTTGGAGGAGGAGTTGGCTCCACTGATTGCCAAGCCAGTATCCGTGAAGGCCGGGGCAATCCTAGGACCATGTATGGGAGGCTCATTTTGCCAGAGCTGGTACTTCTGCACAGCAAGGAGCAAGGGTAGATCAGAGAGAAGAGACATAGGTTTGCTTCTTCATGTTTCAGGCAGCTCCAGGACTGACATCTCACGTGTGAGATGGACCTTTCTGCCCAGGAGAAGCCAGGGAAGGAGTAATTTCCTTTTTGTTGTTGTTTTTTAAATCTCCAGTGGTTGGGCGGACATCCAGCTCCTGGGGGCAGTTTGCGCTGTTGTGAGCAGTCTGTCCTCAACACCTGCATCTCTAGCAGCAGGAGCAGACCAGGAGCAACGTGACTTCCGCAAAGCAGACGGAGCACTGGAGCTGCTTTGCAGAGACAAGGAGCAGTGTTGTGACTTTTTCCTTGCAACTTCTAATTCTCCCTGTAAAAGATTTTTTTTTTTTAACTCTGAAATATGAATTGGCTCTTTGGGCACAGTCTAACTGGGGGCGGATGCCAGGCCCTGGCTCCGCCAGCGTCTCCACAGCTCCGTACTGGAGGTTATGCCAGTTCTGAGCAGCAGCTTCTCAATGAAGCTTCTCAGCCAGGTGCCTCCCATCTCCAGTTTTCTTTCATAACCTTATTACTGGGCAGCAGGGAAGCTGTGGCTGTCACAGATGTTTCACCTGGCATTTCTCACTCCAGTCTGCAAATCCATTTTTTTTTCAGCCAAGGGAGATGAGGATATATATTTGACGTCGTTTCTTCTAACACAAGACTCAGCAGCAACCCAACTTTCATCAGTGCAGGCTCAAAATCTAGGTGATTCCATCTCAAAGCTACATTTCTGCCAATGTATATTTTCTTTCCCCTTGATTTGGTCCCAGGTATGCTTGTCAATAAAACACTACGGAGATGTTTGGAATTAAATACATAGGTTGGGTCCTCAAAGAAACCCAAGGGGACACAGTAGGCAGAGCTGGCTGCAGTGCAGAGGGGTTGGATGACAAATTCTTTCTAAGTTCCTGTTTGAGAAAGCTCAGCCATAAATGATAACATAATAACAGTATCTCCGACCCAGAGCAAGTGGTGGTACTTCTCCATTCACACCCCGAGGAGGTGTGAAGCCCTGGAGAAGGGCAGCTGATGTGCAGGGGAGTGCGCAGGCAGAGCATCCTGGAGCTCTCCCAGGCTGAGGGCAGAAGGCAGAAGCAGGGGAAGGCTCGGCAGAGCCGGTCCACGGATGCCCATCTCAACCTCTGTGGCATGCTTTCCATCGCGAGCCCTCCGCCGACGCAAGCAGCGCAGCGGGGATCTCCAGCTCTGCACCCCTGCGCTGAGGCCTCGCTCACACGGCCAGTGGCAAGGTCAGCAATAAACCCGCGCCACTCGAGTCCCTGGGGCCCAGTCGGTGCCTTCAGCGCTCCAGCCTGAGCTGGGCTTTGCTGTCCTCCTCCCCCCAAGGACACGTTTAGCAGTGCAAGAGCTAAGGACACATTTGCATTTTGCCCAGATTGGCCAGTTAGTTGGGAACCTTCAGTCTTGTCACTTGCTTATTTTTTCTGAAGCAATGAAAGAGATTTCCCAAATCCAGTTGGATCTAGGATTACACGCAGGCAGGGGCACCATCAGTCTCTGTCAGTCATTCCCTCCAAGGCGGAGAGTTAGCAACAAAGGAGCTGGAATGAGTGAACGACAGCGCTGAGCCCCATTCCTCCTTGCCGTTGCCACCGTGCAGTGGTTCTTCGTGCAAAGGGAGAGCAGAGAGGCCATGAGAAGCTACTGTTCAGATGTGGGGACATTTCACCCCCACTCTATTCCCCTTGCAAAGGCTTGTGGAAGAAGCATGGAGAACAGGATTCTCATGTGGGAGCTTGTGTCTCTTTTATCAGGGAGAGAGGGAAACACCCTTGGCCCAGCTGACAGTTTGACATGGTTCTTGATTGATGGGCATTTCAGGGGGTAGCAGCAAAAGGGCAACAGTGGAGGGAAAAGTGTCTAGCCAGGGAAGAGCCATGGTCAGGCCAGCACGAAAACTGTAAGACTTTGCTTCTTACTGTCTTTTCCTTCAGGCAAACAACTCCTTCATTCAGTTCAGGGATGTCCAGACTGGACCATCCTGGTGTCGTAGGCTTCATACAGAAAAAGCAGAGGTTTCTACATGAAAAGCTAACACAGAAACTGGAAGCCTTGGATCACCCCCAGTGCTTGCAGAGTCTTCTTTGCTGATGGATGTCATTTTAGAAAGAGATGCTGAGATGCGGGGACAGCAGCACATGCCTCTGCTACTGAGGAGACCTCAGCTGGAGGCAGCTCCATCATCCCTGAGCACCTCACACCTTCCCCAAATCCCTCCCTGCCAGGCAGAGTTGAATCACAGGGGTGTTGTCTGGAAGGGACCTCTGAATGTCACCTGGCCTGATCAGAGCAGGCAATTGCCCACACTAGATTGGGTCAACTGTGGTTTGTCTAGCAGAGTCAGTAGACTCTGCACTGATGGAGAGTCCATAACCACTATGCAAGTACTAGTTAACTCCCCTGCTGCAAATGATTTTGAAAGGAAAATAGAAATAGTTGCTATAGTTGCTATTCCCTGTAACAACTAGTTTCCTCTGGGAGGACACAAGCCTTCCCGTGTCCTCAAAGTACCATTCTGGCAAGTGGTGTCTGAGGCTGCTGGTCTCCTATCAGAAACCATACTTCCTTTGTGTGTCTCAAGTAGAAGATCCTGGATTATGATTTATTGAACTTACACTTTCTGCTCAAAGAGAAGAGCAAGAGGGGTCCAAAACTGAAACTTCTGAATCACTCAGCAGCTGCCGAGAGCCAGAAGCTCTTCATGGCACACACCAACCACAAAATGTCAGGGCCAGGAGCATGTTCCAAGAAGAGCAGGCGAGTGCCAGGATGGGTCACTAGCAGCACCCAAGCACTGTATGAGCAGAGAGGGTCTGCTATATATCACCACAGCTTGCTCGCGCAGCACAGGCTGGGCTTGAACCTCACACTCCAAACGGTGATAAAAGCTGCTGCAATTACGTTCAGTGTCCCCAGACTATGACTGTGCTAATGCAGGCGATCTGAGTTCAGCGGTTGAAATAAAGAAGTACGAGGGTAGAGGAAACCTCTGTTTTCTCGTCAAAATGAGCACTTCCTCTCTTCCCCCCAGAAGATTTCTCAGATGGAAATGTTCCATTTCAGTTCTGGTTTCAATTTTCTCATTTAAATGAATATATAAAATTTAGCAAATCTGGTCTCAAAATACTACTTCAAAACAAAAATATGAAATAATTCATTTTTTAATGCCTAAATGAAATTTTTCCAGACCTTTTTTTTTTCCCAGAGGAAACTATTTTCTTAATTTGATCTAAATTCAGGAAAAGTTTTGATTGCTCTGAATCTCCATTTAGCAAAAAAAGCAATAAATTATTAATCTAAAAAAATTTCATTCAGCTCCATCCAGACCTTCCTGCTCCAGCCCCCAGCTGTCTATGGGGAATGTCTGAATCACAGAATGAAGACAAGGAATGGGTACAAGGAGGTGATAATTTATAGCATACTGCATCACAGGCCTTACGACATGCCAGCAGGATAGGCATTTTGTAGATGCTATAATTTAGACAAAGAGGAAATTAATTCCTTGCTAAAGAAGAGCTTGAAAGACAGCATGGGGAGCACTTGCTTCACTAGATCTTCTATCCTTCTTCCCAGCTCCAGCGAATTTGCTGTTATGAAGCCCATATCTGAAGCTGCTTTAGCCTGTAGCAGGTACAAGGCATTTTTTTTTTCCCAGTAAGAAAGTGATTTACTGACCCCTTGAAAAAAAACAAGTTCCATATCTGGACACATCCTGCCACTCACCATTAAAAGCCTTAAAAGCCCATTTATTATCCAAGTCAACTTACATTTGCACTTCTTGCAGTCTTTTATCGCCTTTCTCCTGTCACCTCCTGGTTGCTTGTGCTTTGCTCTTTAGCTCTTAACTCTGCACAAATTTGGAGGTGATAATTGTTTGCCAGTCTTCTCCAAGCTTCATCCACCCTGTGCAACTCATGGAGCAGTGATGGGGTGAGAGTCTCTCTGGAAGCTCCCTCTGCAAGACGCCTGCAGCTTTATGCCCTTGCAGGGAGTCTGAGCAGCCTAAACCTCAGTCCTTCACTTGAGGGATATTAAGGTGTTCATGACTTTGGGCTGCTGGGGGAAAACAACCTAGTTCCTTTAGCAAAATGTGTCCAACTTCATTGCTACCAGCAACTTTACCTTCCCATACAACTTTCAGCACCACGCTCCTTGATCATCTACACATACTGACAGGGTCAAAAATAGAATTTAAATCTGTTTTCTGCACCTATGACAGGAGGTATTTAGCACTGATTAGGGCCATTCTGGAGCCAGGCTTGGAGATAGACCTCGCTGGAGATAGGCTTTGTTGACGTGCTGAAGGAGATGATCTACGAAAACCAAGTATCCTCTTCTGCAGCTCATCACCTTGTCTGTCATGTGTTGAAGATGTGTTCAGCTTGGCTGGAAGGATTTGGTCACTCCAAGCCCGACATTGGTTATTCAGCAGTGCTTCTCATTATGGCATGTTCTGTTTATGCACAAGAGATTAAAATTAGATTTATTAAGTGGCAATTGTCAGAAACACCTTCCTTGGATGAGGGAGATAATTTTAGAAAGGTTTCCCAGGGAAACAAGACTTCTGGACATGTTTTTGTCTCTCTGTGTCTGTGTGAAGGCTAACTTTGGCTAACTAACTTTGGAAGGAGATGACAAGTTTCAACAAAATTTGGTCAAGAGGTCAAAGTTATTATATTCCCACTAATTTTGTGAAAATAAAGGGACAGAGGAGGGAAACTCTTTGGGGACTGGGAATGGAGAAACAGTTGATAAATCCATACCTTTTTATCTATCAGAGAAGCCATACAGGAAAGAGCTGCTGGAAGACAAGTTATTAGTGGCCATTCTCGGAACAGCCTGTTTTGTCCTAATCTTCTTTTATCTCCTGATTTTTTTCATAGATTTTCCAGAACATTTGTCATTTCTCAGTAGCTGTTTGGCTATTTCACACCCCGCAAGGCAATGGGACTCATGATGGGGCCTTCCAAATCATCCTCTTTGCCACTTTTATGTTACTTGAACTCTTAATTTATAAGGTTCAAGTTCTGTATTTTAACAAGGGCTGCTGAAAGCCACTCATTGCTTCGTTCTTAAAGGCACCATCATACCTATGTACCTCCAGGTTTCCCTTGGTGCAGCTCTCCCTCTCTTCTGATGCAAATTCCAGAGGCACCCAAGATAGCAGCACTTCAGCTGCTCTTCTCACAACCCTGCTTTGCTCCAGGACATCAGTCCGATGTCATGCATCCGCGACTCCTCACCCCGGAGCACCATGCTTCTCAGGTGACATCAACATTGCTGGGCACCTTCTGCCTGAGGAAATCAGGGCCACTAAATCACTTGAGGATTTTCTCCTTCGATTTTCCACAGTCTTTCCCCTTTCTGACAGACTCGCCAGCTGCAGCGCCCACCACAGTCTTCCTCACATTCCCAAAGAGCACAGGCAGGCTACTCTTATTAACCTCCCTATGTTTTTCATTAAAGGTCAGTTCTGGCTGTGTGCCTCCAAGTCCTCCTTCAGCTAAAAGGACACCAGTCACTGGAATCCCAGAGTTTTGCTGACTAATTTCCACTGGAATCAGGAAGCTGAGGTTACAGGGAGAAGTTATGAATGAAACAAGCAGGCGCTGGGCTCCACACAGACCAAAGGCATTACTAACCCACACGACATGTAATTAAATTGTGGAACTCATTGCCACAGGATGCTGCAGAGGCCAAAAATACACACTACTTTGAAAAGAGATTAGACAAATTCAGAGGGCAGACTCCGTGGTGGCTATTATAGGGGATGGTACACATACCACTCCTGGCTCAGGAAGTACCTTAGACATCAATTGCTAGAAAATGGAAGGGTATCTCAAGGGCAGCATCACTGCTCTGTATCTGCCTTCAATTTGGCATTATCGCTGTCTGGGAGAGAGCTACCTCAGCTGACCCAGGTCCAGCTGCAGCTTGCTCTGCTGCTGTCTGCAGCTGCATTCACAGATGTCCCGTGTGACGAATGACACCCTACAGAGCAGTGAAACATTTCACTGAGCCCAGCACCCTTGTCCTGAGCAGGACTGGTCCCAGCTCCGGAACTCTCCCTCCAAGCAGGCTCTTCCCAGCTGGGAGGCCTCTCGGTCCCACCACATTGCTTCCCCATGACGTTGCTAGCCAAAGGCTAGCTGCAGCTGGAGGCAAGAGCTGTCAAACCACAGTGCCAGGATGCCCTCGCGCCCACCAGCTCTTTGGGCTTGTCGCTCTCCTCTTGCACTGAGCTCGGTGGGCTCGATGAACACCAAGCCAAAGCCCTGTCTTCCCCTCCCTCTTTGCCTGCTCAAGAGCAGCACCGCTGAGGATCTGCTTTAAGTGACTTCATGCCTCTAGCCATGTGGGTTCTTATCAGCAGCTTGGATGTGCTTCTGATGCAGAACTGCAGTGTTGCACTTTGTCAGGGCTCAAGGTTGCTGCCTACTTGGCAGACTTCCACGGCAACTGGCTCTGCTGAGTCAGGCTGGTCATGGATCTAATAGCAGGGCTACGAACAGGGCAGCTTGCCCAAGCGTGGGTCGCGCTGCAGCCCACCTCCTGCTCCCTGCAGGTCTCGGTCGCTGCGCTTCCCCAGGCCCTTTGCAGGCTCGTGCACCGCTGCTCTCCCCGCGCTCCTTGGCTTGCTTCCTGCACGCTGCGGGTGTTTCGCATCCACTGGACCATGGTGGCTTCATTTTCAATAGACTCTCTCTGTCCTGGGTTCCTCTGGCTGGAGTCTGCTCTTGCCCGCTTTTGCTCTCTAGGTCTCTACATCAGCCTGCCACAAGGACTCCTCTTTTTTTTTTTTTAACAAGATTATCAGAAAAAAAAAGATGTAGCACTTGTCAGTGCTACATCTGCACGGGCAGGTGCCTTCTGCAAGGTGCCTTGGCTTGGTGAGCTTGGAACTGTATTTTTATATGTGCTTTGAATGGCAACGCCTGGCATGAGTCAGATAGGAGGGCGCTCTCTGCACTCACTCTCCCATGCTGGGTGTTTTAGAGAAAACAGAGGTGTTTAGAGCAGGACACAGTGTAAAGCAATGCAACTAAACATGGAAAGAGGTGGAGGAGTAAGGGAGATCAAGACATGGGTAAAGCAACAAGAAGCATTGAGGGGAGGTCAGTCTAGGAAAGGCGTTGTAATCCCCGGGGGAACAGCAAGACCTGGCTCTAATGCCAGGAATGGCAATGGGGCAGAAAGAAAGAGAAATATAGCAAGTTCTGCTGTGCACAGGTTTGAGTCCTGTGTCATTGCTGGGAGCCACATTTTCCTCCATTTCTATTTTGATTAAAGCTTCCAAATTCTATCTTGATGCTAAGGAGGTAAGGCTGCAGTGCCCAGAATGCAGGGCAGGAGCGGCAAAGTTGCTGCTGAGATGGGAGCAGGGCCACTTGCTGGTGATGCACCAGCAAAGCCTGCGGTGCGGGAGCGTCTCAAGCCCTGCATGTCGGTGGGACACCTCTGAGAGCCACAAAGGCAGCCTTGGCCCAGGTCTCAGAGCAGATGGAGATCAGGGAAAGAAGATGACACATGTTCTGCTGCTCTTTCCCCCTTCCACCCTTTAGTCACGCACATCTCCGCTGTTTTCTATGGAGGAATAACTGTACTTTTTCTAAAGAAAAAAAAATCTGTCCTCTCAGCCGCTCCACAAGCCTTTGCACTTGCTAGGACTCTGCTCACTCCTTCCTGCCTCATCCTCCTTTCTTTCTCCTCCGCTTCCCTCCTCCCTGCAGCTCCTCCCCAGCCTCCCTGCCCTGCTCCCCCTGCCCCCTTCCCAGGCCTGGAGGTACAAATGATTAGATTTTCAGCCCAATTAAGGCAGGCTGTCGCCTGGCTGGGACAGAAAAGGTTGGCTCTGGAAGGTGGGAAACAAGCTTTGACAGGTCCTGGCGTCCCCAGCGCCCTCCGATGGCACTGCCCGCTGAGCTCCTTTGTGCTTGCTCCAGGAGCGGGGCCAGGGCCCAGCTGGGGGTGTGTGAGGGTCTCCTCCTGCCCCTCCTCTTCCCAAGCTGAGCAAGAAGAATAGCTAATTAAGAGGTCTAAATGCAGGCAAAGCTAATTCCCTATTCAGAGCCGCTGACGGGCAGTGGGGAGGGAGGGGGAGGCAGCAAGCGGAGAGCTGGAGAGCGTGGCATGGTCTCCTCTAGCAGCCCAGGGCATGGGGGACGGGGTTAACTCTCTCCTCCCTGCCCTCAGTGAGGGCAAGCTGTGCTGGGGAGCTGGGGGCCCCGGTGACACGGCCGGTGTCATCCCTAGCATGGGGCAGGATGCGCATTTGTGTCCCCACCGGAGAGGCACCCCTGGTTGGAGGGAAGATGCTCTTGGGTTTGTTCTCTGCAAGTGGTAGCCAAGGAGCAGGAGCAGAGAGAGTTCATCCTCTTGCTCAAGGCCCTCACTGCCTCTCCTGATCCCGTATCGCACCCCAGAGCTGAGCCCTGAGCAGTGCTGCAGGGTGGGTGGGCACAGCTTGACCTCCCGTGCTGCACCTGCCCTCTGGACCATCCCGGTTCATCCCGAATGGAAAGCCCTGAGCAGGATGCATTGGCTTGTGCTGCCTTTGGCAGCATGACCTGAGCCCAGCACTAATGTCCGTGCAGACACGCAACCTTCCACCCTGGGAGCAGGGTGGGCAGCTTACCCCAACTCTCACCTCCGTCTGGCACCATAAATTCAAGCTAGAGCTTTCCACCCCGCTGCCTTCAGCTAAGCTGATGAATTTAACCAGACCTTGTGCCTGGTGGGGGTTCAGCATGTTTTGAAGTCAGTGCAAAAGGGAAAGCCTGAGCCTGCAGGCACGTGCCCACATTTCAGCCCTGCCCAGAGCAACCCGCACTGCTTAGCAGAGAGTGCTGTAGACTGGAAGGAGCAGAGTTTCCAAAGTCCTTCCAAAAAGTCCTCTGCAAAAATCCAGCCTCTTGATTCGTGCACTACCTCCAGCTCCTTCCACAGGTCTGCACACCTCAGCCAGATGCACCGAGTGTGCATTAGGGTTTACATCCAGGTGAGGATATCCCCAGGGATTCCTGCCCTCAAACTGACTCCAAAGCCTGGAAGCATATCCAGTATGGACCAACATAGCATTACTCTGTCCAGCACTGTGTCAAATTATGCTGAGGATCCAGTTATCTAGTTCTAACATCCAGCTGTTTCTCCCAAAGACCAAATGTTTCTCCTACCCCTACTGCTTTCAGGCAGTCCTTGTTCACACAGACTATTTGAATGAGGCTTGGTCCAAACTATGTGCTATCCAACAACCCTCTCCTTCCAGGCAATATCTGAAGCCAGAGAGCTGAGATATTGCCTCTCAGGCAATATTTGAAGCCACAGAGCAGCAAATAGGGATTTCTCATTTTTTCCTCTTTCTTGTAGGGTGCAGGACTCTCCCACCTCCATCTACACTGCCATTGAAGCAAACAGGCAGTAGAAGATGACTGAATCGTCCTGAAAATGCAATTCCAGCCCTTCCTCAGCTGATGGGAGCCAGAGATTACCTATAGAGGGATGAGTGAATTCAATAATAATTAGCCTCCCAGCATGAATCGCTGCCCTGTTGGGAGGGATGAATAGTGCCAAAAAGTATTCTGAAAGCTTTTGGCTGCCGAGAGCCAGAAAAGCTCGGGCCAAATTGTGGTTAGGAGGAGACTGGCATCTCCAGAGAGCTTCCCAGCCCGGCAGCTGCCGACCTGCCTTACTCTCAACTGGCCCTGGGAGCAGCTGTGCTTGGTCTGCCCCAGCCTGGGGCTCTGGAGGAGCTGGAGCTAGTTGAGGGCCAGTGCAGGAGATTTACAGGATTGCTTAGCGTTTTGTCCAGCTTATGAGACAGGACAAAGGAAGATTTTGTTGGTATAGTCACCACCTTCAGTGGCTACTTTCCTCAAAAACTTTCCAAGTTCTTCTGTGAAGAAATTCTTGGCACCAGGTGCCTTTTCCTAGAGGACAGTGGTAGATCTCAAGCTCTTGGCATGCTTGCTGGTTCACACCAAGCCAGTGTCTTTGGAGGCCATGTCAACCAGGTTTCTCCCAGCAGTTCTTGTCTGTGCACACCATCTAGGAAAAATTTCTCCATTGGATTTCCATTAGTTTCCTTGTCTCTGAGATTCTCTAACAAAAGAAAGAAAAAGAAGAAGAAAAAAAGAAAAAAGGGTGATTGTCTTGCCATAGATTTGGATGAAGCGATGATTCATATGTCTTTGCTTGTCTTTTCTGAGGAAAATTCTCCTAAGGAATTCTGAGCAATAAAATCTTGTAATATACCAGTGACTTGCAGGACAAGTCACCCCACACCACTCAAGATACCGGTATACCGGGCCGCTCGCCCCACGTGCTCCAGGGCCTGCTGTTTAGCCTTGACAGAAGCTGCTCTTTGAGGCCAGCTGGCAAGTGCCTGTGGCTATGGAGGGGCTGCCTTGCCCAGGCCAATCTACCCCTACTCGGAGCCAGCACCCGCACTACCGCAGGTGTCCTCTTATCTGCAACGGTTCACAGAGCCCCCTCTGCCCCACAAGAAAACCAAACTGCAGTTGGGAATGGCGTTGGGGATGCCAAAGCTGGGCTTCTCGAGCAAATTGAGGGATGCTGGGCTCCTGCATCCCTTGGGTACCAGATCTCTGCTTGAAGGATGCATCTACTGAAAGGGAGCAGGGAGGAGCACGTAAGCGGGATGCTGCGGCAGGGAGAAGCGGGTGCACAGGGTTTTTAAACAAAAATAACCTGCTTGCAGCTCGGACGTCGTGGCGTGGTCATTTCCTTGGTTGGGGCCCCAATTAAAAGAGCCAAAAGGAAAAGGCCGGAGAGAAAGAGTGAAAGAAACAACATTTCCTGCCTGAGGAGATTAACTCTCCAAATTACATGTGAACAGAGGGGGAGGCGAGAGGGGAAAAGGAAACCCAGCTTCCACCCCAATAAAAGCCAGTTCGTTTAATAAAGGAGAAGTGGGGAGGGGGAAGGGGGCTGAAAGAAAATGAGGCTGGGGGGGGTGGAATTAGCCTTGTCAAACAAGGGGCTTTGCTGTCCCAGGACTACTGCTGTATTGTTCCAATTTTTCATGCTTACTTAGCTCTCAATGCTGCACAAGACAACAGCTCATTATCGGGGGGGCGGGAGGGAGGCGAGCAAAGGGCTCCTGGGTGCCAAGAAGGGCAAGGGAAATAAAATTTTTAAAAAAAGAAGAAGAAGAAGAAATCCTTTTCCCCAGGGCTTCGGCCTCTCCCCCCTGCAGATATTGCAGACGTTGTGGCTGAGAGGAGCCCGGCACCGAGAAGCCGGTGAAAAGGCCTTTCCCTGGGACAAAAGTGGCCCTGGTGCCACCTGACAACCAGGGAGGGGGAAGGAGGAGTGACACCCTGGGGGTCACAGAAGGTTCCCCATCACCTTGGTGCCCCTTGGACCCAGAGAGGGTCCAAGGCATGGCAGGAGGACAGTGAGAGAGCACAGGGACCACGTCCCTGTGAGAAGTCAGCCAGACAAGGCCCACCCGTGACACAGTGGTCTGCTAAGCGGCATGTGCTCTGACCCTGCAGAGCAACTTCCAGCCTCCTCCCAGCATTTCTTGTTTTTTTCCTCCCCATGGTTTTCCTGATCAGATCGGCTTCGTTTATTAAGCCAAACTCACAGCAGAAAGAGTATCAGGATGTTTGCGGATAGGAAGGTATTAGTGATGCTCCCTTATAAAGTCCTGTTTTCACTGGCTCATATCTTTCTGAAAAAAAATGTTCCCTTTTAGTATCAGACCTCAAGGACATCAGATGCTCTGAGAGCTAACCCTGCAAGAAAAACCCTTTCCACCAAATCCCTCTGAGGGTGTGTTCCTTGTGCCCACCCACAAGAGCAGCCCTGAAGGAAAATGGACAACCTGAAGGATGCATCTGAGGAGTTTGAAAGAAGCAAGAGGACATAAAAAGGGAGGGCACAGTATGGAGGTAGCAGCTACCATCAGGTTGTACAGTTTTATGTGGCCTTTGGTAGAAAGACAGGTAGCAAGAGTGCAGGCTGACCTTGCAGATAACCATGTTCTTGGAGATTTCAGCCACCAGCCAAGATGAAAAAAAACTAGAGATTCTCTTGGACCATGAGGAGTAGTGGGAGCTCCAGAAGTGATTTTCTTGCCACTTGCAATGGATGAAGGATTCACTTTATGTTTTTAAACATTCACTTGCCTACCCGCTTTCTGCAGGTTAATTAATCATGCAGTGATTAAGTGTTCCTGCACTGAAGGCATTGATGAGCACTGAGATCCAGAGGTGCTGTTGTGCCCTGCAAAGTCAACCAAGGTTGTCAGCAACTGAAGATGTCAAGCTTGGAGATTACATACAGCTACATTCACATGAGCTGCGCTTTTTAGACTGGGTCACTATTTCTCAGTAAAAGATAGTTAAATCCTTCAAAACAAAACCCTCTGCAAAAAGTCATGGACATTCTCTAAGAGCCTAACCCGAGTGTTTCTCCCATTTTCCCCAATCTGCTCTGGTTTTCCAGTCCCCACTTGGGAAGCTCTCTATCAAGTAAGATCTGGAGATTCCCTCAGGACACCAGGCAGCCTTTAAACTTTGTAATTTTCTCTGTTGTTATTAAGTTCTTTAAGGCTCATTCCAGAAAAGGAAAAGCGACAG
This sequence comes from Tinamus guttatus, assembly GCF_000705375.1. Next base: position 359,332 of record NW_010589837.1, read on the forward strand.
AAATAGAGCATCACTTTTGGAGCCCAGGGAGCAGGTATCTCACCTTTGGAGCCCAAGAAGCATCCGGTGCTCCAAATCCCACCTGACCGTGGCAGGGCGTGCAGTGGGTTGTGAAGGCAGCCACACTCCTTCACTCTGTGACGAAAGGTGAAAGCCTGTCTGCCTTGTTCATACTGAACCCTGCTGTCACAGCACTGTGATATTTATCCTGGAAACTTCTCATCTATTCAGAAATAGTCCCTTTTATTAAAAAAATTGGGGCATGCCTCACTTAGAAAGCTGTGCACCGTTCCTCCCAACACAGCAACGACAGCATGTGGCAACCTCATACTTGAGCTGAAAGCTTGGGGAAGTCTACCTCATTTCTTCAAGCTCTAGAGCAGGATGCCAGGAGGTGGTTACAGCCCCAGTGTCACTACACTTTGGGGACTGTCCCAGGTCTTTTCGTGATCATAGATGCTCAGGAATACCACCCCAAATCTCTGGGACCTTCTGAGGTAGCAGGCTGTCAACTAATGTCACTTTAGACACAGTATGATGAGCCCAAGAAGCACCCGGATGGCTCCCACCATAGATCCCAGCAGCAGACTATTTAGGCAGTCACAGCAAACAAGAGCACAGTACCTCTGAACACTTATAAAGATCAGTCCCACTGCATCTTAGCCATCCTTCCATGTCCACATTCTTCCTCAATCCCTAAAATATTACAGAGCCCTCTACTTTAATGCTCCGCTCTGGGATTTCTGCACCTCATAACTTGAGCAGAGCCAGAGAACAGAAAGACTAGCTCGCACCCAGGCTGCTCAGCTGCTTTATGCGTTGGGTGCTCAGATGCTGGTAAAATCCAACTCCTCTGGCAAACACTTGGTTTGAGGTGGAAGGCATTGGGACAGGCAACATCAGAAACCCAGGCCAGGACTCAATATCACTGCTCAAAACCTTCCAAAAGGATAACCTTCAATGGACCTTCCTGTGGTCAGATCAGGTGTGCTCCCAAGATGTTCTGCCACCTTTGCTTATCACGCAGGTTCTAGACCATGGATCGGGTTTTGTGCCCATCTGCATGGGCACTGGCACCTCCCTTTTCTCCTCTCCTCCTCCCCTCTGCACTTTCCTCCCTCAGCTTTGCCTTCAGTCAGGAACAAATTCCAGGGATTTTGCCTGGGGGCCCAGGGAGCGGGGATGCGAGCTGGTCTCCATCTGACTGCGACGGAGTCTCTCCCCCTCGCTGGAAATTGAAAGCAGAAGCCATGGAGCAGTGACAAAAATCTGCATTACGTTATGGCAACTGTATTTTTTTTTTGAAGATTTTATAATACATCGTTTTGAAACTCTGCCAGTGATCATCATCAAAGTGAGAGAAGCGCCTTGGAGAGAACAATGCTGCAGAGAGTGGGGGGCCGGGTGGCGGGTATTGATGTGTAAGCCTTTAGAAAGCCAGCTCTAGAGACAGCATGGGAGAGTTTTTTCCCTTTTTCCTGAAGCGCAGATACAATTTAGGATGGTAACAGCAGCCAGTACCTCTAGAGCTCTAGATAGAGCCACTGGGTTTCATTAGGCCGGGGTGGTGGTTTAACCCACCCGTTGCTGCCTTTCGCGTGTCGCTGCGCTCTGAGTCCCGGGAGGGCAGCACGAAGGGCAGGGTTGAGGGGTAGGAAGTGCACAAGTGTCCAAATCGGGAGCTCAGGAGAGACCAGATGGAGAGGAGCAGTGGGGAAGCGCAGAGAGTGAGATGCTCCAGACAGGGCCAGGGCTCCGCATCCCACTGAGAACCAAAACCTCAAGCCGTCATCGCCTCAAAGGGCAGCAACTCAGCCCTTGCCGGCACAGCCCCAGCGCCACAGCCCTCCCAGCTCTTCCTTATAACAACCTGCCTCGAAGCCCGTGGAAGCCAAGGGAAGAGCCCCACAGAAAAGGAGAGAGAGACCCATACTGAGGAGCACCCTCAGGTGTCCTGGGACTTGCCTGTCACAGCCTGCTTCCAGGTAGCTGTGGTGGCCACAATGGGATTCCCACTGGTGTCCCAGAGCCTTTCTTGTGGTGAATTTTCACTGGCTAAACCAGTCAGAGCCCTCAGGGTGGTTGATTTAGGAGGAGGCAGAGAAGAGATACCTGCATAATATTGTCTCTGAGCAGATATAACTCTGATTTGTTGGTGTTCATGTAGCTGGAACAAAAAAATCTTCAAGTTCACTGCATGCCATAGCCTCTCACTTTTCCATTGCACATATGAAATTCACTCCAGGCGTTTCTAGATTTGATTTTTGCTGCCCAGAAAGCACTGGGCTCCCACTTACTTGCACACCTGGCTGGGGACGGAGTCTCTCTTAAGTTCAATGAATATTCAGAATAATTTTTACTGAGTGGAGTACTACTGGTGGAAAACCTTGAAGAGCACCTTTACAGTGAGAAGTCTGGGGGCTGAATATGGGAATCCAAAACTGGCAGGTGAAAGAAGGGGCACTGACCTAAGGTAAACCCCAAATGAGAACTGTAAGGCCGAGCTTTGGAGGAAGAGGCTTCCTGAATAGAGTTCTTTGGTTTTATTGCAAGTTTCCATATTTTTGATTCTATTTGTTTTAGCAGGAAAATAAAAATCCAAACAAACCACCCAAAGTATTGTTTCAGGTCATTTTTTTCCTCTTCCAGTTTTCATTCTGGTTTGGAAAAAACAAACAAAAGAAAACAAACTGAACAAAAAAACAAACAAAGAAAAAATCAGTCATTTTCTGTAATTTTGTCACATCGACTCTGTCAGAAGCATCACTGGCTCTATACAAACTCATAAGGAAAAAAGCTCTTTTTTTTGTCACCTTCACAACATCACACAGTTGTACCAACTGTCCAGGCATCGTGGGTACGTCGTGGCAGATGTCAGGAGATCCATTTTTTAACCCAGCTTGGATGACCAAATGGGAAGAATCTAGGTCCCAGAGCTATCGCTTGGTCTCACCTGCTCCTTCTTCCCAGTCTTGAGTCCAGTGACCTTTAAAACACTGGCTCTGTTCATGCTGACTCTGGTGACCTCTTCCAGATGTGCCAGGTTCACCCCTGCCTGGATCTGCAGATTTTGTTGGTACTGCTACCATGGGAATTGGGGCTGCAAGTTAAGTGTGTTCCCACGCTTCTCTCCCAGGAGACTCCAGGCTGAAACCATCTCACCCAGCCTTGCTCTCATGTTCTGTACCAAAGTCCTCTTTGAGGAGAGATGCTCTTTAGGTCACTAAAGCTCATCTTCCAACCCCTTCATAAGCAAACATTTGATTCTGCAGTGGACACATTGTACTGCCATACCACAGTGCTCCCTTCCTCCAAGAGGTTCATGAAAAGCCCCCTTTCCTAGTGATCCAGAGCTGAGGTCAGCCTTGTGACTAAAAGCAGTTTGTCCTGTGAGTACTGGGACAGAGTAGAGCCAGAGCTTAGGAAGTCAAGAGGGCATCAGCAGCTGCCAGACCCTGGGAACACATCTCAGAGCTGCTGAGACTCTCCTGCCATGCAGTAGGAGGATGGAATTGCACACTGGCTCCCTGCGGCTCCATGCTACCTCCAACCTCCTCAGCCGCTCCAGTGCCACATGCAGGCATCATCTCTCCTCCTTGCCAGATGGCAAGACATAGCAGCAATTGCTCAGTTCCTTCGTGCCACAGAGAATTGCACTGACCACCAGGAACCACAAATCTTCTGAGTAAACTACAGCCCATCTCGTTAGAAGTGACGGATGGAATCAGCTCAGAGCTTCTCAGCTGAGAAGATTCCTTCCTAGCTAGCAATGTGCTGATAATTAAGTCCTGTCCTTTACAAGAAGAGTCCCCCTTACCAGTTAATCCCAATAGCAAATAATGTAAATTGACTTTGCCTTGGCCTGTAAATGGAGGGCTAACTGTGACAGCTCTATCCCAAAAGCTTTTTGGTCTCCAGCATGGAAGAGTTTCCACTGCATTGGGAGGCTGGGTGGGTGGGGAGAAGGTGCAAAATGTCTCAAGGAGATGCAAGCTCAGCTGGGGCTCTGGCGGTAACGTCCCAAGGTGGATGCAGGTGGGAACAGTCTCAGCTCACCGTATCTGCGAGAAGAGGAGTGCACCTCCTGCACTGAGGTGGTCCAGGAAGGCATGCTGGGGTGCGGCATGGGATACCATAGAGCCACCAACCCCTGCCCCATTCCCTATGGAGCAGCCTGGTCTTGCTAGGGCAGCATGCACCCAAGAAGTAGGTGATTGACACAAGCCCTGGGTTTCTTCCTCAGATCTGAAAAGAAGGATGCAAATCCCTGTTCTTCCTGTCAAGCAGAGATGCCCTATCTCTCCAAGAGATGGTGAGCTCAGGACTTGGAGGCCTTCCTCAGCACCACGAATGATACAAATGCCCAGTTTCCACCCAGGAGAACATTATGGCTGCTTAGCATGGACCTCTCAAAGTTGTTTTCGCAGTTACATGCCAGGCAGAGGTATTCTGGGTGAGGGTCTGTATGCCACAGAGGGAACAGGGAATATGGACATAAGGACAAGAGACAATCTACAAGCTATAGGAAACATGTTTGCAACCTCAGGAGAACAGATACCTCCCAGGAATGGGGTGAAAGCAGAGCAGATTTGTTGCTCTTTGCAAGAGCTCACTTTTCCTGCTCCCAGTCCTTCTCTCTTCATTGCTCTGCAGGTAAATTGCTTCAGCAAGTTGGGGCAAACCCACACTGCTTCAGGTGTCTATAAAATAAAGGGATTTAATGAAGTTCTTCTCAGGGAGTCTACCCACAGCCTAGGGCTTGTCATGGAGCAGATGCAGATGTGGAAAAATCTCAGACTGGTGATGTGGCCTTCTGCTTCTTCCTGCTTCAGGCTCAGGCCTGAGCCTGCATGGTCCATGCCAGGCACACCTGCATTGTGGCCAGTCCTGGGCCTGAGCATCTAAGCGAGGCCAAGGTGTGGAAGGGTAGAATAGTGTCCTCAGACTTAATGCTCTCAGAAAATGGCCTGGACACTTCAGTCTCAGCATTATATCAAAAGCGTCCTGTGCGTATAGCTAGTCTTAGAGGGTCATTGGAGTTGAAGACTATCAAAGTCTGCACTCAACCTTCATCACACAGCAGTGAGGATACTGTGACAATTCTGCAGTGCTCTTGAAAGAGGAAATGCGGATGTGTGCCAGCAGTAGCACCCCTTAAAGGATGGTGCAAAATAACCATGGCAGGATGCAGAATCCCTTTGCATTTGACATATCCTGAGGTCTTGCTCTGGGATGGGGGACCTTCTGGTTTTCCTGGCCGTGGAGCCATTTGCTACAGGGAGCTATATGCAGGGGTCTTCTGTGCAGAAGAAGATGTGACGGGATGTGACAATAGAGCGGGGTCCCTGCGCAGCTCCTGTTGACAGATGGAGCCTGCCTGACAGCCTGTATTCAGCACGAGGAGGGGCAGCGTTTGATCTTAGCAGGGAGCTCGGTGCTAACTGTGCCTAAACAGCAGCCAGGGCCTCCCCCGGCCACCATGGATGGTGCTTCCTTGGGGCCTGCATCCCCCAGGTCCATGCCAGAAGAGCTCAGGGGAGCCACCAAACCTTGGTGGCACAGGGCAAGTTGGGCCAGGTGCTCACAGTCACCTCTTGCTCAGGGCTCTACCCTGCTTGCAGATCAGGCCTTGCACAAGCACATCCCTTGGGAAGCTGCATGTGATGGGCGGTCAGAGCCATGATCGGATACCCGAGTGCTGCTTCCCCTTGTCTCCTCTCTCCCTGTTCGCACCCTTCCACTCCATGAAGGTGAGCAGGTCCTGCTGACTCGCTCGACCCTCCTCAGTCACTCACCCCGGGAAGAGCCTTCATCCCACATCCCTCCGCTATCCCTGGGTTCCTCTCCCATTCTCTAAGGACCAGCTCTGCTTCCTGCAGCATCCAAGCAGGACACCTGCCTTCTCCCATCCAAAGTGCCCACCTCTTTGTCGCCAGCCTCCCCTGCATCAGGGTGCATCAGGGTGGCCCCTGCCCCGGCCAGCAGCTCACAGCATCCCTCTTGCCCCTTCCTCCTCTGAGCTGTGCAGACACATGGATCACACGGAGGAGGCACTGGAGGGCACACGCAGGCATCCCCCCACCCCAGAAAGGAGCTGCCTCTCCCTAATGAAAAGCAGCAGATGGGGGTATCGGCAAGCGCGGGGGTGCCGGCAGAGGGAGGGGGGCTTTTAATGACGCCTTTCGCTCGTGTCCCTTCTGCCGTGCGGTGGCGCGGCGCTCCTCGGCAGGCTGGTGCTGGGGCCGCCGTGCCGGGCGGGCAGGGCAGGCACATGAAAGCATGCCTGCGGGCCCCGGCGCGCCGTGCTAGGAGACCCGGGACAATGGCAGGGCCTGGGCCCTGCGCGCCGCGCCGGAGGGTGTCACATCTATAAGGGCCGCCAAAGGAGGCCGCTTTGAAGTCCCGCGAGGGGCGGGCGCCGGAGCGTGCCGGCTGCTCCACGCAGCTCTGGCGCGCCAGGAGTATGGACAGGGCACGGGCTCGGAGACAAGGGATGCAGGGAGGGATGGATGGAGGGATGCAGGAAGGGATGCACAGATGGAGGGAGGGATGCAGGGAGGGATAGACGGACACCCATGTTGCCCGACCAGAAGGGCTTGGGAGCAGCCAAGTTCTGCCGCTCTGGCCACCATGCCAGAGGCACGAGGATGCTGGGTCCCTGCCCGCTCCACAGTCCTGCTCCTGCCTGCTCCGAGCCTTCCTGCAGCCTGTAAACCCCAGTGCCATCTTTACAGGCACCATGCGAGTAAAGCAGCCTTTTTGTGGCCTGAGACATATTAGTGGGCCCTAACGCTAATCGCACCAGGCCATACTGGATTTCAAGGAGTTGCTGCAGGTTTGCTGCAGTGCGGTACTCCTGGCAATGACAAGGATTTGCTCCGTGGAGATCCTGCCCACCCAGAACCGGAGCTCCGGTTACAGCAAGAGACTCGGCACACTTGGGCTTCTTCACATTTCTCTCCCCATAGGCCCACTTTTCTTTGTTATTAGGAGGCCTAGAAGACTACTCAGTGAAAACCGAGACCCTCATGTGAGTGCATGGCTGTAGGAACTGGGCATTCAATAAAAAAAAGCAGCACAAAAGCCACATTTGCTGATGATACAGCTGCCATAGCTGAGCCTGGGCTGCAACCAGCCTTCTCCTCCTTGTAAAGCAGGAAAGAAATGAATCCGTTCCAATAGCACCGGCCCACATGTAACAGGCCACCGTTACTGGACGTGTCTTCAGATGTTCTCCTCTGCTATGCATAGGAAGGATTCCTTCTCCTCTGCAGAAAGAACAGCATGAAGCACCCGTGCACATGTGGCTGTCTTGCTGTCACTTCAGTCAGTGATTTTGCCCTTATGACTTTCTTGAAGTGGCCCAACTTCTTAGAGCTGGCTGTTACTGGAAATTAAACTACGTCAGACCCATGGGAAATCCTGCGTCAAACTCAGCAGTGTCAGAAAGAGGTAGGATGAGCTACATTGCATGGGAATGCTGGTCAGAAGAGTAGAGAGTGGCCACCTGTGTGTGTAAGATCAGTGCATGGAGCAGGAAGAGTGACTGGTGGACTAGGCCAGCTCCTATCCTTACTCTTCACGACAGTGTGCTTTGGCACAGGCTGCAGAATTGCAAGATCTGTCCCAGCTCCATCTAGCTTTGGTAGGAGCGGAAGGATTTCCTACTGAGTGCCATGCTCATTTCAGAGTCTGCATTTGCTCCTTAGAGAATAACTAGCAGATTGGTATAATTTACGCTCATTTTACACACCCACTAAATGCCAAATCAGTGCCAGTCACCCTGGTTTCCCACCTCTGCCCGGAGCGTAACTTCTGGCCCCAATCATATCTCAGCTGAAGGGAGTGGAAGAAAATTTTGGCCACAGTTTTTAAAAGTGGCTAATTGTTTTCAGCATTTTCCATTTTAATTCAAAAATTAGGGATCAAACCAAAAGTATCCAAGAAGAATGCAGTTTTTAGAAAGAACGGAGCACTTGTCATCCAGAAAAATCAGACAGAAATCACTCAAAAATAGAGATCTCCAGGACTTCTGAAAACATTGCCCACTCTCCCTATTTTTCTTCCATGTTTGGCCCACACAGAACCATCAAAACCTTCTCTCCTGCTCCTCTGTTTGGGCAGCAATTTCATCAGACAGCTTAGGGAACAGCAGACATCGGCAGCTGACATGGGGGCCGAGACACAAACACTGCGGACAAGCAGGCCCTCTATGAACTGTGGTTGCAATATTTATTTACAGAGCTAAATAGCCATGAAAGTGGTGGCAATTTTTAAAAATGTTTTTTTGCTCAATGGAAGTCGAGGTCTGGCCTATGTTAGGGAGTCTCACTGGAAGCTCCTCCAGCGCCGCGTTGGACTGCAGCGGTGCTTGAGCCAGAGGCATCTCCTGGCCTCAGCCTCTTCCCACTTCTCCAAGCCCAGTGAGATAGGATCTGCATTTACTTGAAAGACTGCTGGTTCTTTTGAGCTATCTATTGCTCAAATGCCTTTTCACCCTGACTACTATTTTTTCAAAAATCCTGGAGTAATAGACGCCCCTTGCTTCTCACTTTGCATGCATGAGGAATTTGTTATGCGATATATTATATATTGCATTGTATATATTTGCTATGACAAATACATGAATGTGCAACCCCTGCCATGTGATTCTGTAGCTCTTCGGACTTCCAGTGTTGGCAGATGTGCCTATGTTGCATCAATACGATGTACTTTAACATAATGTAGCATCTTCCTGAATCTCTCTGCCTTTAAAAGAATCACTTGGAAGCTAGACCCAGAAAGCCTGTTCAGCAGCCAAATGGTTGGCCCTTGCTTTGGGTCTGCTGTGTCACACTTGGAGGAGACAGAGAATTGAAATACAAAATAACAGCCAAGGAAGCAAAAGTATTATCACCAAAGCATGTGTGTCTATTCTGGGGAGATGGGAAGGAAGAAGAAAAAAGAAAACCAACTAATCAAATTTTTACCCAGAACTTCTGGTCCATCTTAAGGAAGAAAGGTAAAAACTTCATGCAGTCAGATCCTTTTCCATCCTGACCCTCTCTCAAAACAGACCTCCTGTCTTTAAGAATGCAGCGCCTTATTGCCTGGGTGCTCCAGCAAACATGCCCGCTAATCAGTCCATGGAAAATGGAAAGGCTCTCATTTTCCGCCACGAGGGTACATTTCTTTGGCATCTTGGATGTCAGGCATTCCTAGCACACGGGTGAAAACACATGCCTCTCACAAACCGAGGGTATTACGGGGCTGCAGTAAACACCAGCTCTCCCTTTCGGGGACTTCTCCTCCCCTCTCCGTAACCCAGACTGTACCGCAAAGAAGCAGATGCTGGCACTGCTGCAATTTATTTTAATTCCACCACCCCCCCCCCCCCCCCTCCTTCACACACAAAAAAAAATTTTTGGATTTTGCGTGTGTCTGGGTAAATTTAGTTCCCATAAAAGTGAAGGACTGTCAACACCGGCTTTGGAGCCAACCATACTGCCGGCAGCTGTTATGCGGGCTGTGCACACAAAGCCCAGCTAATGCACCTCGGGGCTGGCCCGTCATCCCAGCCCCCACGGAGTCTTCTGCGCGTCCCACTCCTGCCCCTGGCCACCACGTCTCTGGCCCCCTTGCCTTGATACCACAACTTGGCCCAACTAAGGCAGCCCTGAAGTCCCTACCCCTCCGTTCCTCTCCCAGCAGCCCTGATACCCTCAGCCTGTACTCAGACCCCACCTTGACCCACTCTGCCTGGCCTTGCACCCTTCCTGATCGTCTCAGTCCATCTTTGCACCCCATCTGTCCTCTCCAGCCCAGCCTGCCCTCACTCTGATCCCCTCAGCATAGCCTTAATCCCTTCTCATCCCCTTGCTCTGTCCTTGGCCTCCTCAGCCCAATGCCCTCAGCATGGCTCCACACCCTGTGCTGTTCCTACCCAAGCTCTCCATCCTCACCTGTGGAGCCAAAGCTCCCTGCCATGTGTATGCAGGTACTCCAGGCTCTCTGCTGTGACATACACCTCCAAGGTGGCCATGAACCTGGGGATGGAGTGGCTGTGGTGCATCATCCCACAGTACTGTCCTGGAGTCTCCTGCTGCTTTTGCCTGGATGAGGCTGTTGTCCAGGTGGGTGGCCGTGCCAGAGGAGCCTGTGGTTTATTCTCCACCCTGTGCTTCCTTGATGCTTCCTCACCCCCTTTCCTTCTGGTGTGCTGCTCAGCTTGTCTTATCTTTTTCTCAGAATGTTTATGGTCCATCAAGGTTTTGGTTCGTGTTGGGAGGAGTAAAAGTAACCTTCGGGGGTTTTACGCCCGCTCCATTCCTGCCAAACCTGCCACCCTTCAAAATGACCTCCTGCAGGTGGAAAGACACAGGGAGCTCTGTAGCCAGCAGCTGACTGACAACTGATCTTCCTCCAGCAAGATCTGGGGCTTTTGCTGATGTTTCTTGTGAAACAGCACGGGCAGGACGTGCGTGACGAGCACTCTCTCCAGCTTCTGCCCTTCCACCAGCACTGCAAAGCAGAAGCCCCAAGCCTAGCTCACACATGCAAGTACCAGCTCTGTGCAAAAAGGAGTTCCAGCCATGTATCTCAGGGTCTCAGGGACCCAGCAGAGCTTCAATCTGGGGGTAGAAAGCTTATCTCTTGCTGGAAGGTTAGAAGACCTTGCATTTGCATGGCCCTCAAAATAAAACTCCTTGTGATTTGGGGTCCTGAGGGATTCCTATCCCTGCAGTAGGTAGTCCAAGGGGGCAGCCAAGGACTGAGAGGCTCTCGCCTTCCAAAAAGCTCTTAGGTGGTAAGGGGATCCTCTTTTCTTCCCCACAAACCAAGAGGTGTTTTCCAAAGCCTAAGAGAGTGCTTGGCTTTTACAGCTGCTCCTTAAACTGAGGAGTTTCAGTGTGGTACTTTTGGTTTGTGTTTTGATTTAACTTTGCTGGTGCCTCCCCTCTCCTTCCTGCATGTGTGTGAAATGGCATGCGTGCTTTGTGTTGTGGATTCCCCTCAACATGGTGCAGGAATCTCTCAATGTAACATTGCCAGGCATTGCCTACAAATTTCTCTGCATCCATTTTCCTCTGAGACACCAGAATGGCCAGATCCCCTTGAAGATGTTTACCCTCTGCTTCACATCGACTCTGCTCTTACCTACCATGTAGCTTCTAGACAGCTTCCTCTCCTTTTCCTGCTCAGGGTTGAGTCTGGCAGGAGTGAAGGTGCTTCTTTTCTCTTCGGAGGACTGCCAGGCTCCTTGCAAGGAAGGCATGTGGTTTTTGAAAGTGATGGGAAAACAACTACTTACTGATGGCTCTCCTCCAGGCGGTGTGGAGAAGTGGGCTGCTGGTCAGATTCATCTATCAAAAAGCTGGAATTCCTCAGGGCATGTCTAGGGAGACTCCACATCTAGCCAAGAGCTCACTCATGGCAAGAAACAAATGTGGCTAACAGGCTTAGCCAGCACTTAGAGGCTCTCTGAAGCACCAAAGCAGGTTCTGAGCCCCACTCTGATTTTGAGGCATCTAGGTACCTCTAAGAACAGACCCCAAGGCTTCTTTCAAGGGTTTCAGAGCTGAACAGACAGATGAGGAGATGTCTTCTAGTAGCAGGTAATGTTTAGTCTATCCCTGGCACCGCTAGGAGGTATGTCCTGCCAGTACGCTGCACTCCCAGGAGGATATGTTCTGCTGGCAAGAGTATCTTCGGAGCTGATGCCAAGGACGCACACTGCTGCTGATCTACTGGGAAGTCAGCAAGGCGCAAAGCGGGGTGAGATACTTTGCCTTCTCCAAGTCTGCTGTGCAACTGGACCCATCTCCATCCAGCACCTCCCGCTACCCGCGCTAACGGCATGACATGACTTGCTCCATGTCTACAGTCTTTGCTTCCCTCTCTCTAGGGAACAAGGGGTGATTAATTAGCCACAGAGCCAAGAGGGGTAGCTTAGGAACACAGTGAGGTAGGAGATTTGCCAAGGACTGTCACTATTTCACCTTGTATAGACTTTGGTCCTGGATTGATTTGTCCTGGAAGGAAGGAAGTGTCCTCATGCAGGAATAATGCAGAAATAACAGGGCTGCTTTTTGTTTGTTTTTTTAAAATAGCTATTCTCTTTTTTTTTCCCAGACATCTGTGCCATTTCCAGCAGATGGCGGTAAATGGGGTAATCATTTGGTTTTGGGACTGATGTTGGAGTTACAGTGTGCAAAACAAGAGAGGACATCTATCCCCAGTGGAATATTACGCACAGACCTAGGATTTTAATGTTGCACTTGCCTCTGGTGCTATCATTGCACATGCGCAGAGTAGAGATGGTCATGCACAAATCTGCTCCCTCCCCCTTGCTGTCTTCCTCATCTATGATCTTCCGTGGCTCCACTTGCCCATGGATTCCTCTTAGGACTCCCAGCCTCCGGGTGGTTTCAAAGAGCCAGCATTCAGAACAAAACTGCTTCCTTCTAGTCCTCCTCCACCTTTTTTTTTTCCAGCTGATTAATGCTGCTGGGGTAGCAACACCCGAGCAGTGATCAGAAATATGCCCTGGCCTGGCCAAAGCTGGTGTCTGACACCTCTATAAAGCCAGACATGGAGAACTCCTCCCTTTGCAGACAGAAGGTCTCCACTCCCCTTTAGGAGTGAACCTCAGTGGTCTCTACTGTGACTGGAGAGTCATTCTTAGTCTGCATTCAAAACCATCAATGTGGACTTTGAAATGGCATTGGAGACAGCCTCCCAGATGCCAGGCATCTCAAGCTGCAGCTAACCTGTGCTCACTACGGGCTCCTTCCAACATGTATGGCACAAGACAGTCTCTTGCTCTCCCCTTCACTAACACTTAAATCATCACTGCCCCTGGCCCACAGCCCAGGCTGCCTCTAGGCTGCTCTAGCTCCTCTTTAGCAAGCCTGTTCGCTGGCTATGCTCCCTATTAGCAGCAATGGGGTATTTCTGTCATCAGCCAGGCATAAAACCTGTCAGACTTGTCTGCAGAAGAGGTTTTGAGTACTCTGTTAGTGCTTAAGCAGCGGAGTGAATTGGCTAGTGAGGCATTAGTGCAGATACTAGCCGTGGAAAAGCTAATTTGAGTTCCCCAAATGAGCTCCTTATCTGGAGAGAATGGGCAGGAAAGGGAGGGTGCTTCTCCTGCCAAAACTCGGTCCGTACAAGGAGACAGTAAGGCTAAACTGAATACCTAGCAGGGATGTACCTTGAATGCAGTTGTGGTGCTTGTATGGAGTCCAAGGGCCTTGGTCGAGCTTGAAAGGGCCCTCACTAGTATCACCACATTCCCAGAGCAAGCTGGATGGGCTTCCTGACTAAAGGCAATGGATCTTTGACAAATACTTTTCAACAAAACCTTCCGCCTTTCATTTGGGCCTGTCCCTTCCATCTTTTCCTAGTTATTTCCAACATTCATGCAGTATTTTCTATTGCATCTGAAGGGTTCCTTCAAGTTATCAGCAAATATTCAAATGAAGGAATATACTGGGTTTGCTTGAGTGAGACAGGATTTAGTTGCATGCAAAATGTGTACGGGCTGCAGGGAATGGTACATTACCAGAAAAATCCCATGTTTCCTATTTCTTTCATTGGAAGGCAGAAGAAGGAGAGAAAAGGTACAGGTATTAACTGGCTGTGAGAAGCAGAAACGTAAGTCAAGGCAACAGGGCAGTCCAAGTTAATCATATTATCTATATATAAAACTGAAGGTTCACATGTGGCAGCTGGAGGTTTATATGCCCTTCAGAGAGGGTGAAGGGTAGCAGAACTGGTCAGGAGAAAAAACAGTGTTAATACGGCACTAGTCAGCACAGAGACATGCAGCAATACAGGAATGGTCAGGAAAAGCTATTCTTACAGCAGAGATGTTAGAATTTGTCCCCTGGTACTTTACAAGACAGGCAGTGAATTAGGTACACCTGCCCTGGGGCTTTGGAGGAAAGAAGCTCAAGACTGGTGGCTAATTCCTATGATTTATAATGTATTCAATAGTTCTAGCCCATTAATAAAACATGCAGTCAGCCATGAAAGGCACATCTGCCTATTTTAAAGACTATAATAATGGCCAAACCTTTGACATATGGATTTGTGTAAGAAAGCTAGCACTGTAAATAGCATTCCAAAATGATATGTTCCATCAGATTCAATGGGACAGTTATTGTTTGGTAATTAAATTCAACCATGATGGTGAACAGAGACCTGATTTTAGAAAGTCATACAATCACTCAGAACATGCACAGACTTCCAAGACTTTTACTGTCATCCTGCTTCCTGAAGTAAGTTCTGATAAGCTGTAGATAGGTAGAAGGCAGGTTATTCATGGATCAAATGATCTGTCCATCAAGGGCTCTGAGAGTGTTAGTGCAACTGCAATCTACTGTCCAAGTTGTTAATGGATTTCAGATGAAGACTACATGTCCTTTCTCCTGTAAATCAGATCATCCAGAAAATAGCTTCCTCTGAAAGTACTCTCTCCTTCTGGGGGAAGAACTTCAAATTCAATTCGCTCTCAGTGCCTCTCCCCTTCTGGGGATGATCTGCCTGAACTTCTTTGTAAGACCTCCTTCATTTTTATTGACCTGGTCAGCCTTTACTTTGTCTGAGGGAAATATGCAAACATATCTCCATACAGCCTGCGAATAACATAAGAAAAGGGTCCAACTGCAAAGACAATTCAAGTATTTATGAGAGGGAGAAAATGTGCTAAAAATTCAGGTCTTATCCCTGCTCTAAGTTGACCTGTTTTGGTCCCAAAATGATTGCTAGTATAAAATGAGAGTCCTGGAAGGGAGATCTTAGCAGCAGGAGAATGCTGCGTAATCCCATGGAAAAACCTTCTCCAGACTCTTGTGTTGTGGGAGATTGACTCCAAGTAAGCTACATCCTGAAGAGTTTTCTTCCCCTCTTCTACCCTTTTTTGCAAACAGCCAGCCCAAAAGATAATATAGTGCAGATAGACAGAGGCATTTCCAAATCCCTGCTGGTGCCTGACATTATAACCTAATACATGAGACCTCATTCCTCCCATACCCTTGCTCTGGGAGCTCTTGCATGATGAAGCCCAGGACTGCCAAGCTCTCTGTATAACAGCGGTGTACTGATAAAGCCTGTGGACACTTTCAAGTCTGCTAAAAAGATGTTCCAAGGTGACAGATCCTAAGCAACATACAGAGCTGAGCGCTGCTCTGCTCTCCAAACCCTTCCCCACTGCCAGGGGAAAGCAGTCACTATCAGCTATAGCTGGATCCAATTTATTAGGCGCTTCGAAGAGACATTCATCAGGCGAGGAGATAAATAATCTTCAGATGGAACAATTAAATTTAATTGCCTGAAGATTATTTGTCTCCTTCCCTGATGATTGTCTCTGCTGAGCGCCTTATAAATTGGATCCAGCTATCAGCAATATTAACTGCACTTCCCCTCAAGACTGGTCCAGCTGCCCAGACCAAAACATTGGGCTCAAAATAAACTTTCACTGTTGAATACCAAAAATGAGGTTGCTTCAGTGCTCTCGGGTGTTTTTTTTCTTTGCGGATAGACTTGCTCTGCAGCCTGGTTTCTTTTTTTTTTTTTCTTTTTTTTTTTTTTTAAGTCTGAGCCTATTAGTTTCAACATGTGAACAATGTGCTCCTCAGCGTGGCCATCCAGGACCTCAGCTATACTGCAGAGCCATGATAAGCTGGCACATGCCACCCTAGGGCTTGGATCTGAACCAGGTATTCTGAAAGAGCTGCTGGAAACCTTCCTGCCCTGAAGCTTGGTCTTGCTCTGTGGATTGCAAAATAGAGGTGCCCTGTTTGGAGGAAGAATTGATGAAAGATGAGGTAGCTCCTGAGGTAGATGGTGCAAGGATTCACTGAGCTTGGCTGTGTTGCGATCGGAGAAAATCAAAAGGGATTGAGGCAAAGGGCAGAGGGAAAAGGCTGTGCTTGTAAGGCTACTTATGAAATGGTGAAGGAACCACATTTCGGAGGGAAGGGACCCTCAGCTCAGCGTACAGGCTCACTAATGCCTCGCCTCACCAGGGTTTGCTGGCTAGAGGGATAGAAACCTGTAGGAGCATGGCTTTCCCATGTAGAGGCAGAGTAGTCACCAGTCATGTTAGTCCGGGCCAGGGCCAAAGCTGGAATCTCTCCTGCAACCCAAGAGCCATCAATTCCCTCCTCTAGATAGAGCCAAAGTCTGGAAAAAATCTTAAATATGGGAGAGGAAAGGGAGGGTGTTGATGCTCAGCTGGTGCAAATCAACAGAGTTCCTCTGACGTTGTTGGACGATTACTGAGACTCATGTCCTCTGACCCCAAAAATTTCTAGAGAGGGAGGTAATGACTTCAGAGCATTCCAGTGCTGCAAGAGATCTTCCTACAGTCTGGCTGAGCAAAGGCCTTAACTCCAGGGGCTGGAAGGTGCAAGGCTAAGTTTCTGAATGAAGGAAAAGAAGAAAATCTCCCAAGACTCCTGAGTCGGAGTCCTAGATGGAAGACACGCTGGAAATCAGAAGGCTGAGCTGCAGGGACTATGTGCTAAGGGGCAATCTCATTCTCCTGCAGTTTTCTAAAGATGGCAGATGGAAAACTCTCTGAATATGAGAACTGGACGTGACCATGATTTCCTATTCTCAGCTCACCTCTGTAGAGCGGTGGAGTCTTCATACATGTCTGTCAGGCTGGACTTTGCTCCGAAGTCCACCAGCACCTCTTGGCACACACAACATCACAGGAACCATCAGTAACTCGCCCCACATCATCCAGTCTGTTGGTCCTGGGAGAACTTTGGGCTGTTGGTGAGCACCAAGAGCTACAGGCAACACAGAGCTCCCAGCCCAAGCACCACTGATCCTCTGGCAGGTTGAAGTGTGCAGATGACTGAGTGAAAGGCACTGTTTGGTCCTGTGGGCTGGGCCTGTGCTGTGTGTTCCTTCCTGAGAGCAGCACAGAAAGGACCCTGGAATCAACATGTTTACTGACAGACTCCTGCTTTGTTGGCCTGGTTTTCTAAGGAAATGAAGCTTGTGCAATCACATTGTCTGAGGGGTGTCTGTTCCTAATAACTTCTGAGTCCACCAGCCAATTCCAATCCCATCTCACAGAAGGGGAGAGCTCTTAAAATACCGAGTTCTCCCAGATGCCCTGACAGTTAGGTGGGTTGTTAGCTGGGATATAGGTAACTTGGATGAGACCATCTTGTCTTCTATACAATATCACAGAGAAGCATGGTTCTGCTTGGCTGCCCTTAGACAACCCGTAGGAGTTAGGGGAAGAGGAGCTCTACCAGCAGTGACCGAGCTGAACGCACTGTGAGGTATCATCAGCGAGGAGAAACACGTATGTTTGGAAGGATGCATACTCCAGCTGAACAGGGCCTGGCACTGCTTGGAGTTAGCACACGTCTAGGCAGAGGAGACTGTGTCTGCAGTAAACCATGGCTGCCAGAACGTGTGAAGATGAGCGCTGAAAATCCGCCAACTCCTGAAAGCGCTGGGGCTGAGGTATCCTCAGCTGGAAAGCGTGGGCTCCCAGTGGGCAGAAGGCTCCCTTCCGCTGAGCAAACTTGCTTCCAGGAACAGAATCTGACTTGTGGGCGTCTCGACAGTCGGAACAAGACCCATGACAATCCCTTGATGCATCTCATCTTGCTTCAGTTTGGACAGGATCAGGACAGCAAGGCCTTGTTTCCCCTCTCATTGATGCTTGTTTAATTTGCTTAGGACGTTCGATGGTGCACATGGTCTCTCTAGCTCAGCCCTGCCAATAATATGAGCTTAACAGAGTTGGAGAGGATGGTTTTTTTAAGCGCCTATACAAACATGATTTGTTTTGTAATAACTCTTCTTCTGTTTTGTTTTGAAGGGGATGATGGCTCTGGGATCTGAGGGGCTGGGAGACAGCTCAGAGCAGCTCCGATTCCTCCCCACGTGCTATCAATTAACGTCTTCATTAAACACCCGGATCAAAGCCGCTTCCAGACAGAGCATGATGGCGCAGAACAACTCAGCTTTGTGAAGTCACCCGCAATTGGTGACAAATTGAAAAGGACCTCGCTTTGCCCTGTACCAGTCACACATGGAAACAGGGGAGCTAGCCACAAATGGCAAAAGTGAGCGTCCTTCCTAGGTTGCCTGTTGTATCCTGGAGCAGAAAACAAGACCCAAACCATGGCTAGTGAAGAGTTACCTGCCACACATAAGCTGCTGGAAGAGTCACGTGATTGTAGCAGTAGGTAACTGCCCCTTGCCTAGCAGGCTCATCCCAGGATAAATCTCTGGTCCCACTGATGCCAAGGACAACTCTCTAGTTGACTTTGTTGAGACTTGACCTGGAGTTAACCTAACAAAGCACGAAGACTGGGAAAGTTGTCTGGAAGGAAACAAGATCACAAAGTTATCCAAGGCGGAGTATCCCAGAGGCTCTCCAAGGTGTGTTCTGCCCTTGTTTGAATTTTAACCTGCCAAAAGGGCAGTAAGGAACCCTGATCTCTGGCGGATTTCCAGGCATCCTTCAGCATCACCGTGAACATCCATGTGACAGGAGGCCTGGACAGCAGAGGAACCTTTTGAAGGCCAGCCTTCTGCTAGCATAACTTCTCCAGACCCCCTTACCACTGGGCCACATGCCACTATCTGGCCCGGAGCTGGTGAATCCTGCATTTTAGTCTTAGCATCAGAATTATGGTGCAGATGTAAAAGACATGTCCCCACCTACTGCTAAAACAAAAAACCTTGAGATTTAAATGTCTGTGACAGCTTGGGGTGTAGTTATTCATGTTCAGTGCTCATCCAAGAGCAATGTGACTGCATACAAACCATATCACAGGCTCTTGCTGCTGCAGAGCTCTTTGTTACACATCAATAAAATATATGCAGCTGTACCCCTTTAGGGACATCTTCAAACCGTTTTGGAGCATTTTTTACCTTGGTGCTTACAGTGGGCACCATGGTCCGACTGGAGGACCAGGTATTGCCTACAAGATGTTTAAATGGGCACAATCTGCACCTGACATTGTAAGTTGTGCTTATGTTTTATAAACATTTCCCACAGGGATACTCAGGTGTATTGTCCCAGTCTTGCTCCTGTGCACAAACACAGAGGATTTATGGCTGCTCTACCCAATATCACCTTAGGAAAGTTTTCTTTAAAGGCAGACAGACCTAAAATTAACAGTTATTTCCTCAATGCTTTAAGATAAATTTAGCAGACTTTAGCATCTGATTTCGGCTTACTGGTGACATTACAGGATAAACTGTGTGGGCAGCGTGAAAAATCCCATGTGTACTGAGGTGTTGCCCTCATCTAAGCTGTGTTGTGGTAGGAAAAACCTCCATGCAGAGGTCTGCTGAGCTTTGTATCAATGAGCAGCACGATGTGGGCCAGGGTGCACGTACATGAGGTTTTGTTCTTAATGTAGACGAATTAGCTGAGTGCCATGCCCAGGAGCAGCAGCAGTGCTGTTGGTGCCAGGAACGGCACAACATTTGAAAGGATAAGATCTCCTGTCAAGTTCCCCAACCATGATGCTGACCCTCAAACCACAGCACCCTTTGCTAATCCTCGCTAGGATGTTTCGTTCCTCTCTGTCTCCTTCTCCAGGCCCTGCAGTGGGGATCATGTTGGGATAGATATCCACCACCTCCATGGAGTTGCCTAACAAGTTTCATTTTCAATTGAATGTGTTATTAGACGCTGGATGACTTAATGGTGGCATTCGAGTCACCTGATGGTTCATAGATGGTCCTTCTAGAACTGGGAGCTCTAGCGGTGACATTTGTCCATGGGCAGTGCTCTGTTGTGGTTTGGATGGAGTCAGCACCACATGGGGATTTGGGGGAAGAGCCGCTCAAAGAGCATCACTTGCAATCGTTTCTGCCGCCATGATCCATGTCTCAAGATTGGAGACCTTTCAGTGTCCCCGGGCTTGGCAGCCCTCTCCAGCTTCGGCTTTCCCTGCGTCAGAGCCAGGTGGGAAGCACAGCGTGGCCGGTCGCTCGCTGCAGTGCAGGCACAGCACTACCTCTTTACTCAAGTGGCCATGCTGTATTCACTATCTATTTTCATGGAGTGTTCTCCCAAATTCAGGTCCACCACCTCAAACAAGACAAGGAAAAGCAAAACTGTGCTTAACTTACAGATCAATTTGGGATAAATCTGTTTGCATCACCAAAGACTGTTTGAAGCCTGAGTCAGCAAAGTGCATATACGGCTTTACGCATCTGTTTTATGGTCTGTTGGGTTAAGCTGGGAGTTGGGGGAAAGCCACAGAGAAAAGTTGTCCTAAAACATCATCTGTTGTGTTTTTTTTTTTTCCTTTTTTTTAACCATACTATAAATGCCCATAAGGAATTGCTGCTTTCAACAAATGGTCATCCCTAACATAATTGAATTAAATATTCACATAGACTGGTTTCCATGCTTTATTTTGTCGTGTGAAAGTGAATTTGTTTAAAAAAAAATCCAAATTCTGTTGTCTCCATTTGAGCTTTTGTATTTTCAGTTCCTATTTTTATGCTGTTCTATTTTTTTCAGGTAACTTTGGGAGCAGAACATTTTCCAGGATCTCAAGAATTTTCTCAGGACGGAAAAAATCTGCTTCCTTCTCAGTCTTTAGGTGGGTTTGAAGAATCTCAGGCCAAAAATCCTAGACACACTGAAGTCAACTGGAGCTTTCCAATGGTGTCAACATTACCAAGACTCTGATCTACTCCATTCCAGGTCTCTTTGTGGTTGGGAAATTACAAGTCCATCTAAAATCTACATTGTCGGGCTTGGTTTTGCATGGGAAGTGGCTTTGCCCACAGCGTACAGAATCCACCAGTGTGTGGCTTCTTGGAGAAACTTAGACCATCCGGGCAAAGGCTCCTTGACAGTGAGCTTCAGACCAACAGTGTTTTGCTCAGAGGCTGCTCTGCATAGCAGCACTCTCAGAGGGCATCTGTGCTGAGGGTGGAAAGTGTGGGCATTTCGGCAACCCCTTGATTCACTGAGCATAAATCTGATCACACCATGTTTCAATTAGATGGCAAATCTATTTATAAGCTATGTGGATAAACAGCCCTGTGTAGCGACATAGTAAATGAACAGAGTTCCAGCAGATGATAGAGCAATAATTAACTTAGTAATTGCATGTGTTGGAATAGCCCTGGCACTGCCACACTGTTTTAGATGGCTGGCATGGCTCTTGCTTCCTCTCCTGTTAGAAAGAGCTTGAAGAAAGTCTTCCAGAGAGCTAAACGTTGGGGAAACACAAGAAAACCCACAAAACTGGATTTGTGGCTGATAAATTGAGTAACTCCCTTTGGACAGGACATAAAATAAAATACTAATGCTTTAGAACTGAAGCCAGCAAGTCCCTGATTTGGGGGAGGAAACTCAAACTGTCATAATTTAGGTTTATTGCTATGGATCTATGTAATCTGAGAACAATACCACCCTGGGATGGCTCTTCTGATGATATGAATTACTACATTGCCATTAGCCTTCATGGTGCTATGACAGCTTTCTGCTGGTGAGATTCTGGACCTGCTTGGTTTACCTCCATGCAGTTAGTAGAAGACCTGATGGCCAGCCTGGACAAGCTCACGTTTGCATTTCAGTGCCCCTGACAGCAAAAATGCATACAGTCATCTACATTTGAAGACTACTAAAGACTCAAATTGATGCTGACAGACAAAAGAACCCTCACTGAGTACAAATTGTTCTGCAGTGTCATCTTTTGGTGCTCCTGGACTCTAGCTTAGCTGTCTCATTAAAACAGCAGGAGAAGGGGATTGCTATAAGCAAAAAGACACCTTTTCCAGCTGCCCCTCAGCCCCTTCCCCGTGCTGGGGCAGAGGCCAGTTGCTCCAGGGATCTTCCTGTATGGGCCATGCCCTGGCGCCTGTCGGAGCAAGCGCCAGGCTGGTCCCCACTGAGCGAGAGCCCTTGCCAAGCTGCTGTCACCAGCGGAGTTAGCGCAGAGCTCAGGGAAACCTGGCGGGGCAGATGCTGCTAATCCCGGTGCCGCTGGCAGTGCCTGCCCCAGCCGTCGCCCAGCACGCAGTGCTGTGCAGCCCCGTGGCCCTCTCCCCACAGCAGCGATGGAGCCCTGAGCCGTGGGGAGGTCCCCAGCCTGACACCCGCCTTGGTCTGGGCCACCTGCACATGCTGTTGGGTTGGAGGAAGAAAGGAACAGAGGTCCGAGGCACAGGGAGGTGAGGAGGCGACAGAGCCGAGCCTGAGCCGCTCACGCCCAGTGCTCCTTAGTGACTTGGGCCACTAGGCCCCAGTGCTGTGTTTAAACCCCTATGTTAACCCTTAGGAGAACACGTGATGTAGCCTTCAAAAAAAAAAAAAAAAAAGCTTCATGATCATGGATCCAGACTGGTTCCAGTGGCAACACCAGTTCTCCACATAGCTTTGCAACTGGACACAGCCACATACATGGGTTTCTGCTCCCACTCCTAGGCCATGGGGAAGGACAGGAGAGGACCTGAAAGCCTCAAGACCTGTTTGGGAAGAACACTTTAGGATGCAACTATGAAGACACCCTGGAGAGAAGAAGGATATGAAAAATACAACCAATTTACAAGCGGCATCCTCCAAGAAACCTTGCACAGAAGAGCCAGCATGTCCCATAAGCAACTCTTCTTCACTCAGCCTCTTTGCTATGCTTTTCCTACATGGAGCAGTGGTTTTACCTTACCGGGTACCACGTACCAGAGCAGAACTGTCCAGAAGTCCACTCCAGGGGCAGATTTGGGGCTACAGGTATGTTTGGGGGGATGGATGACACTACCTATAGCAGCTTCCATCAGGACATCTCATGTCCCAGGGCCCCAGGAGGGAGATTTCTACACACTTGGTCTGCAGCACCCACCCTTTCTATTCTGATTGCATTCAACTCAGCTTCTGTCCAAGTTCTGCTCCTTCCTCCTCTTCCTCCTCCAGGGAAGGGCTCCCATGAAACATGCTCTTGTTCCATGTGATATATCCCACTGCATGCCCAGTGAAACTCCTCCATGAAAGCACTGCATGGCCCGAGAGCCCTTGCAATGTGCAGGGCTGAGAAGGGCAGGTAACCAGACAGCAGCAGGGTCAACCTGCAGGGAATCCAGGTAGGGACACAAGGTGATGTGTGTGAACAAGCTTTTGGTGCAGAGGTGCATCACAAGACCCAAGTGCTACTCCCCTCTCCAGCACCCCTATGCATGTGGATGCTCTACAAGGGCAAGCACTACAGGAGTCCTCCCAGATCGATAATCGATTTGTTAATGAGTCCAGAGAAGTGAGATCAGTTTTAACCCGAGGAAGGAGATGGACGGAAAGGGACAGAAAACGGGGGAAGTGTTTGTAGATGTGGCTGCGCTGCCGCCGGGCGCGCTCTGGATTGGCCCTGGCCGTGGGGCTGCCCCGCAGAGCTGCCCTGTGCAGGACACGCTGCTGCCCTCCTGCATGCCCCGGGGCACCTCTCCACAGCCAAAGCAGGGCAGCGAGCTCAGCGGTGCCTCGCACGCACCCCAAGGGCCACCGGGGCTGCAGACCTGGGCCTTGGTCGGTTTATGCGGACAGAAAGGGACGGCGGCAGCTACAGCAGCAGCATGAACCTCACCTGCAAAGGAAAGCCATCCCTTTGCCTGGTTTAGTGCCTTTAGTGCCACTAGCTTGAAAATTCGTGCCAGTTGCAGTATCTAACTTCACCTTCCTCACTCTTCTCCTTGACTTTTTACTCTGTGGGAGTCTGTGGGACTGGATTTAACATTTAACTGCACATTTGCAGGTGTTTTGGCCCTACAACCATTGGCTTTCCCACAACACAAGAAGGTGACTGGCTTGGCATGCCAAAACTGATTTTTACTGACTTCCAATGCACTGAAGCCCAGAAAAAAAAAACATTTCCAAGATGCATTTTACTCCTACATGCACCATTTGCAAATATGTGTTAATGTAAGCCTCAACTGAGGTGAGAGCATCCCATTAAACTCTCCTGGGAAAGTGAAGCCGCTGTAATCAGAGTTGACTTGGAGGACCCGTGTAAAGGAAATGGACACCACACATCACGTTGCAAGAAGGACAAGAGTGGTATGTTCTCAGCAGCAGTCATCTTTACTATGGACCACATTAGATCAAAAAAAAAAAGAAAGAGAAGCTTGTTAACAAGAGACCTAGTTGCTAACAAAATGTCATCATGCTATAGGACGTACAAGAGAGGCAAATCACAATCACCAGAACAAAACAGCAACCAAGAGAGGAAAGGAAATCCCAAGGTGGTACTAAGTGTGCTGCGGTAGATGCCCTATAGCAAACCTCTAGTGGTGATAACAACACGTTGGTGTACATGTGCACGTGTGTCTGCATGGTTTCCTTTTGCCTTTGAAACAAGTGAAAAGGGTCTTCATCCCATGCACACCTCCAGCGTCTCTAGCACAATTTTGTTTTGTAAGGAAAAAAATAATATCAACTGTGCCAAGAACGATGTGCAAGAATTGTTTCTCCAGGTACAGTGAAATGAGGACAGCTAGGAAAACAACCTTCTCTATGTGGTCCTTGTGCATTGCTCCCTCTCCTAATTAACACTACCACCCCACCCAGAGATCTTCTGGGGCTCTTCCTCCACTGAATCCCAAACAAGGATTTTAAGGGGGACAAAAAAAAAAAAAAAGAGGAAAACAAAAGTTAGGTATTGCTTCTTCTCGTAATATTTTTCCACACTCTCTCTCCCCCCGCCCTTTCCCCTTAAAAATGTTTACTTTCAAAAATTCCATTCCAGCAAAGATTCCTCCCAAGCTCTGAGGTCTCTGCACTCCACCCTTGTCTTCTGCAGTCAGAAAAACTGAGTCTTGATGTCTCTTTGGTTAAAAAAAAAAACACACAAACAAATAACACACAGCCCAGTATGATCCTATTCCGCTCTGTGGACGTCTAATGAGAGGGTGTCTGTGTAAGAAGGAAGCATCGGAGACGAGCTGTTTGCTCATTGGAAGTTGAGGCCCCTCAAGTTTCCCCTGGTCGGCTCTCCTCCTCTCATACAGTGGTTGCTGGCCCATACTGGAACACCAGGGGGGAGGTTTCCTTGATCCGCACGTAGAACTGCCCCTCGGGCCAGGAAGTTTGGAGGGAGAGAGGCAAGAAGTCATCAGGGAGCCACTGCTCACTGTCGTGGGATGCGAACACCAGTCCAAAGTGCTCCAGCTGCTCCTCGCTGTAGCAGAGGGCAGCCACGCTGCCCAGCACGCGCCGGGAGACATCGTTCATCTCAAGCACCACCAGCTTCACGATCTCCCCAGCAGATGTCTGGTTGGTGATGTGCAGCTGTGGAAAGACAAAGGTGGGAGAGATGGGTGGTAAGTGGGAGCAGCAAGGAAAACGGGGAGGGAGGAGGGACCCAGAGCCAGGAGGCAGCAAATGGTGCGTCCCGGAGAGAGGTGCGAAGGCAGCTCTCCACCACCTGCACATGATCCTCGGGGTTGTGGAAGAACAGCACCAAGCCTGGAAGCGGTGTAACCATGTGTGCGCTGTGCCGAGAGGACTGGATGGCTTGTGTCAGGGCCACTGCTCAAGCACGGCTTTCTTTTCTCCACTGCCCTCTCAGTGTTTGTCCTTGCACCTGCATTCGGCTGTCCTGCATGTCCTACCTGCCTCACCTGCTCTGGCCAGCTTGTCCCACCTCCCTATCGCCCGCAGCGTTTGAGGGCTCAGCTTGCAATCTCCGCTCCTGCAAGCCTTTGGGCATCTGTTTCAGGTTGCTCTCGTGAGCAGGATCCAGACCTTCCAGCCTAGGAAGCAGCTAGGATCCGGCCTAGCTGAACTACAGCCACTCTGCCAAATTAGTGGTACTCAGCTGAAGCCCCTCTGGGAAGCGGCACTAAATTTAGTCTTGTTCACAGCATTTGGAGGTTCAGGGTTCTCCAAGCAAGAGCTATCTTTGCTCTCCCCCATCTCTTGGTTGAGGATTGCCCTCTGAATCCAGAATAAGAACCAGAAAATGAGCTCATCTGTGCTCTGGCTGCTAATGACTGTCAGGAGCGTGATACTTGGCTTCAAAGGCCCTAAGCCGGGACATTCATCCTCGCCCGGGCAAAGTGACGGTTTCCTTTGGCACATCCATAAGGGTTTGCGGAGCGCCGCGAGGCAGTGCCCGGCAGGGTGGTCCGAGCCCTCAGCCCACGTGGCCTCTGCCAGCTCGGAGCAGGCGTGCGCGGCGCTCAGCTGATTTACGCCAGCCGGGGAGCCTTTCCTTTGAACTTGGCTTGCTTGGAGAAGAACATCATAAAACGCTTTCAAGCAGGCGTGTCCAGAGCTTTGCAACATCAAAAGCCACGTGGGCACCTCGCCAGCATCCCGAGGGCTGCGCTTCAGTTGCATAGAAATCTATGGTAATTTTTCAAATGGAAAATAAATACTGCAAGTCAAATTTCCCTCTGCTTCTTGTGTTCCTGTTGAGGAAAGAGAAACTGGCTCTCAGGACTCCCCAGCAATGAAACATTAAGCCCAGCATGAAACGTTAAACCCAGCAGCTTCATCTGTCGTCCTTTCCACCCAGTCCTATGGTTGAGCCACACTGGGGCTGCTCTGTGAGACCTCTGCTCTAGGCAATGAGCACGGGGAATTTCCGAAGGGAGAATGCAGCAGGGGAAGGAGCTCCATGGCTAGAAGCAAAGGAGGCTGCGGAGCCAGAAGGGGACGTGGTTGAGGTCTGTGTCCTGGTGCATGACCCTGCTCAGCCACAGGAGATCCAGCCTGCACGAGCAAAGAGAGCAGGTGGAGAGGACAGCAGAGAGCTCAGCGTCTGCA
>NW_010589837.1:387120-398224 GCF_000705375.1 Tinamus guttatus
GCGGTAGAGTTCGTGGGGTGGCCGCGGCTCCTCCGGAGGCAGCGGCGGGGTCTTGAGTTCGTGGCTCTGCAGGACATCAGGAGCGCTGTCCCTGAGCGTGCGGGCAAGTCTTCTGCTGCAGCATTCGGACCCCGAGGAGGAGTAAACCAAATCTAGCTCCTTAGGGCTTTGGGCCCTGCTGGAATCATAGTCACTGTCTGTGGCCAGGAACACCTCCGAGGAGCCCTCCTCATCTGACAAGCCATGCAACTCTGTAAGGAACATAAGAGAAGAAAGCAGGGACTTAACACCTTGCTATTGGCAACCACTGCTGATGGTCTGAGTGTGGTTCTGAGTCCAGGAAGACCCCAGGGACATTATGCCCCTCTGTAAATCTGCACACACAGCGCTACTCAGAGGCTGCCTCGGAAGGTCATGGCCAAAGGCATCCACGACCATGACAGCACAACACACCCACTGCTTCCAAACTCATGCTCTTACCTGAAAGCAATTCTGCAGAAATTTAGCCTGGGACCTAAAAGAAGTCTCCAGCTCCCAGATGGTTTCTCCTTCAACTGCAAGGTGGGAGAAGATCTGCTTGTGCAACTCGAGAGTGCTTGGGAAAAGGTGTTTCCTGGCTGAGCCCTCTAGCCTCAGGCCCTCAGCTTGACCCACAGAGCTTTCTGGCTCTTCTGGACTCCTGTACATGCAACTCCTAGCATGCAATGGTCATGCTAGGCAGCACCCCCTGGGCAACCAGGAGACACAGGCCTTTATCTTTGGCTCTGCATGGCTGGTGCAAGGCACTGTTTGGACTCCTACCAGCTGAGTGGAGAAAAAAAACACGCCAGGTTTTCAATCCTCGGTACTGTTAAAAACTCTGCAAGGGCCCTGTGCCAACTGTGACACTACACCCTCATCCTGCCAGTGCCATGTGGGTGACCGTAAGGGACACACCTGGCCCAAAAGCCAACAGCATCTTCACAGTCTTACAACCCTCTCAAAAAAGGCTTTGGTTCAGAGACCAGAGCTAAAGCCTAGGCCTCCTTACCAGAGTTGTGCTTACGGCTGGTCTCCGGTGAAGGTGCTGGTGAGGGAAGGTAGTCTAGGTGGGACGAGGTGGATCGTGTTTTCTCTTTCATTGCACTGCTAGATTCGCTGAGGAACCCGCTGAGAGACACACCGCAGGAGGGCTGCTTGTACCGGGCATGTTGCAGGGCATCCATAATCCAGCGCATCTCGCGCCAGATCTCCTCCATTTGCTGCCAAAATAAGAAATAAAGGATCCCTTTTAAAAATCAAAGAAAAAATAATAAAATATGCACAGCAAAACACAGGCTCCCACCACACAACCTTCCCAAGGGGTGAAAGCAGCAACGGGAAATCACTGAGCCAGCAGATCCTACAGTACTCCTCCCAGCTGGGAAGATACAGCTTCAATAGGAGGGAGCAACCCTCCCCTTCAGGAGGACCTGCCTGCAAATGCTGGAAAGCAGGGTGAAGCATGACATGCCCTTTTGCATCTCTATCTCAGAGCACTCCTGGTATGAGACAGAATGGCCATGTCTCCTAGGGCACCACGGTAGCAAGGCAATGTCCCTCCTCTATGTACCTGGATGTAGTCCTGGATCTGCTGGTGCCTCTGCTTTGCCGTGGTGAGCTCTGCATCAGAGAAGGCCTCCCTGAGGCTCTGCTGAGACAGCAGCGACTCCAGTTCCAGGAGAGCAGACACCTGGCAGTACTGGGTGATGAACTCCCGGTCGTATGTGAAGAAGTGGACTGAAAAAAAACAAAAAGAAAAAAAAAGGTAGGATGGCAAAAGAAAAATAGCAGGCCTCTTGCTATGGATGCCTCCATTCTCGTGAGTCCCGGTTCTTGCTGCCCACCCAACATGGGAAGCAGGCATTGCTCTCTTCTAGCCTCTTCTTACCTAGCTCAAAGATCTGCAGGGGCAGTGTGAGGAAGCCAGAACGAGGGGTATAGGGATTGTTCTGGCCTGGAGCAGTGCAGACGTCATCTGATGGAGGCAGCAGCAGGAGGAAGGAGACCTGACCCCCAAAATCCAGCACTTCCTGGCTGTACAGACGGAAATCTTTGGCCTGAAAGAGTCCATCCAAAAAACACTACAGGTTAGAGCTGCAAAGGTCACTGGTGCAAAATCCAGCTGTTCTCTGTATGAGGTCTACATGCTGCCAGGCATGGAGGAGCCACTCTGACCATGCCAGCTTCTGGTGAGATAGGGCTCTCCGGTGAGTCCTCATCCATAGAGGAGTCATCAGGGATCATTCTCAACTGGGAGTCACTGCTTGCTTCTGTGATAATCCAACTATTTCTCCTAATAGTTTCTGAACTACTGGTCAAAGTCTATTTCTCTTAAACAGAGTCTCAGGGAAGACCCTCCAGAACCACCACTGCTGATCTCAACCCCACTCAGAAAGATGCTTTCAAAGTTATCCAGCTAGAAGTACGTGTCTCTGTCACTGGAGCTGGTAGGAACCTTCCTATGTTTTTTTGCAGTGTGGTGAAGAAGCAATTTTTTCCTACGCAGTCTGACCCAGTGGGCTGTAACTCCTTCCTAACCCTCCTGTTTCTAAGGGGCCAGGGTAGGCTTGTCTGCTCCTGTAAGGGCTGAGTCAGTGACCAGAACACATGAAGGTGCTGGCAGGCCACAATGCAACCCCAAATTCAACATTTATACTCTAGAGGTGCAGATGAGAGTAAGACAAACAGCTCCCGTGAACACACTGTCCATGCCTCTCAGGGATCTGTCCCATACATGCTTGCTACACACCTCTTGCTTTCTATTTGCATGGCTCAAAAGCTAGTCAATGCTTTAAACCTCCAAAGAGGGAGTTGTTCCATTTCAGGGGACTGTGGTGCCCTGCCTATCACAGTGGCAAGGGTGAGGCTACACAGCCATTGCCTTTCTCTCAACACCCAGACTCTAGCTCCTGCCCGTACCTCCTGCAACGGGATGTTGAGCAGGGTCATCAGCTCCTTGATGGCTACTTGGAGCTCCTGAAACAAATGGTTCTGGGATGTGTCAGCCTCTGGCTCTGTGGGAACAGGCTCGTCCATGCTGACCATCTTCTGCAGCCATTCCCACTCCTCCCTGGAGAAGGACAGAGACAGAAACATGCAGAAGGGAGCACCTTGGGGTAGCCCTGAAGACATATGCACTATGAAAGCTGGGTTTGCTCAGTTGTTCCCCCCGTACTGTGGAGTATCCCTGGGGAAGCAGAAGCTGAAGTTGTAGCAAGGGACCTTGGTGCAGTCCAGCTCTAGAGTGCCCTGCATGGCAGGGAGGGTGGCTGAAAGGGACTGTTAAGCTCCTTCCAGAAACCCAAGAAAAGATGCAGCAGGCAGCTGCGAGAGGTGTTTTCAGGCTGGATTAGACACGGGAGCCTGGCTGCCAAACAAAACTGCCCTGAGCGAGCCGGCCCTGCAAGCCCCACCTGGAAATGTTGGGGTTGGAGCGTATCTTCACGTGGCACAGGATGTTGGGGAGCCGCTCTGGCACCAGCACTCGGATCTGATCCACAGCGCTACAGAGCTTCAAGTAGCCCAGGTAGAGGCCGGGGGAGAGGGCATGGCTGCTCCTCCGGTGGTAAGCCAGTTTGTCCTGAGGAGAGAGGACACTGCTGTAGAAGGCAACCCCTGGCAGTAGGATTCTCTCCCTTGCCCTCATCCTGGGTGCTGTGACGGGGCAGTGGCAGAGCAGGCACAATCTGGTGCCACGAGGCTGAATCCTGCGCTCCAAGCGCCCACTCAAAGCGACGGCGCTCCCGCAGGCTGGCTGAGAGCAGCGGGTCCTCTGCCAAGGATCAAACCTGCGATAGCCGGGGCTCTGCTTTGGCCTTTCCAGCCTAACGGGGAGCAGGAAGCGCTGGCAGCCTCGCAAAGGAGCCCCTTGTCAGGCATCCAGCCCCACGCTGCCATCCCCCGTCACTCAAACAGTATCTGCCAGCCTTGAAAAAGGAAGCGAAAGGAGCAGCTGGAATAAAAGAGCTGGACCAACGCACGGGGGAAACGACTGCAGCAGCGCAGCCCCTGCGCTGCCGGCTGGGACGAAGCCCTCGGCCTCCCCCTCCGCCCGTTCCCTTGGCAAGGCAGCCGACACCTGCACCGTGATGAGCAGCGTGTCCAGAGCTGTGGGCTCTTCTGGCGATGACACGGACTTGCGGCTCGTCTGCAGCTTGCAGATGGGAACCCAGCGGACGCTCTCAAAGGTCTGGTTGGTTTTCACCTCCTTCAGGGTCACGATGAGGATGTTGCCCTGCTTGTCTTTGATGGGCTCAAAGAAGACCTGTCCCAGGTCCTGGATTCCCAGCAGCCCCTTTGGGTAAAGAGTCGGAGAAAGAGCAGAAAGAAAAGTGACAGGTCAGGGGATGTTGTCGAGTAGTTGCGTTCTGCAAGATCTGAGCAGGTGGGGACGGGACAGGACAGTGGTCTCATCTCTCTGTCTGCTGGAAATCAGCCCCTCCTGACATAGCACAACACTGGAAATTGCATTTCCCTCTGCAGCAGGTTTTCCCTAAGCCTGATATCTAGTTATCCCTGTGACCGGAGACATGTCAATGAAGACAAGGCAAAGGTGGTCAGTATTGCTGCTCACCTACCCACCCCTTTGGCCAGGGAGAATAGGCATCTGTGTCTTTCTGCTCTGGCAACTAGAGCTGGCAGAAGCTGAGGATCTGCCCACACGTGGAGTGTCCACGTGTGGCTACAAAGGGATCCCTGCTCACTGTGGCACCTACAAAGGCATTTCTAAACCTCCACAGCTGGTGCGAGTTATGCTGGGCGGTGTGGGATGGGAAAGGCTGCGCTCTCCCTTTCGTGCTCCCCTGCACCTCTCCTCACCTGCATTTGCGAGGCGGCCAGCAGCATCTTGAAGCGCGTTTGCAGGATGCAGGAACAGGACGACTGGGAAACGGTGACACACTGCCGCAGCCACAGGACCTCGTCCCACATGCACGACACCTGCAGCGCACCAAACAGGCCGTCACCAACACCCAGGGCTGTGAGCTGGCTCACACAGACGCACTTTGGGGAAATCTGTTTTCCTTTCCATGGGAACCGCATTGGGAACATGCACCAGTGCATAGCACCTTTCAACAGGAGCAGTGCCATTTCTCAGGCTGCACACATCCGGTTAGCTCAGAGGTGTCCCCAGAGTCTGTACCAAAGGAAGAGCCGGCCAGTGCCCACCTAGATATCTGACTTTATCTAGGAGAGAGACCCTTTCAAGTCTAAACAGAAGAGAGTCAAGAGGAGGCTTCCCCCGCAGTAGGGAAAAATCATCCAGCAGGAGCTCATTTTGGGTCTGAGCTCCCACTCCTGCCTTTTTTAAGTCTAGTAAAAATTAAAGATGACCCAACAGCATGTATGTCCTGCTCCTTTCAGAAAAAAACAGCTACTGCAACAAAAAGCTGTGGTGAAACAGTTAAATAAGAGGCTGCCCAGTGTCTCTGCAGAGAGACAGTGCATCAGCACACACATGCATGCAGTGGCATGCAGCCTGTCCCCAGCAGCATCCGATCTGCCTCTGCAAGCACAGTCTGTGGCTGTCTCCCAACCTCAGGCCTTACAGGGCTAGGCTGTAGACATCTTTCCCCAGTGGTAGCTCCGTCCCTGCAGAGCCCTGGCAGGCTGCAAGCCTGCGAGCTGCTCATGCTGCAAAGCGCCAGCACCCGGGCCACCGAGGCGCTGCCAACAAGGGGACAGCGGCGGTGCACAAGGGGACTGCGGTGGTGCATGCACCAAGCTCTCCGCAGTGCACATGAGCGTGGCAGCACAGAGGAGGTCCCAGAGGCAATGTGGGGAAGCCCAGGAGCAGCCAGATGTTCTGTCGTCTGGTGTGAGTTACTGAAGTAGCTCGGGCTTACTTCATCCACCTAGGGTGTCCACTAACGTGGTGCAGCTGTTCCCAGCCCCACTGCACTGGAGCTCCCTGGAGAAACCCAGCCAGCCCCGGGTGAAAGCTCCGCAGTGGGCACTGTGCTACCTGCTGGGGAAATGAGCTGGCCAAGCACTGGCCTGCAGTGAAGAAGGGTGCAGAAGCACCTGATAAGCTATTGCAGGGAAGGTGCTCTGCACACCAGGACATGTTTGGAGGACACAGAGTGCTCTGCCCTTGTCTCACTGGTGTGCGGGGTGGTGACAAGTAGGACAGACATGGGCTGTGACAACTGCTGCTGTGCCTCCAGTGCCTATGACAGGGCCCCTGGGCCAGTTACCTTGGTAAACCACAGAAAATCCTGCATGAGCAGACAGGAGTAAGTGTCATCTATCTCCACAACAGGGATCTGATCTTCGTGGGTCACCAGGATGTTGTCATCCTTGTAGAAGACAGCAGTCAAGTAAAGACCCCTGCACAGAGAAAAAAGGCAGATGTGAAGGGCTGCCAATGGCTTCAATTCCAAAGAGCTCTTTTTCAAGAGATGTCCTGAACCAGGGTCCTGAGCGAGGGTCTGAACTCTTCTCTGACAGTCTCATGGGCAGCAGAGTGGCAGGAAAAGTGTGTGCCTGGTATCAAACAGGCACGTGGCAGCACAGACTTAAATGGCAGGTCTCAGTGACCAGCTCTGACGGATCTGATTTGGAGGCAGAGAAAGGAGGTGGTTGGACTCTAGAGAAGGGCAAGGCATGGGATGACGCTTGGGGATAGTGGAAGGGACTGTTGGCACTGAGTGCCCCTAGACTGGACTGGGCACTGCTGACTGGAAATGAGAGTGAGACTGTAGCAATTAGGGGAGACATACTGAACTTCTGAGCAGTGAGCCTGGTCCACATCTCCAATTCGGAGTAGCAGCCAACGACCCCAAAGAGGCTCAGGGCAGGCAGGGACCCATCTCTGAGCACCCTGCAACAGCCCAAGCTGGGCAGCCCTACCTCCCTGCTGGGAGCCGCGCTCTGCAGCCTCTCACCGCTTCAGGGTCTTGAGGAACTTGCTGCCAGGGTGGAAAAGGTGTTTGAGGCTCTTGGAGACCGAGTGTTTCCGGCTCTGTGGCTGGTTCTTGCAGGGTTCTGCTAAAGGGAGAGCACGAGATGAAGCACAGGGTGATGCACACAAGGCCTGTGTGCGTTGGCTGCTTGTGCCGTGATAGCGGCATGATCAAACCGAAGCCTCTTGTGCTGGGAAGCTCCCAGGGCTGGACACACAGGGAGGCCAGTACCCCCAGTGAGGCTGGTCCTTTCTGCAGGAGGGGAGCTGTGTGCTCTCTGTGCTCTGTCCGCGCCAGCCCCGCAGAGCCCAGCACACACCCTGCCCCACGGTGGCTGCTGCCGCCAGCCTCCCCGGAGCTCGGCACGCTGCCCTTGCACCCAGGCTCACCGTGGCAAACGCAGTGCTGGTGGACGGTCTTCACCTGGCTGAGCAGCTGGTCCAGCGCCTCGGCTTGTCCCCTTCGCCGCGGCGCCCGGCCGTCGTACTCACGCCAGTCTGCGGAGAGAACCCAGCGCTACTCCCTGGCCACCCCTGCGCCCGCTGCAGCTCCAGCGCCTGCAACCCACGGGGTTGCTTGGAGGAGAAAACCTCCAAGGAGGTGGCATGTAACCTCCTGGCAGCCCCTCTGATGTGTCCCATAGGCACAGCAGGGTAGAGCATGGAGGCTGCCATGGGTCCTGGGGTCTACAGCACCCTACAGAGGGGTGGGTTGGGTTGTCCTCTTCTTCTTGAGCACTGAAGATCAGCACCTATCACTACCTATCCAAGCAGCAGCCGTCGGGCCACCAGCCACCTCATAGGAAGCAGTAGCTCACACACAAGCTAGAATTGGCCAACAGTGGCCAGCTGGAGGAGATGACCATGGTAACAACAAGGCCATGCCCATCCCTGCTGCTCTTCACTGGTCTTATAAAAAGGAAAGTTCTCTCTAGTGTCTTCCTCCAGGTCTTCCCTGGAGCTGAAGTTCTCTTCAGGGAAGCAGCGAGACCTTAACTCATCTAGATAAATACATAAATAAGCTCTCTAGCCAGACCCACCCAGGTTTGAGATGGCAGCAGGGCCTAAAGATGGGGCCTGAGGGCTCTTTTACATTAGCTTTACCTTAATTGCTTTAAACACCCCCCATCCTGCCTGCTGCTGTTTTCCATGGAAAGTTCAGCTCTGTTAACTTTGGCTAGGACTTGCCACTATTTTTAGGAACTTTAAAAACACCCAGGGAGGTGCCTGACTATATTCTGCTGGGCTAAGGAGGGCTCTTTACTGGAGGGAGAAATATTAATGCAGATAAAAATAATAAAAAAACAACAGTCAGGTCTGATTCACTCTGGCTTCCCTCTTATTTCTGCACTGTGTGGATATTGCTCACAGAGAACTTGACCTGTGCTGGACAGCAAAGGGACTTTTAGAGTGGGTGCAGACATAGCTGACACCCACTGCCAGGACAGCATAAAGCCACCTTAATGTGAATCCATGTGTAGGCTCCTTATATGCATTAAGACATATGTAAAAGTATTTGTGTTGCTTTCCCTATAGGTGTTACAACGCTCATTTAGCTGCAGCCAGACCTAGGTACTCTTTCTGTATATAATGCGTGTATGCATCCAGATTGAGACCCATATCCATTTATCTATTTCTAGATGTACATCTTGATCTGTACATAGTTACATAGTTCTAGATGTACATCTAGAAATCTCCATTTCTATTTCTAGCTGTAGATCTGTATGCTGCAAGCTAGATACTAGCAGACAGCTCCATTGTGGTCTGGATGGAGCAGCACATCCAATCCCGTGCTGCAACTCCTGCGTTGAAGACTACACTGATGGCTGCACATCCAGCCCTCCAACCAGATGGACCTGCTGCTTGGTCTGATAGTTTTTGTGTCCTGCTGTGAGAGGTTTTATGAGGTCTCCAGGGAGGTGGAGATGAGGGGCAGGGACCCAACCGCCCGTATCACCCTTCATTCCCCAGCTCTGACCCAGTCGTGATGCACGCGCTAGCAGCAACTGCTGTCCCACACCGCTGCATCAAGGCAGCTCAGACAACAGGCCTATGCTTCACCCTTGGAGGCTGCTCTTTCCAATTTATTTCTCTTGGCCTGTCTTCCCGAATGCTCTGGGGCTGTCTTGTTTGAGTTGGAATTGGGTGCTTTCTTTTCTTCCCCCACGTGTCCTGGTGCCAGCACGGGGAGGCGACCGCTGGCAGCACAGGGAGAACCGGCGTGCGGTCCAGCAGGCAACCGCATCCCAGTCGAGCACCGGGGAAGACGCGCAGCTCCGCGGGGTAACCAAACGCTGCGGTGCTGCCGGAGGGCTCCCGGAGCCGCCGACCTGCGGGGCCAGGACAGCTCCGAGCTCTGAGGGCCTCAGGAGGGTGTCCCGAGGCTGCGGCTGGCGCACCCTGGCACATCGCTGGCAAACAGTGATATTTTGCCAGAGCTTGGCCACTCTGGGGCAGATTTCATTGACCCTCTAAGCAAATCCCTCCTCCTGAGAACAGCCCCCTGCTAAATTAGAAGCCCGTGCTAAAATGCCAAGTGGTGTTTGCCCTTTGCACAAAGAAACTGCTGAAATTTGTTTTCCTTTTCATTGAAAAATGCAAAATACTCTATTTCTCCTATCTGCCTTCTCAGGAATGGCTAATCCACATGGCCTAAAACCATTCAGCTTTCACTAGGGACATTGCAAGGTAAAAAGTTCACTTTTGCTTGACCAAGTTCCTATCAGCTGAAGGCAGCATCACCCGAAGGTAAAACATAGCCTCTCCCCCTAGCCTTAAGGCCCCGCTTGAACACTCACAACGCCCAGAGTTTCAGCATCCATGTGTCTGTCTGAAAGGCCACTGTGCATTGTCCCCAGGCCGACGGGCCCTTGACGTGCCAGAGCAGGGAGCCTTGGCATCTCCAGGCCCACTCCATCCCCAGCCCGATGCAGAGGCTTCCACACGCACCTCCTCATCCGACTTACTTGAGGGGATGGCAAAAGGGGGCACTGAGCTTTGTGGAGGGCCCCAGCCCTTCATGTTGTAGGCAGACACCTGGACGTAGTACGCCGTGCCCTGCAAGGAAGGAAGCATCGCTCAGTACCACTGGCACCTCCATCACACGTGTGCAAGGAGAACCTTGCTCCCTTCCTCTGCCTCCCTTGGTGCATCATGGAAACTACTCGAGGGGACCCTTGTACCCCAGATCACATGCATTTAGCTCGCCTTCTCTCCCCAAAGCAGCAGAAAGCTCTTGTTATCGGACCCTTGGTAATCTGCATGGCTCTGGTGGGTGTTTTGGAAAAAGGAGGAAGGACGAGATAACCTGAGAATGCCCAAGCGCTGGGAGATGCTTCAGCCCCAAATCTCTGAGCTCCTGCAGCACAGTGGCATAGCAGAGCCACCTTCCCAGTCGGGGTGTGCAAGGATTCTGAGGATGGAGCATTGGTCCAATGCTCACAAGAACCTTGGCACTGAGATGGTGATGAAAGCCTCTGATTACCATTCATCCAAGCTGCTGCACATTCTGAGGCCTCAAGGAGCTCATGAGCGTGGACGGGAGCCTGTGCAGCGTGACTGATGGGCCTGGTGCAAGCTTCTTGCAGCAGCAATGCTCAGCTCTCTGCTTGAGCCCCACCAGAGCTGCTCTCCTGCCTGCTCATGGCTCCGTCTGTCTTTCCTGAGCCACTAACCTCCCCCAGCACATTAACTCTTGCCACAGGATGCTCCAGGTTGGTCCAAATACTGCTATGCTACTACAGCCTGCAGTTCTCCCTACCCAATTCCTCACTCTCTTGTGTTTTCCTTGCAAGACTCATCTGCCTCCTCCACAAAACATGCTGGTGGCAGGGATCCGCTCCAAGGCTCCGCTCCAGTGTGCGTGCATGGAGAAGGACTGCAGGCTGCCAGGAAGGGGACAGCTGACAGGCAGCCTGAGCCCTGCAGTTCTCAGAGAGATAAAACTGTGGGGAGCCCTGGCCCAAACAACCCCTTTGACCTTGTTAAGCTCTCAGAGATGGAAATGGGCTGATTCTCCTCTCCAATTAGCTATGGGACTGGTGAGAGGGTTTGATCTTTGCAGGTGGCAGAGGAACAAGTCGCTGATTTATTGGCCAAGAGGAGCATGGGTGGAGACAGGAGCGGGCCGGGGGACAGGAGATAAATCAGACGCTTAGTGAATGGTCCTGTTTTCTCTTTTTC
>NW_010589837.1:398234-416022 GCF_000705375.1 Tinamus guttatus
CTCGTCTTGTGGGGCGTCTCCCCCTGCCACTAGCACTGTGTCTTGCACAGGCAGCTACAGATGCAGCGTGGGGGAAAGACAGGCACCTCTCCTAGCCCCAAGTTCTTGCTCACAGGCTGTGCAGGAAATTTCATATACAAGGCAATAACAATAACAATAACAATAACAATAACAATAACAATAATAATAATAATGAAAGGCCACCTTTGCCAATCAGCAACTGACAACTCACCGACACGAGTCCCCGGATGGTGAAGTGCAGGTTTTTCAGCTTGTCTATCACGGCCTCTCCCAGCGGTGGTGCGAAGGCTGGGGAGCAGCTCCACTCCACTGAAATGAGAGAGGAGTTCGTGCGTCCCTTGGCAGCCTCAGTACTGAGGCCAGAGACTGGCGTGGGCACAGAGAGGGTCTCAGAGCCCCGCAGCTGCAAAGGGACTGCCTGAAAACTGAGTGTGGCCTCTGGCCTGGACATCTGCATAAGTGGGACACTGCTGAGCAAAGACAGCAGGAGGCACAAGGAGAGGGACAGCACAGAGGACTGTCTGGCACCCCGTGGACTGTGACCCATCCCCTGAGCCATGTCGGACAGGGTCAGTGCCTTCATGAGCCGAGAATAAGCACAGAGGTGGAAAGGGAAAGATAGATGGGTGAGAAAAAGGTGAGAGGGACCCAACTTGAATAAACAGATGTTGGTTCAGGACTTAGTGGTACTTGATAGAGGAGAATTCTCCCAGAAGCCAAACATATCTATGTTTAAATGCTTGGGGAGAGCAGCAACAGATGTTAACACCAACTGGGCCTGGAAGTGGCAGGACTGCAAAGCTCTACAGCGTGCAGGAGAAAAGGGTGGCAAACAACAGGCATCCTGAATTTTGGCTTGGTCCAGGATGTTGATTCAGGGCAGATGCAACAGTTTGGATGGCAGCCAGGCCATCTCTGGGATGTGCAGCCCTAGTCCCTCCCAAGCACTGTGGCATGTTTTCCCAGCAAGGAAGTGCACAGGGAGAGCGCTCCTTCTGCGTCCCACTCGTACTGCGGTGGGCAGCAGTGACGCGGGGCGCCGAGAGCCAGACCTTTGTACTTGGTGACGACAGCAGAGTTGACGCTCAGGGGCTCCCAGAAGGTCACGTGCACAGAGGAGCTGCTAGCCACAGAGAGGTGGACATTGCTGGGGGGGTCCGGCACTCCTGGGGATGCAGAACGCAAGGACGGTTACAGCAATGACCATCACCCCCGGCCCTTCACTGCCTTGTGTCCCTCCTGGACCTTCCCTCCCCAGACCAGGGTCACCTTCCCAGAGACAGTGACTGATGTACAAGCCCCCAGACTGCAGGGTGCTGGATGCTGCAGCGCCTGCGCTCCAGCGCCAGACCCACATATCGCCCCCTCGCACGCGTGTCCCCTCCGTCCCTCCAGCCGGCACTCACGGGCGTGCTCAAACCCGGCCTTCATCCGCTTGTACAGCCGGTATCGCCACTCCCAGGCCTTGAGCTGCTTCTCCTTCTCAGAGCAGTCAGCGTTGGGAGCCTCGTTCACCACTTGTGCTGTCAGCTCGTTGACACGCTGCTCCGCTTCCCGCACCAGCGTGGAGAGGTGCAGGGAGCGGCTCTCCAAGCTCACGACTGGGGAAGCACACAGGCAAGGACGGGCAATGTTGAAAGGGAGAGAAGACGATTAGGCCATGCCCAGGTCCTGCTGGCACCCCAAATCCCCGTCTTCCCCACGGTCTACTGCTCCTGGACACGTGAGTGACTCCATCACTTGCCCAGCTCTTCACCTCTACCAGAAGAGTGGGGCACACCCAGTGACAGCCTGCACAAGCCGCAAGCACCTGGGGACAGCACAAGGGAGACCCCACCTTGCCCTGGTCCTGGGAGATCCTGACCGCAGCATGTGCTTAGGCTCCAGGGAGACTTCTGCTGTCCATAATAATGTAGGTCCCAAGCCCTCATCAGCTCCCCTTTCCTGCTGGCTGACCAGTGCTCGGCTGATGCAGCATGGACACGGCCAGCGCTGCCTGGGTGCGGAGGCTGGCACCTCCACTGGCACGCAGGGCAGAGACACCAGCCATGCTCTGAGTAGCTCAGAGAATGTCCTCCCAGCTGCCCAAAGAGGAGAAGCTTCTCCCATCCTGGGGATAGTCGCCTCACTCAGGCTTTGTTATCTAACGTCCCCAGTTATGCTGAGCTACAGACCCCGGAGACATGGCTGGGGAAGCTCACCCGATACCAACTTACAGTGTGGGCTCTCCTTTGCTCCTGCTTGGAGCAGTGCCTTGGCTATGGGAGCGTTGTTGGTCATGATAGCAATGTCCAGGGGAAGCAGTCCCTCGCTGTTTGGGGTGTTGAGATCCAGCTCCTCGGGGCTATACTGCTTCAGCAGCTCCTGGACCCTGTCCAGATCCTGCAGCTCCACGGCCTCAAAGAGAGCGGCATTGCTCTGGATCTGGACAGAGCAAGAAACACAGGGTGCCTGAGCACGAGGGACCGTGCCTTCATCCCACCCAACACCTCAGGCCATCACCAGCACCACAGAGGCACCAAACAGGGCGGCTGTCCCTGTATCAAGGCACGAGTCCCTTACAGACACAGCCAGTTGAGGAACCCCTTGGGCCAGCTCCAGCTAAGCTTGCTGCAGCAGGGCTTCATTTCATGCAGCCTTGGACTTCCACCCCAAGGCCAGCACAGACAGCAGCACCACCCACACCTGCATCCCTCTTCCCCATGGAACATGGGCAGGGCCATGGAGTGACCACTGCCAGGGCTGCTGCACTGCTGCTCACGGGACACGGACCAGGTAGGACTTGCGGAGCTTCTCCTTCTCGCTTCTGCCCGCCAGGCCGCCCTCGTCGAAGGACGTGTAGTTGACGCGGAATTTCCCTGACAGGTTTCGGTAGAGCCTTTTGGCAGCATTCGGCGAGGAAGGGCCTGGTGGCTTCCTGGCCTGTGCCAGCTGGAGGTCCCGCATCTGCTGTGTCATTTTTGGGGAGGATGACCTAGGAAATGGAGAAGAAATGCGGGGTAAAGAAGGCAGGTGAGTATCCAACCCAGCTCAGCTGCAAGAGAGCACCAGAAAGCCGAAGGCAAGCAGTCTGTGGCAGCAGGGCTGCTTTAAGGCTCCAGAGAGGAACCCAGGACAAGCCAGATGTCATCACTTCTGCTTCAGGGTGCCACCAAACACAGGGAAGATGCAAGGTGGGAAGTGATGCCAGTAATGCCCTCATGTATGTGTCATCAAAAAAGCTGCTTCTTCCCTCCTCCTCATCGCTGTCTCTTGGTCCCATGGGGGTCTGTTTGCACAACACCTGCAGGTGAGAGATTTCCTTCGAGTCCAGGAGTGAGGGCTCGCCTGTTCCTGCCCTGCTCTTGGAGCCCAGACAGACATGTGCTTGCTCAGCCACCACAGCGAGCTCAGCTCTGCAACCAACCCACCAAACTGGCAAGAAGCTTCTTTACTCCCAGGCTCTTAATGTCCAGCTCATGTAGAGAAGAGCTGCATCTTGTCGGGGGCTGTGCAAGCCCACTTGGTACCCAGGCTCTGCGTGCTCCAGTGCCAAAGGCAGCCCGTGTCGCTCCTGGGCACACTGCAGGGGAGCGCTGCCCACTGCAGTCAGCTCACAGTGGCCTCATCGGAGCGCTCTGCACTTACCTTCCTAACAGGAATCTGTCTCCTGCTGTTTATCACCATCCCTGAGCTCTCTTTTGTCTCACTGCTACATGGGGCTTTTGCCCATGTGCCATCTGTTACAGAACCAAGTATTTTTACTGGCATCAAACATCTGATCCCCTTATTGCTGCAGCCAGTGGCACAATTCTCAGGAAGGGAGCAACAGGTCTAACGAGCACTTAGTCTAACTAAGCTTAACACATTTTTTTTTCTCATTTTGACCTCATATCCTTGTGTATAAGGTCAGATCTTGGGGGGCAGGTCTTCCCCGGGTCACTTCATTGGTTAACTATCAAGCAAGGGTTGAGCATGATGGAAAGCAGGACAGTTGTCTAGAAGGTCATGCCAAAATGCTACTGCAAAGCTGCTACTGCGATGATGATGTTCATGAAGTAATCATGAGAAAGCAGGACATTTATAACAGCCACACTATGTGCTCCTCATCATCCTGATTTCAGATTAGGCACAGTGGGCTGCAGAAGTGATTTAATGATTTTACCTTTTATTGCTGTGATAAATAAACGCAGTAAATGGTGAGGAGGTTGGCTCCTGCTGGTCACTTCACCTCACTGGGTTCAGTAGAATGTGTTAATGGGGCCTGAGCTGCAGTGTTGAGCTGCTGCTCTGGATTTTTTTCGGGGGATAAAGTGTTCTCCAAATGTAGGGCTTTGTGTTGTCCAGTTTATGGAAACAGACCCAACAGATATACTGAGAATATCAAGCACATGAGCTTTGGAAGGCAAGTCGAATCTCCACATTCCCTCAACTGCCTGATCAACCTTGTCTCAACACAAAGGCTAGTTAAATTCATGCAGCATCTTACTGTTTCTAACAGATGACCAAGGGCAGCAGCTCTGCACATGGAAGAGACTGGCATGAGTGGCATCACCATGTGGGCAGAGACCTTGTGTAACACAGGAACGGTGGCGTGGAGAACCAGCTCTGGGCCAATTAGGGCGCATCTGGTTGTGCATGCAGATTCCTCAACTTAAGGCCATGCCTCCTCTCATTTCATCATGGACATAAAGAAGCTCCTGGCATGGCCAATACTGGCATGGCAGACCAGCTGAACCCCTCCAGTACCAAGGTGCTGGGGCTTGACACTTGGCAAATACAAGACCCCTCAAATACAAGACCCCTCAAATACAAGACCCCTCAAGCCCAGACTTGAGAAGCTTCATGCAGATCTGTTGTCACTGGTAGACAGAAACTCAAAGAGAAAACCCAGTGACGCCCTTCCAGGAATGTCACGTCTGCAGGAAAAGTCAACCAGGAAGATAGGTTCTGGCCCAAGAAGCCCAAAGAAGCGAAGTATTAACTGATATACTTAGGTAAAAGAAATAATCAAAAGATTCAAAAGATTCTGAAGCAAAATCTTGCCCTTTCTCTCATACTTAAAAGCTCCCTGCTTTTTTTCCTTCATTTCTTCACCCCCAGTTAGACCTTGGAGGTCCTGGTGTAACGGGACACTGCTGCATGCAAATCTGCAAAACCAACATTCAAAAGAGCAGTGTGCTTTGGAAGTGAGCAGGGTAGTCTTTTTTCCACCAAATAATATAGATGGCAAATGATCCAGTACAGGCAGACTCCAGAGTCTGGAGGAAGTTATTCAGAGGTAGTAGAAATAAAAGAGAAAGAGAAATTTGTCTCCATTTTCCCTCATCTGATTTGCCTGTAATGAGAAGTAAAGAGACGGAAATTATTCAGAGCTCAGGAGTGAACATCAATCTATATTAAACCGGCTGCCCCAAAGATAAAAGAGTTTCCTGTCCTGTGGTTATGACTCATCTGGCCTCAGTGAAGTGGTCCTGATTTATCTAGAGCTAAACCGTGTGGTGGAGCAACTGATAGCTGCAAACAACCCCCGCGGATGCCGTGTCCTCACGGTCCAACCAGCCAGCACGAGCTCACCCTGATGGCAAAGCCTCCTCCTGCCAGGGCGGTGGTGGGAGAAGGTCAGAGGAGCCAGGGGCTCTACAATTAGCTCATCTGCCCTTGTGGTTTCAGGGAAGCTGAACTAAA
The DNA here is from genome assembly GCF_000705375.1 of Tinamus guttatus. The sequence continues at coordinate 403,923 of NW_010589837.1, forward strand.
TTTATCTCCACCACCATCAGTTCTTGCTGCTCCTGAGTTGCCTACAGACCATTGCAAGCACTGCTGCATGGGGAAGGGCCCCTTCCTGTGCCAGTGCCATGCGTCCTTCTGGCTGCAGGACACACTGGTGACTGTGAGGAAGATGGCAAGGACAACAAGACCACACTCCATAAAGCCACATGCAAGCAGTTACTAACAAACTCCATCACCCAACCCATAGAAAAGGCTGAGGTACCTCCAAAGGATGCAGTAGGGTTGGCCAGACCCATTTCATTAAAGCAATGCCTTTTGGTTTGTTTGTTATACAAAAAAAGACATGAGGATGGATGTGCATAAGACAACTTCATTTTATCCTTCTCTTTTCATATAATGAACACAAGCAAACCCACTGGGTAGTTTATAATGTTGTGGTTTCAGCATACCCTTGGTTTTAATGTTTCCAGCACTGCAGATCTTGGCCTAGTAAACTGTGTTAATAATTGTTGTAATTATATGATTTTAAGTGCATTTTGTTTAAGGGCGTAGCCCCTCCGAGACTCCAGCAGAGAACCAGTCCGTGTCAGCCAGGGCCACTCTGTCCTGTGAGCCGAGATGCGCAGAGCAGACCCCCACGCGCCCCAGGCCAAGGCCACCTATGGGCCTGCTGCCCCGGACCCACGGAGGGAGCACACGCCGTGTTTTCCTTGCTGCCAGCAGTGCCCTCTCGGGCAGAGGAGCTGGAGGTACCTGGCAATGCGTGTCCTGCCCGTAGGTCAGCACAAGTGGCTGCCTGGGGCAGCACACACTAGGTAACCCAAGCCATCTACCACCAGTAGGAGCCCAGGCTGTGGCAAGGCTGGTGTCACGACCCACTGCAAGGGCTGGCCATGCTCTTGAAGCCAAAAGCCAAGGTGGAGGCAACTAAGCCCTCACCAAGCTCTCCCCACCTTCTCCTAGCTCCCCACACACAGGAAAGGACAAGCTCATCGTGGTGCCTCCTCATGCTGGCAGCAAGAGGGCACATTCCAGCCTGGAGTGGCAGACATGAGCTCAGCGCCGTGCCCAGGAGCGATGTGGGTGGCTTGTCACTTAGAGAAACTGTTCCTGGCTCTCTGCAGCCTTATGCAGCAGAGAAAAAAAAAAAAAAAGCCATGAGACTTTGTGCACAAGGGAGTCCCAAAGACAGATGATGAAAGGTGCTGACCTGCCATACAAACAAGCTCCTTTTGGCTCTTGTGGCCCTGAACCAGAAATGCAGCTTCCAGCACGAAGAGGGCCTGCTAGTGTGCTCATATTTGATGCCCGAGTACAAGCAGTTCTTCAGGACTGGAGAAATTGAGTATGGATCTGGAACAGCGCAGGAGTAGCAAAGTGCTTCCCCATACAGCGGGATACCATCGTCTGCACTAACATACTGTGATATCCATGTCCCTGTGTTGTGAGTCCCTTTAAAGACCTATGATGGTTTTGCAAAATAACCTGACTAGACAAGCTTCTGTGCTGCTATTCCAGGCCCTTCTCCAGCAGGGTGGGCACCATGGGAATCCACTGGGAAGCCCTTATGGATGTCTGATGCTGTTCCTCCAGGATGCCATGAGTCTAGCACTGAGCATGGGTCATGCATGCTGGTTTGGGGAGCACACGGAGGATCTGCCCATGTTTGAGGGATCTCCTTTCACTAAGCACAACCCTAAGGCAGAGATGGCAGAGGGAGCATGACCAGACACTGCCTGGCCAATGGAAAACAAGCAGTGAACGAGCCATGAATATCTGTCGGATGCTCTTCATGATGCAGCGCTGCTGAGTGGGTATCAGGGGGGTGAACATGAGGTGAGAGGACAGAGGATGGAGGATGGAGGGATGCAAGACACAGCCAGGGCTGCGGAGCACTCGCGGAGGAGGCAGCGCGTTGCCTGGATGACAGCAGATTTCTCCTGTGTTCACCAGAGCAGGACATGCAGAGGAGACCTGCCCTGCAGCGTGGTCCCGAGGATGATCCTCCAGAGCCAGGCTGCCAGCCCTGCCTCTGCACCAGAACTACGTGCCCACCTCGAAAACACATGTGCTTAACCCAGCCTGGGCCTGGGGGAAGGCAGCACAGCGGGCCCAGGGCTCGGCGCGCTTCCTTCCTACGGGTTTTGTCCTTTTTTCCCACTTGCCAAAGCCCTTGGGCTTTGTTTTGAATGGAACTGAATATGAACATGCCTCTCTTGTTTAGCAAAACCAACTCTAACTTATGGAGAGGCTGCTCCTGCCAGGACATTCTTGTTTGGGCTCCAGCAACCCAACTCTCCCCGGCCCAGGAGAGAGAGCAAGCCCTTTGGAAACTGGATGCTTCAATGGACATGAAGGAGAAGGCCACAGTTCGGGGACAACCTTCAACATCACGGCTGCATTTAGCTCCCTGCACCACTGCAGAGGCCCCTGGGTGTCCTAGAAAGACCACTCCCCCAAGCAGGAGGCGGCGCATCCTTCCCGGGCACCGCGGCGCTGCGGCCGGGGCAGCCGGCACGAGCCTTCCAGCGCGGCCCTCCAGCCCCGCACCGCAGGCACCCGGGAGCCAAGTCCCCTCTAAATCATACGCTCTGAATTTGAGCGAGACAGAGTCTTTAGGTTAGTGAAAACTTTGGGACTCTAAGAAAGGTTCGGAGCCAACCAAGTAGATCACTTGCTGACAGTCCGTGGAGGCCTGGCCTCCCATAAAACACACCATTTTTGCAGGCCAAGCAGTAAATTTGGGGGAGGAAGGGAGCGGAGAAGCTCAGACAAATCCTGTTTCAATACAATAATGTTTTTTCTTTTTTTCTTTTCCCCTAATTAAGCATTCTGATTGGGGTTTTTTAAATGAGCCCAGAAGGAGCCTGTGGCTCAAGTCCCGTTACAACATGACCAAAATCAGACTTTGGATTCCTTGGGCGCCCACGATCTCCTGCCTTCCAGCAGGGCCGGCACTGCTACTGTGCGCTCCGCAGCGACACCTCTGCGGCCTGTCCCCTCCTCTGCATCTCTGTCTCTACACGCACACGCCGGGCAACGTTCCCACCGCGCTGCAGGCATCTCTCCTCAGTGATCATGGTCAAGGTCTTTTCTTTATTTTTTTTTTCCCTTAAACCAGGCAGAATTGCTAAAAGCAGCAGGAGACTGTCCATGGGGGAGCTCTTTGGGCCGGCAGGTAGTGGATGGTAAGACCCTCCCTCGACATCTCTCTCCCTGCAGAGCAGCCAGACTCTGGGCACCATAAATCAGACGTGGGAAATGAGGGAATATAAAATCCTGGAGACTTCCACCAGCTCCATCCCCAGATCTGGGACAAAAAGGAGATGCTGTATGGGGAGGGTTAAAGTCAACACGTAGGGTCAGGCTGCAGAAACTGTCAGTTTTCAGGGTTATTTTGATAATTTGCCCCAGCAAATTTGCACCCGGCCTGGCTTGGCAGCTCCAGACTGAAAAAATGTGTGTTTCTGCCGCAGCGGAACCCGGCGTCCACGGGACTGAGCCCGCTGGGCTGCAGGCTGGGGACGTCCCTGTGCGGCAGAGCGCTGCCTGTGCCGCGGAAGGAGCGCTCCTTGCTCGTCCCCACGGCACCTGCCAGCATCCCCAGCTCTCCAACACGTCCCCAGCGCCGCGGCGCCGCGGCCGGAGCCACCAGCGGCTGCTGGGCTCCCGGGTAGAGCCTCCGTGCGCCGCCAGCCTTTAATTGCCGCTTGACGTTGAGCATCGGCGCGAGGAAGTCTTGGGCGAATGTTCTTGCGCCGGGAACACGCAGTGCTGAGTCTCTTTAATTACATTGTTTTTGTTTGGCTTGTTTTATTAGCCGTGCTGCGGCTTCCCCTCCCCGCCGGGCCAGCCCGGGCGCACGCTAAATATGGCTGGCTTGAAAGCCCGCGCTGAAACCCGAAGCGCGGCACCAGACTGACTGGAAGCGGAGCAAGCCGGGGTTACGAGGGACACGCATTCCAGGCGCCGGCCCCGCTCCGCGCCCGCGCCGCAGCCCCCGGCGCCGCAAGGACCTCGCTGGCCGTCCTCAGCCGTCCCCCTCCTCATGCTGCCCCCATCCTGCGGGGAGCTCCTGCTACCCCTTCCTCCATACCCCGAAGCCTCCTCTTCATCACAGCTCCCCTGCTTCCATCGCCGGTCCCTAAGGGTGGTGTCTGATGGCAGCGCATCCCTCCTCTGTGCAGCGCAGCAGGGATGAAGGACCCTTTCCCTGCCACGGCCGCGCGGCTTTTCATCCCTCTCTGCCCTCCCGTTATGTTAAAGGCATTCCAGAGGATGCTGCCAGGCTTGGATGTGGTTTGCCGGGGTGGTTTGTTTTCCTACTGCAGGGCTTATGAGCGCGCTGGGACCGAGCCCTAATTGAGCTGCAATTGGAATCGCGGCGTGTGGGAACAGGGCCGGGGTTTTGGGGAAGGGCGCGGGCGGCACGGCAGCGCGGGGCGGGAGGAAGCGTCCGCGTTGGAAGGGAGACGGGCCGGGGCCTCAAGGTGGCCTGGCCCCCCGTGCCATCGAGCGCAATGGGGTGGCGGGGATTAAAGCGATAGCGGAGAGCGCCCGAGGCGGCGGCAGCTCTGCCGGCACCAGAGATCCGAGCGCTGGTGCTGGGACACGGGCCAGCATCCTGGTGGCTGCAGGGCTCGCGCGTCCGGCAAAGCCTGGGGAGGCGGCAGGCAGCTCTGCTCGCTGGGCTCGCTGCAGGCGCGCATGCCACCAGCGCCCTGCCATGCCGATCCCAGTGCCGTGCGCTGCACCGTGGTGCCAAGGGCTGCTGGCCGTGCCCCAGGACGGACACCACGCCAGCCCCAGCACCAGGACGCACGCAACGCGCCGGGCGCACGGGGGCATCGCCGGGCCCTGGAAGTCAGCGAGATCGGTGGCGTGATGCAAGTTGGACCCGACCCACTGGCACCGTCCTGGCTAAATCAGACTTTCACATATTAAAAGCAGATGAGGAGTGGGGACTTAGTGCCCCCATTTCAGGAAGAAACCCTATCCCAGCCCTGCCTGCCAGGAACCGGCGTCAGGCTGGGCCACACATGCATGTGCGCGCGCTGCTCCTGGCGGGTATCAAATGAAGAAGCTGAGTCATACGACGCCTGATCTCGCCCAGGAGAAAACGCGTGGATAAACCTTCCCGGAGGGGCGCTCGGCCCCGGCCCAGCCCCAGCAGGACAGCCCGGGGTCACCTCGCCGCTGGGGAGCGGGGGGCTCTGCGCTCGGGCCGCGGCGGCCACGCGGGGAGCAGCGGGGCCGCCCACGAGGTTGCGCTGGGCTGAACTCGCTGCCGGCGCCTCGCGCTGACACGGCTCCGTGGGAGGAGGCGGGGGAGGCTGTTGGGGCAGCTTGTTGTAGAAGTTGCTGTGGTAACCCCAGGCTGCTGGGAGCCGCGGCTTAACCCGGGAGCTGCCACGGAGAGGGGACGGCACCGCGGCTGCCCCCCCCACAGGGAAGGGCCCGCGCGGCCGCCGAGGCTGCCCGGTGCCTGGCCCCGACCGCGGCGCTGAGGCCTCCGAACTCGCTACACCCGTGAGAGGCGATGGACGCGAGGCCGGGCCGGTGGGGCACAAGAGGAAATCCTTTTCCGCCTGCGCCACCTTGTGCCACGAGGAAGAATTCGCTCGCAAAAGCCACCTCTAAGAGTGCAGCCCCTCTCCTCCGAAAGCCCCAAACGGGGGGAAATTGGCCCAGGAAGGACCTGCAGAGGCCATCGGAGCTCGGGCCCCTGCACCTCTGTCCAGCTCAAGTCCCAATGGACTGCGCCCAACCTGAGCTCTGCAGTGTCCAGGGACGTCCTTGCTGGGATGTCCCTCCTGGAAAGCCACCACCCGGCTTGCCCGTGCAGCACGCGGCTCCAGGGCCCACGCAGGCAGGCGCCGGCGCCTGAAGACTCGCAGAGCTGCGCCCGAATGGGGCACTGAAGGCAGGCCACAGACCGCGACCTCGGCGGGGAGGAGGCGGCGACGGCCAAGGCACAATGGAAGAGCAAACAAAACGCTCAGCCCCGGCTCCAGAGCTGCTGCCCAGCTGCTGCGTGTTCCTGGGGCCAGAAAAGCCCTTTCCCCTTGGAAGGCGCCCAAGAGGGCCCGGACGGCAGCGCTGGGCACGCTGGCCGGTACCCACATGGTGTCCCTGGCATTGCTACCAAGAACATCCCCGCCCCCCGCTGGGGATATCCTCGGCCTCCGGAACAAACACCGCCGGCAGCGCTTCCCAGCCTGGCTCCCGCTTTGCCACAGCTTCACACTCCGCATTTGTTGCTGCCTTGCTCCACCACCAGCTCCCTGACTGCCACCCTTGAGGTTCCCCAACCTTCTTCTCAGTGATCTTGCCTGGAGCATCTCCAGTGGAGTCCAGGCCCAAATGCAGTGGTACTAGAGGAGAAGTCAAGATGTTTTTTTTTTCTACTTTCCTAATGTTGCTGACAAAATAGCAACATTAAAAACCATAGCAACTGCCAGGTCTCAACCACTGGGACATGCTTATGTGTCCAAGCATCTCAACGGATGTGACCATGACCACAATGCACACCCAAGGGGCTCCAATGTCTTTGTTTGGGGTCTCACAGGGGAGAAAGCTCCCTCCTCCCACAAAGCTTTTCCTCAGCTTTTCCACATTGCTGGACTTCAGTGAAATAAATTGTCTCTAGGTAAGTAGTGGCTCTCACGCACTCGGAGCCTCGGGTGAGCTTTACTGCGCAATTCCTCACCTGTAAGCACCTGCTCTCGCAAGGTCTGCGCTCTCCAGCAAGTCCTTTGCCTTTTGCATCCTAGCTTTCCCCAGGAGACCTGGTGGAGCCTCCTGCCCACCACCTCCAAAGAGCAACCGCACAGGCCAGAGGAGCCACGGACGACGCCTGGCGCCTGGAAACTCCAGCGCACCCTCACACGGCGGCCAGGAGCTCTGCACAAGGTGATCTGAGCTCTGCTTCTAGCTCTGCTACTGAGGAGGACGCGTGGGTCACACCAACAGCCAGTGCCTCAGATCCCCCTGTCTTGAGAACTGAGGTTAAACTGGCCGCAGATGGGTTAGCTGGGGGCTGGGCTGGCCAGTCTCTGTGGAGCTCTTAGGAGCCAACACCTTCACCAAATCTGGGTTGGCTTCCAACCAACCCTGCCAAAGTTGGAGTCTCCTTCCCAAAGCATGGAGGCACCACAAGTCCTCAGAAAAAGAGATGGGGAAGGCCCTATTCCCACGTCAAAGCTACCCTTCTTTTTTTCTACAGCCTTCTGCTGAAGCTTGAAGAAAAGAGGAGAAAAGTTCAGCCTGAGGCAGTGAGTGAGCATGGAAAAAATCAGACCAAACAGTTAAAAGTCTGGCAAAGGTATAAGCAAACAAACTTAGGCTGGAAAGTGTTATACAGCCTTAACAAAAGAAGTCTACTGGCTCCATCTACAATAAACGTGTCAAGCAGGAGGCACCTTCCTCGCCCTCTTCCCCTCCCCAGCAGTGCTCAGCACACAAGAGGATGACTTCACTGCACTGAAGAAGAGCCGTCAGCTGCAGGTGGCCTTGGAGACAACAGGCTGCCCCATGCCATGCCAAGAGGCGGATCAGCTCCCGAGGCAGCCGCTCCACGAGCACCCGCAGCCCCAGCACGCTGGGTGTGATGTCCCCGTCATCGCCCGCTGCGGCCCCAGCGCCCCGGGCATCACTGCAGGCAATGAGATGAGAGCAGCAACGGGAGCAGGGAGTTGGGCTGTGACACGCACGGGCTTGGGTGGCAATTGCAGAGCATTTCCAGCTGAGCGTCCCCATCCCCAGCTGCCCAGCGTGACCAACACGCTTCACTGCAATGGAGAAGAGTCACTGAGCAGAGAAGGGAAAGGTCTGTCCTCCTCTGCTCTGTCCCAAGGTGCCTCTCAGCCCTCGCAGAAGCAGAGCCGACCTCAGAGACCTCTTGATCAGCCCCATTTCCACAGAGGCGCTGAGCGGGAGTTTCGAGATAGACCTAAACAGCTTGGGCTTCTCGATCACTGAGGTGCTGGGAAACCTCTCACCACTGCTGGGCGCGCTGCTCCAACGCCTGGCGAGCGCTGCTCTCTGTCCTTCCTCTCCCTGCCATCCTCCGACCGGAAAGCGGGGCAGAGGACACATCCGCAGGGGGCCCAAGGCCCATCTCACCCTGCTCCTGCTTCTGCTCCTCCTGACTTCATGCTGAATGACATCTATGCATAAGAACTAACCCAAGACGAGGAGGCTGGGCACCTCCATGAACCCGGAGAACCCCTCTGGAGTCATTCCTAGTGCCTGCAAGCGCTGGCCATGTCTTGCCCCTAGGTCCACACAGGCCAGCCCAGGCTGGGACAGACTCCAGTCACCGTTTTGGATTTACTGTGCAAACAAGGCCTCAGATCATCCAGTCCCAAGAATTTCTCACCTCATTTCCCCCCAGTTTATCTACTTTAGGAGGTAATGATGCAGCATGCACACAGATGTGGGCACCAGAAGGTATGATATCATGGGCAAAGGCATGGCAGCACTCCTGTCACCTGAGGAATCCTTGACACTTCAGCGATTCCAAGCAAGTCGCCAGATTTCTGCTGTTTCCATGGGGTACCTGGCATCCTGCATGGGGCTGACCGCGAGCCACTGAAGAACATGACAAGGCCCAAGAGAAACGTCCCATTCCAGGAACAGAAATGCTTTGCTGCTTGCAAATAGCCTTTCAGAGCTCGTGTGCGTGACAGAGCAGGGTGAGGAAAGCATGGGGAGGATGAGATCTCTTGACACCATCAACCTTTCACTGGCACAGAAAGCAGGCAGGCGCTCTATGTGGATACCCATCTCCTCGCTCCAGGAAAACCAAGAACATGCGTTCAGTTGATCAACGGTCCCTTCCAGCATGAGAAATCCAGCTAAGCCTCTTCTGGGCAGTCTCTGCCCTAGAAGCTTTTCCCCAACGCAAGGTAACGAGTACTGACACGCACAAAAAAAGATCCCTTTCAGGGCTTCAGGCTTCTGCAGAAGCCAGGCTTTTAAGAAAGGTTAAACCCTGCACCACATGGCAGGAATGAGCATTCTCTCCTTCCAGTGCCTGATGCATAGTGACATTTAATACCAAAAATCTGAAAGAATGGCCGGATCTCCCCAGACTTAGAGAGTGCTGTCCACCCACCTCCTCTCCTGCCACTGCCTCTGACCAGAAGAACTGCCTGCTCTTCTACTGTAAAGATACTGGTGAATGAGAACATCATTTGGATTAAAAAAAAAGGCTTTCTAATTTTAGCAGCTGCTGCCTGGACAGAACAAGTTTCAGCAGCTCAGGACACTACATGAACAGCAGAAACATCAAAATTGAGTACTTTGCTGAAAGGGTAGCTCAGGTTGTGATCCCAAATTTCTGAATCCCAAGTCAGTTCTGGAAAGCTGCATTAGTCGGAGCTGATAACTGGGAGCAGGGAGCCCACCTGCATCTTCCCCCTTTGGCTGTGGCTGCCAGCAGAAGACCCTGGTTTCTTACTTCCTGATACAACAGCATGTTGGTCAGTAAACCTCAAAGTGTCTGATTAGGAGGAAAGGAAATTTGGAAGCAAGAGAGGGGAACATCACTGCTCCTCCCTGACCAGCCATGTGAATGAGGCTCAGCAGACTTCGACTTACAAACCTCTGGAAAGCACGAGAGTGGGCAGAAAAAAAAGGTGGATAGGAGGGATGGATGCGAAGAACGGTGATGGAGAAGACCGAGCTTGCAGCGGGCAGGAAAGATTAAAGAAAAGGTGGACAGAGATCTCAACACATCCGATGACCTGGTCCTAGGTGTCTCAGTGTGTGTCCCTGGGCTGACTTGTCTCTAACACCACATCCGTCCCGCCAGCATCCAACCAGTCGGTCCAATACTGACTGGTCACTGAGACACGTTCTCCAGGAAGATGAACAGCAGGATCCTAAAGTTCTGGCAGGCAGAATTGTCTCAGTCAGTGGGACAGAAGAGCACAGAAAACCTGTGCAGCAGGGACTACTACCACTTAAGGGAAAAGGGAGGGAAAAAATACTCAGATACCTTCACACTGCTGGCTGTCAGGACTGGGCTTAACAGCCCATCTGGAAAGAAGAGGCACTGATGTCCCTGTATCTGCAGATCCCAGTTGCCCTTGCAGGATCAGCAGCAAGGCCAGGGAACCTGCCTCCTTCCTGGGTAAAGCTCGTGGTCCAACCTGCCAGTTTGGAGGCTGAGACTGATGGACTGCCTTGCTGGGCTTGCTCCAAACACTCTAGTCATCTGCTTGGCCCTTCCCTGAGTGAAAACTGGTTGTGGATAAGCCATGTTCAGCACCTGCAGGTCTAGATCTTGGAGAACAAAAAACCTCCCCACCAAATCCAACACACTGAGACCATGGTAATCCAGTAAAATTGTGAGCTGTCAAGGAAGGCTTGACTCACAAAGTGCTAAGATTCAAACACGCATGGGATTTCCCTTTCATGGCAAGGATTAGAGCTTTCCTACACCTTCCTCCCAGAACAGCCAGGCAGTCTGGGCTACCCGCTGAACACTGCTAGATAAATCCAGGCAACTGGCACCTCCTGGGCATGGACACGTCCTTGGAGAAGAACCAGCAGAGATCCTGCAGGACCAAGAACATCTCCCACACTCCTAGGCACAGACCAAAATATCCATCTGGCATTTCTAGACCATGGGAAGTGTCAGAGAGATGATAAGAATAAAACAAAAGCAACCAGAGGAATGGGCGATTTGAATCAAAGCGTTCTAAGGATGACAGACACGCTGCAGCGAGGAACAGTCCTGTCAGGGCCTGGTGACGTCAGCCGCCAGCAGAGGGAAGTGCCGGGAACAACGCACCGATGCAATATTTCAAAATTTGTTTCCTCTCCACTTGTCTCTGAAATGATTGATATTCTTTAAAAAAATCCCTATGCTCTCAGTGCAGAAGGTCTCCAGCCCAGTAGGGATAGCCTAGAAATCAGTCTTCTCTGAAAAGTTTTCTTCTGTCATTTCCCCAGAGGGATTCATTTTCCTGTTGAAATGACACGAGAAACAAACGTAAAGTCTTTTTTTTTTCTTTTGCCTTCCTTGCTGAGAAAGCTGAAGGGCTGTTTTCTCAGCAGCTCCTTCTATAAGCTCCTTGGCTGATAGAAGAACACAGAACCATTGGAGCTGCCTGGAGTCAATGCCCACCATAGCAGGTCACCCAAGCGCACACGGAGAATCCTTGGTCTTCTCCTTCTCTATAACTTTCCAACCTTAAGGCAACCACAACCTGAGCTGGCTTTCTCCAACTGTCGAGAAAGCCCTGGCTGCTGGAGGCTCCTGGGCTCGGGAGGGGATAGCAGAAGCGAGCACCTGCCCACGTAGCCCTTGTGGGTTGGGGTGCCCAACCCACGTCGCATTCGCTTCCCGCAAGTGCTCAAGGGCCGGGGCATTCCCAGCTCTCTGCAGAAACACAAGGCTACAGAGGTGGAGCTGCACAGACGGTGACTTGCCCGTGGACGTGAAGACCTCTCCAGAGTGAAGACCTCTCCAGGCTAAGGATCAGCAGCAACAAATGCATCTGTGTCTCTGCAAACAGCAATTACTCTTGTGCCGCTATCTGTTTGCAGATGACTCAGACAACACGGATACAAAGGTGGTTTTCCTCAAATAGATTCTGCCTTTCAAATGCTTCCCTAAAGGCAAATCGTGCTGTGAGGGAGTTATTTCCAGGGCTTGCTTCTCCCCACCATCAGCAAGTCCCTCAGAGCCTTCCCCGAGCCCTTAGGCAGGGAATGACTGTATCGTAGCAAGCAGGCCCAAGCCCCCCGCAAGTGCAGCCTCACAGCCCAGCTCCGCACAGGGAATTCACGGCGTCCAGACACCGTGACTTCACACGGCAGAGAGGCTCCACAGTGATTAAGGGAATTGGGAGCAGGGCGGGAGGAGGAACGGCACCGGAGAAGGGAGAGAGACAGGCAGGGTGGAGAGGGGGAAGCTAAGACAAGCGGCAGAACAAAACATGCCATAAATTAGGAGAAGCTGCTGAAAGACCAGAACAAATGACCCCATGGCTTGGCCATTGTTCCCCAGCCATGGCTCAGAGCGCTCCCAGTCGAGACAAAGCGCCTCTGGCTTCACTTCCACGCTGCGCTGGTCCCATCCAGACCTGCGCTCGGCACAGGCCAGCCAGGCAGA
>NW_010589837.1:416087-427492 GCF_000705375.1 Tinamus guttatus
GTGCCCGCCAAGAGAGTCGCTCGCGCCCGCAGCTGCACGCGGGCGGCCGCACTCGCGCTCCTCCTCACCAGCCCTCCCGCTCTCTTACTGCAAAGGAGCAGGGCCTTTTCCCCCCTCTAGTTTTCTCTTGCTCGGACTCAAAGTTTCCTCAGCTTGCAAGAGGAATGGACGCGAGGCTCCTCGCAGATACGTAGCCTAAGGCAGGTGTGCTACAAGGACAACCGCAACCTGGAGAGCACTGAGACCTCTGTCCTTCTGCTGCTGCTCTCTGACTCTCTCCGCGTTGCTGGCAATTTGCTTTGCGTTGGTCCCTCCCTGATAAACAGATGACCATCAAGCCAAGAGTCATACTGGCAAAGTCCTGCAGGAGCATGGACTACAAAGTTGGAAGTAACACAAGGCACCCAGAGAGTATGTGCAGTAGCAGCCCTCAAGTTCACTGACATGGGAACAGCCAGACTGCTCATGCAGTGACTCCGCATGTCCCACAGGCTCCGCAGCACCCGGGACGGTGGGAGCGGGTGCCAGAAAGTGAGGCGGCTGCTGGTGGGGACGGCGCGTCCTCCTCGCCTCCGCACACCGGCACGCAGCAACGGCAGAAGGAGGCTGAGCCGTGTGCTGGCAAGGCCAGGCATCTCCATGGCCTGGCTTTCATGCCCCAGCACCGGGAGGCAATTTTAGAACAATTTCTGTGCCACAGGAGATCACTTAAACCCCAAGGAGAAATACTATTGCATTATATCGCATTTTAAATAACTTCCATAGAAACACGTCCATTAGAAACCTTGTGCTTTATGCCCAAACCTGAAACGCAGGGCAGAATAACAGCGGGATAATAATAGCGCATCACGTGTGCTGCCTCTGGCATGTCTGTCAGCGTGACGATCCTGGAGCGGTTTCCATGCGTGCGGGACCTGGCTGTGCCCAGCAGATGGGTAAAGCACCACCAGGACCTTGTGGAGACATTGTCCTTAAAGCAGGCTGGATAACCTAAAGGACAGGGAGAAGTGAGGCAGTGATGCCATCAAAGAGCAGCAAGATGTGCCTGAACCCAGAGCTACGTTCACCAGCCACAAGGTAAAGGGCTCCCGTCGCAGGTGCCTTGCAGGCACCCTGGTCCTGCTCAGGCTGATGCCCACCAGACATTTTAGCAGCCACATGTGCTAGGACATCGCAGGAAAACCACCTCGTACCTGCCCGTCCGGGTTGTCCTGGTCTCTCCTCAAGCCTGCTCGGGATCCAGGTCTCTGCGTATCCTTCTCAGCAGAGGGGAAGGGAAGAGCCGAGATGAAGCAACTTGCCAAGGGTCAAGCAGCAAAACAAGGCGCAGGCAGGAATGGACCGAGGCCGGCTGGCTCCCTCCCCGCGCGCCTAACCACCAGACGACGTTCTCCTGCCAGCGCTGCTTTAACGGCTTGTGGTGGGCAGCCAAAGAGCAGAACTGAGATAACGAACAGGGAAGCGAGGAATTCGCTGCATTTTTATTGAACCGTCAGGGGAATACGCTATTCCGACAAGAGATCATGGGGAGGTTGTCCAACACGAACAACACAAGGGGTGCAGACTGAAAAGGGGAGCAGCTGGAAACACGGAAGCAAGAAGAAAATAGTGGGGGGAAACAGGTGAGGCAGCAAGAGGTGAATGTGTAGAGTGACAGCAGAGGGGAAGACAAGCAGAGGGAAACAAAGGGGAGAAGAAAAACTGGAATGAGAGGCAGGAAAGGAAATGGAAATGCAACAGGGCTGAAATTCCCCCTGGGTGCCAGATCCAGAGAGGAACACAGCAAATATGAAGGTGGCAGAGAGACATCCAGAACCTCTCCCCAGCTCCTCATACTCACCTTCAAAACAGAAACTGCAGATAAGAGCCTTTTCATTTGATTAAGAACCACGTAAGAGAAAATATATACACAATCAGATCCTAGGTGACACCTACGGAAAGGGAAAAGCCATCTCTCCTTGCCTTCAATGGGAAAGGGTGGGAGAGGGAAAGGATGGAGCTAGAGCACCTCAGTGGGTTTGCTGGAGGGACAACTGGACATCTCCAAAGGAGCTGGCAGTTTTCTAATTCTCAACACCATCTGACATTCAAATTTTAAATAAAACTTTGCCTCTCAGGCCCTGCTTTGGAGGTAGCTTGATACCACAACTCAGTGGAAAGCAGAGCTTTTACAAATCAGAGCCCAAATTACTGCCCATCCTCAGTTGCCAATTTTTGCTGTACTTGGAACTTGCACCCCCTTGGCCTTCAGTTGGCTGCAGGGAGCAACTCCCAGCAAAACAGGCTAGAAAGGGATCGCAGAAACGGTTTTCACACAGGTTTTTCCACTAGAGCTGCACACGCTTGGAGATAAACAGCTCCTTGCGTCGCTCCTGTCCCCGCTCCTCCGCCCGGGGCTGCCGTGCGGCTGCGTGCCCTGGAGCCACCCCAGCCATGGGGTTGACTGGAGTGCCTGGGAGCCCGGCTTGCAGTCCAGGGCCATCCGAGGATGGAGAGGATCACTACCCCATAGGCCCTTTACATGTGTGCCTGCCAGTTCAGAGCCACTCACTGAGGAGATCCATCCTGTGAAGAAGAGCACAGATCCCTGGAAACATCCAGGGATGCGGTGAGATGACTGCTTTACACTTGGGAAAAGATCAAACGCCCACTTGGCAGACTCAGGTTGCAGAGGACGGTGGTTCCACATGGGCAACAGTGTCCGAGTGCCTTGAGCTGGCGCGCAGATGTGCACGGATGGACCACGGACACACATGGCCCTGGCGCTCACACGCAGGCTAGAAGCTTCGCATGCACAAACATATCTGCAAGGGGCCCGTTTTAACAGGGAAGGCTGCGTTGGTGTCAGTGCTCTGTGGTTTGTGTGTTCCAAGGAACTCTTTGGAAATTTGGCTGTGGACATTTAAAAACAGATTAAATTCCTGTACTGAAACAACACAGTTATTACAGCTCCTGGGTTTTCTGCTTAACCACGGCAACAGGGAAAAGGATTAGCAGCTGATCCAAACATATTAAGATGGTCAGAGAACAGGCTGGGGACAAGATTGTATCGCTGCTCTGTACCAACCCGGCTGCTCGTCACCACGGCCAGCTGGTCTGGCCCCCTTCAGCCCTGCCGGCGGCTCCTCCGCGGCAGCACGACCTGCCCTTGGCTCCTCACGCACACACGTACGGAGAGGGCACCAACACGCATGGAGAGGGCCCCAACATGTACGGAGAGGGCACCAACACGTATGGAGAGGGCCCCAACATGTACGGAGAGGGCACCAACACGTACGGAGAGGGCACCAACACGTATCGAGAGGGCCCCAACATGTACAGAGAGGGCACCAACACGTATGGAGAGGGCACCAACACGCATGGAGAGGGCCCCAACATGTACGGAGAGGGCACCAACACGTACGGAGAGGGCACCAACACGTATGGAGAGGGCCCCAACATGTACAGAGAGGGCACCAACACGTATGGAGAGGGCCCCAACATGTACGGAGAGGGCACCAACACGTACGGAGAGGGCACCAACACGTATGGAGAGGGCCCCAACATGTACAGAGAGGGCACCAACACGTATGGAGAGGGCCCCAACATGTACGGAGAGGGCACCAACACGTACGGAGAGGGCATCAACACGTATGGAGAGGGCCCCAACATGTACGGAGAGGGCACCAACACGTACGGAGAGGGCATCAACACGTATGGAGAGGGCCCCAACATGTACGGAGAGGGCACCAACCGCACTCTCGCTGCGGGACGCGGCAGCCGAGCGGCCGGGCTGCCAGGCCACTGTCCCCTGCCGGCTGCGCCCACGTCCTCGCAGGGCTGGTGACACGAGAGCCGGCTCCTGTGGGCCTGGACTTCCCAACGTGACTGCGTTCGGCAAGCCAAAGTCAAGGACGATTTGTCCTTACGAAGAACTA
Organism: Tinamus guttatus; assembly: GCF_000705375.1. The sequence continues at coordinate 420,005 of NW_010589837.1, forward strand.
ATTTCTGGGCTGGCTTACCAAATAAATAACCCCATAAAATAGCATCATTCACTATTGTTACAGCGTCATTACTGAACCAGGTGCTTTGCAAACTAATACAAGACAGATGGTTTCCCCGAGGAAAACGTTACAGAGTAAGCTAAAATACACCGCAAATCTACCTTGATGTAGCAGGGCTAAACGGGGACTGGGGGCTCAAAGAGGCATTTAAAGAGAGAAAAGAGATTTGCTGGGTTTTTTGAGTTCTTTTTTTATGATGGAGAGAAATATTGTTAGTTTTGGATGAGTTCCTTGTTTGTTTTCCTCTTTGGTATATTATAAATCCACCTATCTGTCTCCTTGGAAGTCTCCTAGTAAAGACCAGCTTTTCCAATGTCATTGTTTCAGCAAAGAGATGGAAATTGTGCAACTGGAGGAGAAAGCAATTTGTCATCAAATAGCTTAGATTCTTAGCCTGACTACATTAATACCTATGTAACTTTGATTCCTAAATAACATCACAGACAGAGGGAACTTTTGCAAAGGCCTCCACATCCTCAAGCGAAATGTTAGAATAAATGCCAGAAAGATCTCCAAAAAAAGCAGGGAAAGCAAAAAACCAAACTCGACATTCTTGCAATTTTTACGCATGTTTTTTTTTTAAGTTTCACCCTCCTTTATCCATCTAAAGAAGTTGAAAGCAATGCAATTCCCAGTTCTTTTAAATATCCTTAGCAGGTCACCTCTAATGCTGAGAGGACTGACTATGATCTGCTTCCAAGGCAGTTGCATCAGAGCCTAGAAACCAAGGGTAAATTACTCCCTGCATGAGCAGGGAGCCGTAGCTTGGGAATGAAGGTCGGCCTACGCCATGAGCCCCCACCATGGGCGGCAGGAATGGGAGCGGGAGAGCTCCCTGGGCTGCCCCGGCGTGCGGGAAGGTCACTCGCACCGGGGCTGGCATCGCCCCCTCGTGCCACGGACCCGAGGGCGCAGAGCGAGCGAGGGGCGCTCTGCCCTCCAGTGCCTCCCGCAGCCATCAGGCCATGCTGCCTCTTGGCTGTCGAGAGGCAAACTCACAAGGAAGGAGCCCATTAGGCGCTTCCTGAAGTAAGGAAAGGGGGGAATATTTTGGCTTTATTCCCTGGCGTGGGTTTTTCTTAGGAGATGTAGTGGGTTGAGCAGGCACCGTCCCACTGGGCTTTCACGGGACAGGACTGAGTGACAGTGCTGGGGACAGGGGACAGAAGAAGGGTTTGGAAAGCCAGGAGCTCCCTTGCCCCAGCCCTGTCCTGCAGCTCTTACCATTCAATGCTCAGGGACCTGGGCCGGAAGGCAGACAGCTCGGCCGAGACCTGCTCAGCTTTCCTCTTCTCCTGCTTCTGCTTAACCGACAAGCGGTGGGCAAATCTAGAGAGGCTGCTTTCCGACCTGGGGAAGGGGAGAGGAAAGGCGTTAATGTCACTGAAGCACCTGGAATGCTGAAGCCAGGACCGCGGCACAAAGCCAAAGGGATGCGCAGAGCTAGAAGGGGACAGGGGGCTCCAGAGGAGCACGGTGAAGCGATAGAAGCTCCACAGGAAGGTGTGGAGGAGCAGCAAGCAAGTTTAGCGACACATCAGCAGGCCAGGACCTGCACAGGTCCCTAGGATGCTGCTGGCAAAAGCTCTCAGCAGAGCAGATAAGCTCCCCATAATGACTGGAAAAGGGAATCTGCGAGTCCATCAGTGAGAGGTGTGAGTTTCCAAGCTGGTTTCAGGTCCTGCTTCCTGCTGCAGCAGAAACACCTCTACAGGTCAAAAGGTTTTGCTGAACATCAGCCAGCGATGGCCAGAGCTGGCAAGAAGGAGGTGGCCTCTTCCTGGCACCCCTGGCCTGCCTGCTTAGAAAGGGGGCCGGGGATCCAGAGCAGCACTGACAGGGAGAAGCAAAGGCAAGAAGGAGGCAGCTCCGTGAGCTTCCATCACAGCCGCACACTCATTCACAAAAACCAGGAGTTCCTGTGGATCCCCAGCCCCTTCAACCTTGATCCTTGAACCGCCCAGGTTGAAGACCTATCGTGATGACTGATCTCTGTGTCAGAGGTGCTTTGCAGGAGGCTTCGCAGGGCTCTTGCCTCGCCACGTCTTTGACCACGTGTGCACCAAGAGCCTGGGCTGCAGTGAGAAGAGGCTCAGGGCCGGGCAAAGGAGCTGCCGGGGAGAAGCAGCAAGGGCTTGGTTGGGATCTGGGGTCTCTGCACTGAGACCCCAACTGCTCAACACGTCTAAAGGGGCTTCGAGGGTGAGAAGGAAACACCAAACTGCTCTCCTGGCACTGCCACCAGGCAACGTATCTATATTGTTAAATATAGACCTTGACTGATCTCAACCAAACAAAATACCTCAAAAAAATGAAAGGAAGGTATTTCTCAGAAACGAGAGCTCCCCGCCTTTCCTTACAATAATTAAATAAACCACGAACAGCCAGCGTGTTTTTTTTTTCCTGATACTTTTTAAGCACAGACATCTTCAATTCATTAACTCTGGTTATTGATTTATTTTTCAGCTTATGAATTGCTGTTGCTTGGGACAGGGTGGAGACAGCTTTCTGGAGCGGGCTCTCGTCTCTCAGCTCACCACTGGGAAAGAGCCGCTCAGACCTTCCAGGGTCATTCTTTACATTCTTAATACAAAAAGAAATCACTTTGATGTAAAGGATGAGGTTTGTCTTAAAAAACAAAACAAAACAACAGCAAAAAAACACTAACAAGAAACCAGAGGCTCAGTTTTCTCCCTTTTAGAGCTGGAGGAAAAGGCATTAGAACAGGAAGAACTGGAGGGTCTTGTTAGAGCCCCTGAGCAGAGCCCACTGCACAAACACCATCCGTGCCATCGAGGCGCTGCTTTGATTCCACGTCAAGGCTCAAGCTGTAATGAGTGATTCCCCCAACAAGGGAGGGTGCTGCACTCACCTCTCACCCCCGCGGTAGCCGGGGCCTCCTGAGCCCGCAAGGCGAGAGGCAGCCTGGGGGAAGCGCTGCTGGCCGCCCACAGCATCTCCTTGCCAGCTTCCACATGGGCCCCACGCTGCAGTCTCAAAGCCCAAGAGGGCCCTCAAGACCCCAGTTTCTGTTTTTTTTTTTTTTTTTTAACGTTTTCGGTCATCCCCTCGGGGCCCCCTGCCCAGCTTCCACAGCCACCCATTGCACCTTTCCCCTGTGGAGCATGGACACGGAGTCAGGCACAAGGGCAATCCTGCCAAATGACACACTCCAGGAGATGCACTCCAAAGTGTGCACCTCGCCCAAGCAGGGAAGGAAAATCACTTGAGAGACCCATCAGCATGTGCCAAGAAGACGCGACATGGGACAAAACAGGGTCACATGCCAAAAGGGCTCTTCGCAGCATTGGAGAAAACAAGGAATCGAAGCTGTGCTTACACTTAAACCCCATGAGCAATGTGAAGCTGGGAAAGAGAAGGGCTCGCCAAGAGCACAGCTGCCAAGGCCCTTGCCTGCTGCAGACCCCAGCACAGGCACCAAGGCCACCGGGCGCTGCTGGAGGGGATCTGGCTGGGATGCACCGTTTGGGCAATCCCGCCTGCACTGGCTTCCTCCTTGCATTTGCTTCCCAATTCTTGACCTTACTCCTCCGAAACTCCCTTTGAGCCTTTCTGGGAGCCAAAGACTTGGGCAGGAGCGGTGGCACACATTGAAGGTCAGAGTGAGGTGCAGGTTTTCTCATTGCTTTGCTGGTCAGCGCTGATGTGCATTTACATGGCTGAGCTCAGGCAAATCCAAGCGAGAAGCAACGCACCTGGGTGTGTAAGACACACAGCCAAGGGAAGGGGCAGAGCCCCAGCGCTCGGGGGCCTCAAAAAAAGGCAGCAAGCCCTTTGGAAAGGCATATGGACAAACACAAGGTGCTGAGCTCCTTCCAGCTGGCTCAGAGGACGTTCTGCAGCTCATGGCGCTTGGTGTTTAAATCTGCCTGACCCAGGGAATACGAAGGAGGTTGTGTATGACCCAGGAGGTAAACACATATCTCAAGATGTTGGGTGGCATCTTCGTTCTCCAGTCCAACCTCCAAGCCTACCCATGCTCCAGCCTGGCAAAGTCTCTTATCAGACCAGGACCCACTGTATCCAAGGGCTAATAGAGGAGTTACAGCCTGGGCAGTGAACACTCTAATGGGCTTCTACCTCCTCACCAAGAGCTCCTGGCAGCTCTCCCATCCTCAGTACAGCACTGGCACAACCTCTCCTCCCATGCTAGTACTCACCAGCCTCCTCTCACCTACCCGGGACCCTAAAGCTCCAGAAGAGGCTTTACCTTCTCTTTTAGTTAGAAAGCTGGGAGCACGCTGTAGTATCATCTGGCTATTTATACAATGCTGCTTTACATAAACGGTTCTGCAAAGCAGGCAATGAATCATAGCTGCTCCGCTCTGCCGGCGCGCACACGAGCGCAGCCCGAAGCGGGCAGGCTGCTCCTGGCCCCGACCAGCCACAAGGGCCACCGGGGCAGATGACATGGCAGAAGGCCATGACAGCCTCTTTCCTGCCACACAGCTCGCTCACATGGTGCTCACCTCTCCGGCAGTCCCCTGGTTTCTCAGCGGGATTGGGGTGCTCCTGTGTTTCTGTGCTGGGATTCATGTCTGTGTCTCTGTGCTGACTCCAGTGATACCGCCTTGCAGCAGAAGGCGAGCCTGCTCCTCTCTCTCTAAGACAAGGACACTGCTTTAATCACATTTTTATTTGCCTGCTGCTTTCCAAGCTTTCCTTGATGCGGCTGTAAACTGAAAAAGCCCAAGCATAGACCCTTACGGTGAACACAGGGAAACGGAGCACAGAGCGCCAGCGCACGCAAGCCGTGTGCTTCGGCCGTTGTTAGCACCCGGCCTCTCACGTACTGCACTGCTCTCACTGGACAGCAATATCGTCCTGCCTCTCCCCATCAGTGTAAGCATGCATGAATGCTGTGCTGGCCTTGGGAGAAGACAACCAAGAACAGAGAAACTGGCCACAGAAATAAAGAATGGGGGGTCAGAGATGAAGCTGCCCTGTGACGGTTTTCTCTAAACTTGCTTTGTTCTAGCTCTGGCCCCTGCCACGAGCAGGACCTGTGGTGGTCGGGCATTGCCTGGAGGGGAAGGCAGCAGCAGACCTCCCTCGGAAGCCTCACTCCGTGCTTTGCCACCCTTATGGGGCCGTGGGCCAGACAAACGCAGCGAGGCGCTCCCAGCCCGGCCGTCCTGCTCTGCCCGCAGCCCGGCGCTGCCTGGGCAGACCCCGCTCGCCGCCGGGCATTGGCCACAGCTCCATGGCTGTTCCCCGCGTGCTGCAGAGGAGCAGGGGACACGCAGGGAAAGCCGCCGATTGAAACATCAACCGCAGCAATGGCAAGCACCGTCTCCTGACAACGAGAGAAGGTTGTTCAGCTACTGTGCTGTATCATAAATCACACCTCTATGACTTGCCATCTGTCAGCCAGATTACACATGTTCAGAGTCCCATGTCAGCGTTTAAGTCAGAATCCGGTTCCCTAGAAATAATTTATTGGCCCTAGAGACTCTTACAACACTACCTATTGAGCACCATGGCTCAGCCCTTCCTTCAAAGCCCCCCAGCAAAGTGCCCGCTAGAGCTAGCAGGGAACGTACAGGGCACATGGGAACACGGGGAGGCAGGGGCAGCAAAGGGAGCACATTATTTCCCCTGGCTGAAACCACAACTTCACGCGCATGCGGAGGTGGCAGGCGCAGCAGCAGCCCCTCTGCACCGGCCCCGGAGCCCAGTCCTTGCAGTAACTACAGAGGAGACAGAGGCAGCGAGACGCGGACCTTGGTGCCCCTGGGCAGCTGGGGACACTGCGGTGTCTGCTCTGCACGCAGCCCTGGTCTGTGTCCCCAGGGAGGCTGGGCAGCAGAGGAGAGGGGGCTGGCAAGGGCACTCACAAACCTGTCCTGCAGCCCCAGCCCATCCCACCTAAAAGGGAGGTCTCCAGGTTCAGCAAGGGTCCACACCAACAACCAGGCTCCAGTTCCTCTCCTGAACATGCTGCACGGCATCACATAAAGAAAGCTTCATCTCTTAACCAGACACATTCGCTGGAGATCTAACCTCAGCACCAATGACTCCCGAAGCCCCCAGCGTGCCAAGGCAGCAGGAAGAGTGGAGACAAAGCTGGGTCGCAACCTGGCACCTAACCACTGGTCCTGCCATTGGCTCCAAGCAGCTTGCTGAATCATCACAAGACACAGCACAAAAATCCGCTCAGCTGCCCTTTATCCTGAGGACAACAACAGCCTGAAATGCCCCAGTCCACCCCCTTGCTGGCCAGTTGAAGGGATGAGCAATGACATTTCACAAAGCTGAGTTAGAATAAAAACACACAGGGCCCAATTCATCCCTACTGGCGCACCCGGTTCTACCCCAGGCGCAGATCTGGCCTAGGGGTTTGGAATGTCACAGACGGGTTCCCCCTTGCTGGACAAGGAAAGGAAAGTGATGAAAAGTGAAATCCCAACAAATCCAATAAAAGAATGAGCCTGTTTCCACTGGCTGCCGAGAAGACACTGCCAGCCATCTCACCAGGACCACATCCACCAGCTTGTTCTTCTGTTCCTACCATCCTTTAGAAGGGCCCTTGAGGAAGCATCTCCAGTTGCCTCCACAAAAAGTAACATCCCAGCAATTTGCAGCATTTGCAGTGACCCAAACCCAGGCATTCATGCAGCATCTCATCCAGCCCATGTCCTGGTACCCGCACAGGCAATGCCCATGTCGGGCTCAGAGCTCCCGGCTCTGACTGCACTGCCAGGATCCCCCTGTGCCTTAGTTGCGGAACAACCACATGAACAGGCTGCAGCCGGCAGGTACTCAACAGCATCGGCCACGAGAGCCAGTGCCAGCCGCGCTCCTGCGCCAGAGGCCGGCCCCAGCCGGCCCAAGACCCTCAGCTCGGGACATGACCAGAGACACGCAGTAGATAAGGAGACATCTTAGCCTGGGCAGGAGAAACGCACACACGCTGCACTCACTAGCCTGCGCCTTGGAAATCAGCACGTGTTTGGGCATGGCTATGAACTAATGCAGTTCCTGGAAGGCAGCTGATACACTCTTGAATTAGCAACAGGCGAGCGAGAGTCCCAGGCAAAGCTCATGTGATGCTTGTGCTCAGCCCGGGTGCTTTGCAGCACACCAACCTGCTGCGGTTGTTGCTCTTCCTCCCTTTGGGAATAGTCACAGCCAAATGAGCCCGGCTTGTCCCCCTCAGGAATCCCCATCACCTGGCCAGACCCTGAGGTCAGTCCTTGGGAAGGCAAATCCCACCTGCGAGGAAGCAGATGCTGCCACTGGGCAGGCAGGGATGGGCAAGAGCAGAGCTCAGGGTGCTTCTCACAGCAATAGGCTTTGCCTCTGGGAAGCATTTGATTTACCCAGGTGTAGTCACCACAAGAGAGGGGGAAAAGGCATTAAGGCTGGAGAGGGCTGCCAGCATCTCCCGGGCTTCACCAAGGGAAC
>NW_010589837.1:448109-488557 GCF_000705375.1 Tinamus guttatus
ATTGGTAAGGGAAGCTAGAGATAGCAGGGATATGCACAGCTGGAGAGTGGAACTAAGTACATCTGTTATTAGGAAAGAAACGAATCCTTGCAATGCCTCCATTTTTAGGCAGAGACAAAATACAAATAAATAAATACACAGTCAATAAATATTTGTTTTGTATTAGACAGAATGAGTTATATCCTAGAAGATTTTTTTAATCCAGTTGTAACCTCATTTACATCTAAGAAACTCAAATATTATCAAATATTCAGCCCAAATAATTTGTGCCCCCCAAATTCTAAAAGACTTGGGAGAGCCTTCTGGGCGCTGCTGCTCATTGTAAACAACTGCAAGTTGCCACTTGCAGATGGTAAATGACTAATTTGCAGCAGTATTCAAAACCAACCTAAGATGACCTAGTTATCTACAAAATGGTCAGTTTGACATAAGACCTGTAAGACAGGGCTCATCTAGGATTAAATTAAGAAATAATTAAAGGATACAAGTTATAATTAAAGTCAGCTGGCTTGTCTTTGTGCGAAAGAGATCTTGTCAAATGAACCTAATTTCTTTCTTTAGTGAGTAGAGGCTTGGTTGAAGGAGACACTGTGTACATTACATCTGAGGAGTGAGGGTGTTAAGTGCTTCATGACACTGATTTTAACAGATAGTACTATATAGTGTCAATAAAGCACATTAAAGAGATGAAGAAGCAGCTGACAGATCTCAAGCAGCAGTCGTCAACTGAGAAGCATTAAACAGAGGTGTCTTCAGCCAGGCTCCACAGGGAGCAAGCTAGTTGATATTTCCATCAATGATCAAGAGAATACAGAAACCCCGCTCAGGAAATTAGCAGGTGACAGAAAGATTGATGTAACAGTAGATATTGATGAGGAGAGAGTGAAATGCAGCTTGCTTAGCAGTGTTGGACCCAGTCAAACACCGTGTACGTTAATGCACAGATTGCACGGTGCAGAATTGTACACTTACGAGTAAGGATTACAGGCTGTATTTATGAAGAGAGACTGTATCCCAGACAAGAAAGAGACTCCAGAAAGGCCCAAAGGTCACCGTGGGTGAACAGCTCAACACAAGGCCCCTAATGTGATGCTGTGATGAAAAGAGCCAATGCAGTTCTTCGAGGAGAGTTATATATATATAGTACTGATGAGACTGATACAGCCCTGCAATTAAAATGGCCGTGCTTTAAGAGAGAAACTAAAATAAATGGCCATGCTTAAAAGGAGAGACGAAAATACCTAAGAGGCTGGAGAGATGAGTCACAAAAGTGATCCAAGAGTCGGAAAAAATGCCCAGCAGCAAAAGAGCAAAAGCTCTGTGCAATTTATTGGCAACCCCAACTCTCCTCCACCAAAAAGCAGAGTGCATTTAATAATTAAATAATTCAAATATCAAATGCCAGCCAATCTTTTCTCTAACAGAGACACATGAAGAACCACTGACTGGGAGGTGAAGCCCAACACAATGAGCTTCAGACCAGCACTAGACACTTCTTACAGAGGGATGCTCAGGCCAACCACAATCTCCAGCTCGGCGCAGAACTGGGTGGGCAGTGTCCATATCCCGACAGCAGCACATGGGAGGCCAAACCACATGGTCTAAGAGTCCCTTTTGAACCTCAATCCTAGAACAGCGAATCCCAGTGCACAACTGGAGCTCAGAGGCCAAGCAATGCGATGAACACAGGTGACTAAGGAGACACTGCAGCAGCACAGCTGGGAGCTATCCTTTCAATGCTGGAAGACTAGAGCCAGAAATCCTAGGAAATGCCTAATCCCGTTTCTCCCTCTCAGGCCCTGGTTGCACAGGTTGTGGCAGTGACCACTGGTGCGGGTGTGAACATCACCTCCCATGCCCAAAGCATCTCTGTGTCGACTCACTGCAGCAACACGTTGCTCTCCTGCTTCGAAGTGCAGCCTTGGATATTTCATTTTCAAAAGAAACACCCATCTTCTTACACCTGATTCCCTTTTTCTGATTGATGCAGACAGCAACAAATGGAAGCAGGCTGCAGCTGGTGCATGGGTGGCTTCTTTGCGGTTCTGGTCTCTGAGCTGGCAGGGTCACCCATCCATTCAGCATCTAGTTCAAACCAGGGAGGAAGATAGATGCCACTTGAAGGGCTCCACTGAAGGGCCTGGGACCTCCAATAACAGGCTGGCAAACTCATCCTCATCCTGGCATCTCTCCAAACCAGGAACTCAGTTGTTCTCTTCATGGATGCCCTATTCCTAAGGCAAAACAGCAAATTCTTCTCTATTCTCACTCAAAGCACAGGTTCTTCTGCGTGTTTCTTCTCTCAAAGCACAGGTTTTTCTGCATGTTCCTTCTGGAGAGGTTACTTGCTGAGGAGAAACAGGCACTTATGTCGCTTTGGGGCTGAGTGATGATCCATGGAGCTGCTGGCTCTGGAACACGTCTCCATGCTGGAATGCGTTTGATACCAAACATCAGTCACGAGTGCATGATGGCTGGTAGCTATGGGCAGGGGGAGAAATGAGTCGGGGGGCTGGGGAGCAGGTGGTAGCCAGCTGTCTGCCAAATCCTGGCCAGTTTGGGCAGAAAAACCTCCCCACCTGCAGTGGGAGGCTCTTCAGGCAAAGTCAGGCCACCCAACGCTGCCAGGCAAGTGCCCGGAGAGACATGTCCGGGGGTCAGCGCAAAGGGAAGCAGGAGTACAGAGGCTGAGGCCATTTGTTGCAATGCTGGAGACTGGGAATCAACGCCAAGCAGTTTTTTAATTGGTCTGGAGATGAATTATAGAGAAAAAAACTGCTTTGGGTTAAAGAGAGGGGCTGGGGGAACTGGAGAAAAAAAGCCCTTCAAGTTTCTATGGCAACTGGCACAGTAAGAGCCTACATCGCAGTATCACTTAACACATTAAAAGCTGCAGAGAAACAACTGAAACCTAAACTTCCTCCAGCAACAGGTCCAGAAGGCGCCGCTCCCAGCTCCAGAAGGAACAGGCAGATGAGGTGCTCCGAGCCCCAGAGGGCCAGAGCAGAGGTTAAGGCACCCCTGGCACCTCGGGACAGCTGAGACCAAGCGGCACCTTGTTCCTGAGCTCCCTTGGGGCAAGACCCGCAGCTGCCTCCAGGAGCCCAGCCGGGACACTGTGGACCCTGGGACCATCCAGGCATGGGGACAGGAGTCTCTGGCCTCACGAATCTGTGAAAAACACCCTGCCATGGTCCTGGTGCCCTCTCAGCCGCAGTTGCTTGGAGACGGGTATTCCCATGGAGCAAGCAGCAAGGAGTAAAATGAGCAAGAGGACACTGAATCCACGCCAGCACTCAGAGCAGCAAAGCAGATGTGATCCCGGAGGGACAAAACCACTCCTGAGAGGATGGAGATGCACCCGAACCCATTGCAATGCCCCAGAGGAGGATGCACACTTCTGTCTCTCTCGACATATCTACATATCACATCTACTTCTGCTAACCCTCCTCTCCATCTCCAGACTGGCATCTGTTGAAGCATGACATTTCTTAAAAGTATCCCTTAAGACTTCCCTTCCTTTCCCAGCGCTTAAGGAGGCTCCACCCCCTGGTGACTTAGGCTTTGTAGCTACTGGTCAAATCCCCAGAGAAATAGTTTTTAAGATTGGTATACAGTTTCAACGGCTCAAACCATGCTGCTAGGATATCTTTACCAGCATCATAAACCACTTTTCTTAATGACATTTAGTGCTGAGGATTTAATTCCTTGACTCTTAAGGAAACCAGCTTAGCCAGGACCTGGGGTTAGAAGCTAGGATCACACATTTATGATCCATTCTGGATAATTTTGCTGCCCTCAAATTGCCAATCCACAGCCTATTTTGGGGTCATCTGCCCCAACAGACCCCAAATCTCCACTACCAAACAGAGATTGGCAACAGCACTTCTGCCTTTTCCAAAAACCTAAGCTGGGAGAAGTGTTCTCCACATACATGAAAACAATTTTGGGGTGATATCTCTTAATGAGTTCCCCATAGCTTCAGGAGAGATACCTAGAACTCAGCATCACTTCCCCATACCCCCCTACCTCCCCATACATCAGTATGGCCTCTTGCTCCTTTCCTTTCCCCATGTCATCCTTCCTCCCATTGCTTGGCACGCTGCAGGCAAACTTGCAGGTGAAGCTGAGGAGTATCTCAGCTCAGTGACTCTTGGACACTGCTAAATAAGTCAAACATGGCATGTGTGTGTATTATTATCATGGCTACTACTGTAATAATCATGCCTGAATTAAAGAGGCAACACTCCACTTAGGAGGAGCTTGTGATGACACCCTTTAATGCTTCCAAAATGCAGATGCTGATCTCTGGATCCTTTAAAACACCAAGATTTTATGAGATAATGATTCATCAATAAAACATGCACTTTCATCCAAACGCTGGCACGGAAAGGCCTTAGTCTAGGAGATCAAATGTTCTATCTTAAGAGCAGGGTGACAATAAGTTAGCTCTGGAGACACTTTGGCGTAACAGACACCGCAAGGCAAAGCAAACAAGAGACGCTGCTTTATGGAAGGGCTTTCAAAGGCTTGCTGCGTGTGTGCACGTCTGGGGCTAACGCGGAAAACGCGGGCAGGAGCCTTTAATCGGAAACGAGCACAGAGGCATAAGATAGGTGCACATAAATAGGGGCTGTGGGATTCTTTCAGAGCACGCTGTGGGCTCTGAGGCATCCAGTCTCTTCAACATGGTCATACCTTCCCGAGAGCCTGAGCAAGCAGATCAAGTGCAGGACCTTTGTATTGCTACAGCCTGGCAAATAATAACTGCTTGAGGATGAAGACTCTCTGGACAGATGAGCATTGCTCTTGGCAGAGGAGATAGCACGGGGTGAGAGCAAACAGCTCCTGCTCATGCAGCAGATCGGTGACACTTTAATTAAAACCAGGTACTTCAGTCCACCTCTGCTAGAGGTTGTATGATTATTATTAAAACCAAGATTTCTTTCTGGGGTTGAAGAAACCAAGTTCTAATCACTGCCTGACACCAAAGAGCAACTGGATATTACAGAGAATTACAAAAACACATCAGCCTGTCTTAGTGCTGGGGCACTTACAGGGCCTACCAAGTGCTCCTTCCAAGCCTGTTATTAAGCAGAAGCACCTCTGGCTCAGAAGATCCTATTCCTCTTTCTGAGCATGGTCCTTGGGTCTTCAGCAAGTAATCTTTCCTCAGGAAACTGCCTTGATTTGCTCCACAAAGTAAACAAGGGCCTTCTGTCAGCAATTTAGACTGACCTTTGGAAGCACTGAGAACATTACAGCTCTACTGGCAATTTTCTAAATTGGGGTAAGAAACTAGTGAGCAGCTCAGGGGCTTGGTTTGGCCCACATGGCACTTCCTCCCTAGACCCCAGGAATGCTAAGCCCAGCCAAAGGGGCTTGCAGGGAGCTTTGGGATGGGGAAAGCACATTCCCAAACTGGATCTGCCAAGATAGGATCAAAGTAAGGCAAGACAAGGGTATACGATGCACACACTGACACCCAAACAAGCTGCTCCAGGAGCAGTGTGAGAACGATGCCCGCGCCTGCTCTAGGAGGACACAGCACAAGGTCAGAGCAGCTACGGTAGGCAGTAAAGCCAGTGTGGACATGGGTCATCCCCAAGCAGCCAGACTCCTCGCTCGGGAGGCTGAGCCACAGAAACTTGGAGCGTCTGTTCTTCCTCAGTTGGTCTCTAGCCTGTCCCATTCTCAGGTGGTGTATTTTACTAAGATGGGTGCTTCAACTTGGGTGACTACAAGCAGCATTCTTGCTTTAATGTTGAAAGAGGGAGTATTATCTCATGGCCACACAAAAAGCCAGGAGCCACAATGCCTGACACTGGCAGGAGGAACATAGATAACCACCAAAGGAAATAAAAGTGCTTCCAGGAGAAGAGCAGAGAGCAGCATCATTTCAGGTCCTGATGGCTCAGTCACTGGCCCCTCTGACTTCCAGCCATTAAGGTCTAAGTTCACTACTCTTTCTTGAGTGCTTGCAGTTCCAAATTTTGGGCAATCTACTATGAGATCTTTGCCTCACAACTTCTTGGTGGACTGCTCAGTGAGGAAGAGCCTCACATGAGGGCTATCAAAGCGGGGTGAAGACTGGCACCTCTCTGTACTCCCAGGACAAGCACTGATAAAACAGCGTAACTCCCAAGATTTCTGTGGTCAACAGCACAGCACCTATGCCCAGCGGTTGATGTGTATGAAGGTGAGCCACAAGCTTTAAGGACAGGGACATACTGATATTTAAGAACGGGACAACACCAATATCTCAGAAACAGTGAGGTTTCTCACTTGGGTGAAAGGGAGATGAACCGGTGATGTCTTGACTGTTTTTACACTCCTATAACCTATGTCTGTCATATGCCAGGCAACTGGAGCCCACAGTACTGACCAGAGACCAAGGATGCTGTTCTGACATGCCTACTGCAGTGAGAGCAGTACGCTCGGCAGAGCCCACCACTGTCTTGGAAGCAGAGAACAGGAAAAGCAGATGAATTATAAAGTTTGCTCTCATGTTTTGGAGCTAGAGGAACCGACATCTGTGGCCAAACTTCTCTCGGATCGCCAGATCACCACACAGATGTGTTCATAAACCATCAGTGTTCAACTCGATTCTGGACCCAGCCGCAGGCTGCTTCCCACGTCGTGTTGCTCCCAGCCAGGTCGCTAGGATCAGCTGGCTTGCCCAGGGCTCGGAGAACACGTCCACAAAAGGTGCTGCAGGAGTGCTGAGCTCTCCCATGCCTCCCGCCAGTGCCTGCGCACAGAGCTCCCACGGCTGCCAAGGCAGCACCGCGCTGGGGCCAAGCACAGCGCGCAACAGCGCGGGGCTGCGGAAGAGGGCTCACACCTGTGCACATCTGGAGGTGCTGCCAGCGCGGGAGCTGTTGAAAAGCACCATTCTCCTTCGAGGAACAGAGGCTCCAGTCCTGCCAGATGCTGAGGTCCAGCCCAGCTAGGCAGGCCAGGCTGCAGGCGGACAGCAAGTCTGCCTGGAACAGCAACTGGCAGACCAAAAAGCCACAGCACAACAGCGGGGCCAGGCAACACCACAGCCTTAGGCTCTACCAGCCTCACAGCAGAGAAAGCACCAAACAACCACACAGGGATGTAAATAGCACAGGGGTTAACCAAAGTTGTCATGTCCTGATGAGTCAGGTCACAGTCCATGCAATGGTGGTCCCTGAGCCTTGTCGCATGGGGAAAAAGAGACAAAAGTGGCTAAGGAGAAGAGCTGAGGGGCACCAACATATATGTATTATCGCTAAAGTCACTTTTTTTCTTTGTTTGCTTGTTTGTTTTTTACCAGAGAGGCTAACAGGGAACCAGGGAGCACCAGTAAGACACTCTCTATCTACAAGACTTCCTGCACCAGCACCCACCGCTCTGACCCAACAATTTTTTTCATGTCAGTGAGCTGAGACCCCCATGTTCTCTGATGAGATGAGCTATATAATAAGACTAATATTTGTATCTAACTCCAAAATTGTCCAGTAGGAATGAGCTCTCAGTGTACGTCCTCCGAACTTCTGTCTTCAAGTCTCACAAAAGCTTCTGTTGGCCAAGGGATGCTAAAGATGCCTTAACCTTTTGTAAGCGTGCGGTGCAAGAGAGAATAGTGCTACAGCAAGAAGCATGGACAGTTTGGAAGACTATTTTTAAAGATCACAAAAGCATATTTACAAATCCTTTGCCAAATGTGTGTTGATTTCGTCACGGCATCCATGCTGATTCCTTAAACTCCTGGTATATCCCTTTGATCTCCCAGAAATCTTGGTGGGATTAAACAGCCTTGGGAATGGCTTTAGCCTGACTTTGAGGAGTCTTGAGCTGCCAGTGGTCTCAGAGAGCTGATGATCACCACTGCCTTGGGGGTGAACGGAAGATGCTTTGGGATAAAGCTTCGAATCCCAAGCGTGCTACTGAAATATTTGTTTAGAGGAAGAGTAAATCAGACAGTGAGGGAGGGTGGTCGTGTCGTGCCTACGGCACACCCTGTGCACTGCTAAGGACTAGATCTCTAGGATTATTTTGGAAAGCAAACAGGAAACAGCCAACACAAAAGTAGAGTGATTTTTGCAGAAAAGCTTTTTTTTCCCCTTTCTTCAACCAATTCATTTTGAATATTCCAGAAACAGCCTCCATCGACAGTCCTGCACAACAGAGCACATTTCCACAACTTCTGTAACAAGAACAACCTCTAAAAAAATACCTACGGAGTTTGTTTTTTTTTTTTCAAAACAAAAAAGGCTCAAGAACATCTTGCCATTCCACTTCCCTGGAACACAAGCAGGAGCAATACGACCCGCCACGAGCGAACACGAGCAGCACAGTGCACAGATGCCTTATGGCCAGCTCCAGACCTGAACCTCTTGAGGCTGCCATCATTCAAACAATCCTGATGCCAAATTTCCCTCTTGACTTGAAGGTGCCCTTCTCCAGTGATCTCTGACAACGCTGGGTGCAGCAATATAAATGGCCCGAGAGCGCAGGTTTGCATTTTAATAAGGGTCTTGGGGGCTGACAGCCTTTTAAAGTGCTCCCTTCTCTCTCGCTTGCAGACTGTTACGGGCAGCGCCGAGCTGGGGCCAAGGGCATGTACTAAGTAAGCAAGTGCTTGTGTTACTGGAGTGATTTGCAGAGCTTTTGTTCACGCGCACAGATCGGAGGGCTCCGCAGAGCCCTCTTCCTTTCCTTGCACCCTCACGTGCTTTACAGAACGCTTGCAGCGGCTGCAAAAAGCCAGGCATCAACGTCAAAGCACCAGCCCGGCGAAGCTGATGTGCTCTAACAGCAGCCAGCTGCAACGCAGCACTAAATCAGCCGGGTTTCCAAAGCAGCTGAGCCGTGCAAGGCCGGGGCCAAGGGAGCCAGAGGTCACCCCTGCCGCCCCCACGGCCCCGGCCACCAGGTACGGGCTCCGTCCCTGGGGCTCGCTCAAGCTGTCTCCATTCCTCCCGACCGGATCCAGTGATTTGCATATGCCCTGAAGCCAAAGTGATTGACAGCCCTTCCACTGTCATCCTCGCTTGTGTAATTGCCGCAGCTATTCTTGTACACTGAAATGTCTAATCTTAGCAAGCCACAGAGCTGCTCGATAATATGGAGCAACTGGGAATTTCCATGCAATTACTCACCACGGCTACTGGCACTTACTTGGGTTGGTAAAAGTCCTTCTTGTCGGCTGACCCCAGGCTCTGCAAGACAAAAGACAAAATGGAGGTTTAACCCTTTACTGAGCAAATGGACCAAGGAGGACGAGGGGAGGGTACATCTGGGCAGTGGGTATGGGCCCTCCATGCCGGTTGTCACAGGTAAGCAGCAGACGACCTCTCATGATCAAATGTCCCATAGCCAGACTCTGTGGTGACCCGGGACATAAAACACCCCAGATCTCAGCATCTTGGCAGTACACAACTGCTGCTGCTAGCAGTACCAGTTCAGGGGATTATGGAGTGTGCATGGGGGACACCACCAGCTCTCATGTCAGTGGCTGAAAACAACATTTCCCAAGACCTGAGGTGGCTTCGCAGCCTCTCAGGCCAACAAGAACGAATAAAAACAGAGGTACGAGGTGAATCGAATCCAGTCAAGTATGTTTATGTCTCTCCTGAGTTGCAGATGTGTGGCACCTTGCAGCCAGGAGGAAGCTCTTGCCCCCTCAAGCCTGCCTGGACAGGAGGATGAGGGTTGGCAGAGACGGAGCCCACAGAAAGCCCTTGGCAAAGTGCAAGACTGACCCTGAGTCCCTCAGCCTCTCCCTGGGGACATGATCACAAAAGTCTTCTGCCTAGAAAAACTCAACCAAGCCCCAAGTGCATGCCTAAAAGCCTGAGACAACCTGGTGAGCTGAGGTTCCTATACGGTAATCCCAAGGGTTACCAGCTCCACCAGCAACACTGTCTAGTCAAAGGGGACTCTCGGCGAGGGATGACTCCTTGCTGGCCGTGCTCTCCTGAGGACCATCTTGCCACGCGGCCGCACGCGTTCTGCACCTCCTCCTCCAGGAGCAGGGCAGGCGCGTGCGCAGGACAGGGCGCGTGCCATAACTGCCGTGCCTTCTCCCACCGGCCCAGGGGACCAGCTCGCATGAGGCTCTACATTCCCATACATTCACTGCTCTCATCCCGAACGCACCTTGCGACGGTGGCACCTAGAGCCCCCGCAAGAGTCACCCAGGAGCCCTGAGGGTGGCGGGTGCCCTGTGGCTCCACTCCAAGGCCCATCCTGGTGGAGCACGGGGCAAGACCCGAGGCAAACGCTTCAGGAGGCTCCTGGAGGCACCTTGGCCCCCTCAAAGGACCAGATGCAGCGAGGCTGCGATGTGCCCTCAACTCCTTCGCTTCCATCCCGGGGCAGACAGACAGACAGACAGACCCACCCGAGCCGGGCGCTGCTGTCGGTACTAATGAGGTGTGCGGGAGCCCCGCGCTTCCGCCAGCGCCGCTTCCCGCGCGCCACGCGGGAGGGAAGGCCCCGGCTTGTAGGCACCCCTCCTTCCCCAGGGGGTCTAAGGACCGTGGAGGACCTGCCTTGCACACGGTGACCCCCAACCCCACCAACGTTCACAGCAGAAGACCCCAGGAGGACCTTGGAAGTTTGTCCCCAGCTCAAGGCTGGATCCGATCTGACTGGATCCAGAAATGCCAGCAGGACAATCACTGCTGGGGACATCCACTGCCACCAATGATAGTGGAGCAGAAGATGGCTCCTTCACCCAGCCACTGGTGTCTCAAGCATTAACCACGTGTCACCTCCATCCAGGACAGAGTTGGAGGTCTCTGCAGCCATGCTCGCTCATGAGGGAAAACCACTTGGAAAATTTGGCAGGGCTGGGGGGAGGAAAAAAAACTTCTTCCAGCAACTGCTGGAAGAGAACCACAGCTGCCAACCCCTTCATTGACTCCACGGCTTGCAAGCCCATGCAGTCTGCAAGTCCCTGGCAGGAGAAGTTCCATGAGCAGAATAAGGGAATGGGTTAACGCAAGCTTATCAAGCAACTGGTTTTGAAAAGTCATGGAGAACTGAACCAGTATTAGATATCCAGAATGAAGCAACGAAGCATAACGTTGCAGAGAGGAAAAACAAAACAGTAAAGTGGAGAGTGACTGGAATAATGACTAATAAAAATATCTGATTTTAAACCATATCAAGAAAACAGAAAACAAGGGGAAAAAGAAAGAGAAAAGAATTCCAGCAAAATAGTCCAAGGAATCAGGCCCGGAGCAGGAGCCAGGAGCCTTGGATCCGCTCCTCACTCTGCCCCTACGCTGCTGCTGTTTGATCTTGAGCCCTTTAATCCCTCTTGATACCCCTGTTTCCCCATCATTCTCCTATAAAGCCCTCCTGTTTTCCCAGAAGAGAAGGGGATGTCGCATTGCAATCAGATGAAACTCCACAGACCAGTCCCACCACACTTCATCTCCTTCTGCTGAGCACGCACAGCAAGCAACATGGTAGTGGATCCACAGGGCTCCTGGAGAGAAGCTGGAAAGCACTTGACTGCATGAATCACCACCGAACACCCCAAAACTTGCTACAAGCTCACAAAGGGAGGAGAACGTGGTCTGGGCCAGTGGGAAAACCCAGGACAAGGATGTGCTTTCACCCCCTTCCAAGCAAGATGGTGAGAATAACTGGAAGGAGATGTCAAGATATGCGCACATGATATCGTAACAGAAGCCATGCAGAGAGTCGCAGAAAAGGACCCTGTAGAGTTTGCTGGCAGAGGTAGATGATAAGCTATGTGATAGTCCACCATGAAAAATGGAAATCTCTGGTGGAAGGGAACCAGCAGAAATGGAAACAGATCAGCGGCAGGAAAGCAACAAGAAAGCAGAGGCCCAGAGGATTCTTTGGGTCTGTACTGAGTTCGTACAGCAACTACGACACGGTGTAGGCAAAAACAAGAACGCCAGAGCAATTTTGCCCAAAGTGAGAATCTGATAATATTCCACCATAGTCTTGACACGATGGCTCCGGGAACGCTTGGAGCTCAGGGTGGCACCTGGAGAGATGTCCCCAGCCGAGGAAGCTGGCCTTTGGTGAAAGCTTGAATGTAGTGATTAGAAAGCGCTTAAAGGGAGCTGGGACTGGCTTTTCTTTCCCAAGTTATTGGATGCTACAAACTCACCTGTGCCTGAGAACCGAAAGGGCAGAGAGCTCCCCAAAATGAGCAAGAGATGACCCGGTGTTTTCTTCTCCCTTCTCCTTTTCTCCTGATCTGATTGGGGATCTGAAGGCGTTTATATACGTATCTATATAGATATATACACACGTGCACACACATACACACGCACATAGATACACATACACATATATGAATCAAATACCTGCATGCATGCATGCAGTTTTATTGGTTGACCTGCTGCCTTTCGCGAGGGCGATCTGCTGGCTGCTCCTGCGCATCGGTGTGAGGCTGAGGTCTCTGCAGAGCTGCACCACGATGGCTGCACAGTCTCTCTGCTCTCAAATTAAATCTGAGAGCTGCAGAAGCCCTGCGAGACCTGCTGCTCCTGCTCAGGAGGCCAGGGAGCTTGTGGCCGTGCCAGGAGGCCCCGAGGGAAGTGTCAGCATCACCACATTGAGAGAGTCCCCTGCAAACCCAGAGCCTGCCTCACCACGCAGCGTGAGTCACCCTCCAGCGGGGCCTGCCGCAGTTCTCGCTTGCTCATTTCATTGATGACTCAAGGTTTAGGAAGCCCGTTTTAAATCCCTTAATGAAATAATGGAGAGAGTCATTTTTATCGGCAAGTATTTTTAAAACAAATATTTCAGAGGAGGCTTGTGCCCATCTCCGCCATTCCCTACGGAGAAGAGGAGGAGGAGGAGGGCCCCAGGCCACCCTCCTTCAGCACAGGGGCACCATGAGAAGCAGGAGCTGCTCCAGCCAACCCAGCTCATAATACAAGCCGGGCATCTACCAAAAGGTGTCAGATCCTCCCTGAGATGTTCATGTTCCTCCTCCCATCAGGGCCATAGGAAGCGGGTGGGAAATAGGAATACTGTTTCGGGTGACATCCTGCTGACGATGGCAATGCCCAGAATCTCTCCCTCACAGCTATTCGCTGTCCTCTAACATCTTTCCTCTGCAGATCATCTTGGAAAAGCAACAACTCAAGGCAAAGGAAGCAGCAGGATAGGACACTAAAGCCAAGTCCACAACTCCTGGGCCAGCCTGGCAAGAAGGATGGACCATCAAGGTCCCATGGCTGAGGTCCCTCATGACGTGTAACCTCTTCCCCTCCCTGCATCACAACTGAATCAGCCTTGCATTGCACTTGTGCTGAATGAAGGACCTCTTGGTTTGATACTCAGCGTTCCTCTGCTCATGCTGCCAAAACATGCAACATCTCAGCAAAGCCCTTGGAAAAGCCAAGAGCTAGGAAAGAACACAATGAGAGAGCAACTTTCACGATAGTTTTGACCCAGACAAGGTCAACTGAAAGGTTGGGGTGGTTTTACTACCCATTGAGGAACCAGCATCAGGGCACAGGCCCAACTTCTCAATAACCACCCTTTTGCAGGTTGTTTTCAGTCTGTCTGTAAAAGCAGTCTCCCAGGTGAGCCAGTCCAGCAGCACGCAGTTGCACTCAGACCTTCACCGAGGCTTGCACAATAACATCCAAAGCAAATCAACAGAGATGAAGCAAAGCCAAGGCAACAGGCTCCGCTCACTTCCCTGACAATGCTCTCAGCGCTGCCCTTTCTCCCTCCTTCACTGTAACACAGAAGAGAGAATAACCACCCTGAAAAAGCACACAACATCCAAAAAAGGAAAAAAAAAAACCCTGCACACAACAACTTGGAGTCGTTTTGCTGCTGCAATATCATTTCAGCTTTTATATTAGATTTTGTACAAGTTGTCAAAGACTGACATTTGAGGGACTGGCTAGTTTTGACTTGAAACACAACCCAGGATTTTCACACAGCTTTTCCAAACTTACAGAAATTTGGACTGATGTGATCACTTGAAATTATTTGCTTAATTTCACATTTGAGGCACTAAACAAATTATTTTGTAAGTTACTTAAGCTCTGCATTGCAGAAGTCCAGGTTATACCACATACATAAGCTCCTAAGCATCCGCAAAGCCAGCCTCCCTCACCTCCAGTAAGAATTAGCACAACATGCTGCAGGCATAAAAGACCAAAACATTTTAAAGGACCGCTCTGAATTCCAAAATTCAGCAGAGCTGGGAAGATAACACACAAGGAGCTGGAAACAACAGTGCTCACATGGGGGCTAAGGCAGAGGGATTGTGTTATTTATTTATTCACCACAGCAGACATCAATTCTGTTGGACTTCTTACTCCCCTAATTGTTGCCAAGCATAATCTCAGCTCATCTTTTTTAGGGGGGGGAAAGCATCCCCAAGAGAATGAAGTTATTAGCAAGTCCAAAGAAGCCTCGTGCACTTATTTAGAAACTACACCAAAATATTCCCCCAAAGACAAGCAGCTGCTTGCAGGTGGCAGCTTTCTAAGTTATTCCAATAAAACCTGGCTCACTAGCTCCCAGAGCAATCAATGCCCACACGAACAAAAGAAGAGACAAAAACCAAGAGGGAAGTTATTTTTCCATGCTGGAAGAGCACACTGCAAAACAAAATTGTGGAGTGACGTTGACAAGAGCCTGCGTTGCCAGCCTGCCCTCTGCACCTTGTCTCCTGACGGGATTTCAGATGCCTTCTCCACCAGCTCTACCGTTGCACTGCTACTCCCGCTGCTGCTGATCCCTGGGACGTGCTGGGCAGGCTCGACTCGCGGTTTTGGCACCTGCAGAGCTCCCCAGGGCAGACCAGGGCATGGGGAGGATGCGTGAGCAGAGCCCATCACCCTGCGGCCTCCTGCTTGCGTCTCCTCTGGCAGGACGGCAGCCCGAGGGTGATTCGGGCACAACAAAAACGCGATGGCCACGGGAAGGGATGGGCCGGGGCAGAGCTGCCACCCGCCCACGCGCGGTGGGATGGAGATGACAGGGGTCAGCACGAAGCAGAGGGAAGGAACAACACACGCCGAGAAGCACCAGCAAAAAGACTATGTGTCTTAGAGGAAGAAGATTATGGCCCTTCGAACTGTGCTGCTCCCCTAGGAAGACACAGACCGAGCTCAGCAGCTGGGATGCCAGGGGACCACAGGGGAGCTGCATGGCACCGCATGGATCCCAGCTCTCGGCCGTTGCAATCCCCTCTCCCTTTGCTTTCGTTACAAACCTCGGAGGAGAGGGGGGCAGACGGCTCCCCGCAGATCCAGCCCAGCCAAAGGAGGCCGCCCATGCGGCCAACGTTCGTTCATCAGCGCCCACCTCACCCCAGCAGCAGCCTTGGACGAGGGCTGAAGCAGCCAGGGCTCCTGCCTGCGCGCAGGGTATTTACACGCACTCACTTCTTCCCCACGTTGGCTCTGATGCAAGAGGAAAAGCATTCGGTAAATTTGAGAGAGCCCCCCTGGAGCGTTTTGGGAGGAGGCGAAGGGAACCACGGCAGCAAGAAAGGCTCTTGGGGGTAATGCAGGCAAGGGACAGCACCGCAGCTACTCCATAGTGACGAATGCAGGGAATGAGATCCCCACCTTTGTTAAGCTGAAGAAAGGATCGCTCCCTGTTTTCCCATTTAAAGATTAGAAGACACGGCTATACCACACACCATGGCAATAAACATTCAAGGAACACTAGGAGTCCGACATGTCTTGTAAAAGAAAACATGCTGAATTTAAAGAAGTCTTAGGTTTTCCCACAGAAATATGTTTGTTCTGCTCTATACCAATGAAGGAAAGATCCCGTGTTAAGCACAGGATCATCTCAAAGCTAGACAGCATGCAGGGATTGTCGGTCCCCTCATCAAAGACAAGTGCCCAAACTGTCTCCTAATGCAGTTGCACACTGCCATTAAAGCTATGGGCAGATGCCAGGCTGGACTTCCCTCTAAACCATCCATCCAGTGGCTCCCAAAAGCAGGTAGAGGCCCCAGACTTCACCAGCTTCTGTTAGCAGAAGGCTGCAAGTTGTCCTCTGATCACTCATTCACCCTTGCGGCCAGGACCAGGAGAAACGGAGACCTTGGAGTTTTCCCAGGGGATGAAATGCAAAAGCAAAGCTGGTTCTTGGGAAAACTGGCTTCATCTCCAGCCAGCCAGCATCTGACCCAAGAGAAAGAGGAGCTGTCTTGGACAGCAACCCAGTTATGGGTCCCTTGCCTCAGAGCACATGCATCACTGCAGCTCAGCCTGGCTTCTACCACCAGGTTGTCCTTATGAGGACCTGGCCAAGATAGAGCAGTGCTGAGCTTCACAAGCAACAGGACATTCTGCTTTATCCTTCTCCTCTTCATCTGAAGAAGGTATCATTGCAGCTGCTCCAACGCACAGCAGATCAGAGAGCTACCACCATCTGGACACACATTCCAGTTGGAACAAGCCTCCAAGTCACAGCGCTTGAAAAAGCCACCAGAGCCTGCAAGTGCCACACGAGGAGTGTGTCACACCTCCCTGCTTGTTTTCATGTAAAAAGGTAATTAAGGGCCTAGAACTGGGTTCACTGCAGCATGAAACCTCACAATCAGGCCTGGATATTTCATCAGCTTGGGTAATGAGGAAGGGCTTCCTTCCTAAGCCCGCAGTCCTATCGGGAGGAAACGTGAGTCGGCTAATGAGCATCTGCCAACACAGCTCCCCGGCACCCCAGCAGCACTATAAACAAGTCCTTTTCACTCGGCATTGCATTCCCCTGCTATGTTGCCTTCTCTAACTTTCCACCTCCTCTCTGCACCTCCTGAGCCCTTCTACCTGCCCCATTTGATCAACCAGGCCTCCTCCCAGGCCACGCTCCCAAGCGCTGCAGCAGTTGCTCGCTCTGAGCTTTCAAGATGAGCTCTCCTCCTGCCATCCTAAAATGAACCAGAAGCTCAAAGGGGAATTTCTTCACATACACTGCATGCAGGAGACTTTTGGCTGTTCTTCTAAGGCACTGCTACATGCCTGCAAAACAGAATTTATGCAAACGTGTATATACACACACGTATATATACACGTAAGCATGCATGCATATATAGTTTATTTTAAAAAAATCATTTTCTGGGAGGAATTCACTGAGCTTTTTTAAGGACTGCACACAGAAAGGCAGAGAAATGTGCACTTGTTGGGTCACAGAGGAGCTTCTCTGGATCAAAGAACTTGTAAAACTGCTGGCAAAACTACTGGAGCTTGTAAACTCAGTGAGCTTAACAACATACAGAGTCACCTACTCACATGCATCTTCCCCTTCTCTTCAAGCTTTAATTTACCCCAGTCCTTCATCTAGGTGATAAGGGCCTAAAAGCTGTAGGGGAGAAGTCTCACACAGGCTCTATATTCACTCATCGGTAGCTTTTACAATTAAATGTGCTGTGCATGTTCTGTTTTCCTGTCTTTTTTCCCCACTGCAGCCTGCAAACCATTAGTGCAACTTGAAGCATGTTGGGCAAGAGCTGTGCTTGGGCTTAAGTGTTTGCAGAATCAGGTCCTAAATGCGTAGCTGAACACGTTGCTATTTATAACCCCGGAGCCTCAGCCGAGCACACGCAGGGGGTGCAGCACGCCTGAGTTAGCATTGCTCTAGGAACCTGGATTCTTGTTTTTGCCTCTTTTTTTATTGAGGGGGGTGTTCAGTGAGCTGAGCTTCATGTTGCGTTAATGCCCTGCCTGACATTTCCAAACATACACTTTTTTCAAAAAATCTTTGGATGGCTGCACTTGTACATGCATATATTGGTTTACAGGTGAATCTGCAAGTTTCATGACTGGAAGAATAGAAGGGAAAAAAAAAAAAGAGAAGCAAAAGGGCTTGAAAGCCATGCAGTCAGCTTTTAGCCCCAAGGACCTGCAGCTAATTACACCCTGCTCCGCAGCGTATACTTTAAGTGCTGTATTGCAATCCCCGTGCCTTGCTGCGTGTCATTCACCTCGACAGCAGGTCTGCCCGCCAATCCAGCTAATTATAGTGCAGGGCCGCAAATTGCTGGGCTCCCTTCCCGCCGCACGCTCCCCTCGAGCAGCCGCCGAGGGCCTCCCCCCCGCGGGCCGCCGCCGAGGCCGCTCCGCGCTGCAGGCCGGAGGCCGGCGAACGCAAAGGGCTGCAGGAGAGAGTCGCTGCTGGAGCTCGAGGGCCCAAGCGAGCCCTCGGGACTGACCTCCCAAGGCAGACGGTTGAGCGCCCTCCATCCTGTGCACCCTTTGCCCTGCGCTGCAGGGGCTGGTAGCGGGCTCAGCTCGGCCAGGCCCCTCCAAGGCAGCTTGCCTTCCACTAGCCACATGGTCACACGGTTCTTCTCAGCTAGGGTCTCTTCTCAGGCAATGCAGAGGTCTCTGCATCTCCCTTGTTTTCTCACTGCATCTTCCCCTGCCCCACCAGTGCTCTGCCCTTTGAGAGGCCCTGGTGATGGGCACCTGCTCTTGGGCTGTGTCAGGAACACCCTCCCCTGCGTGTGCTCCCGGGTCACAGACAGAGGCTGGAGATCTCCTGGTGCAGAAGGATGAGCGTTAATCTCAAGCTCGCGTTGGCAAGAGCGAAGGTAGGTGGGGAACTGTTCCCCTTGGAGCCAAGCATTACGGTGAGCTCCTGCTGCCAGGGGTGAGCGCAGCACCGCACGCACCTCCGTTCCCCTGCGGTCCCGCCAGAGGAAGACCCAAGCTGAGCAACACACCGCAGGCTTCGAGCCGCGGGGTCCACGATGGCCCTCAGCAGGCCTCGAGGAGCAGAAGTCCCAACAGGCACACAGCAAGGGCACTGCCACCAAAACCATTCCTCTGGGAACGCCAGGGCAGCCGGGAGGGGACGGAGCCTGAGCAGCGACCTGGCCCGAGTGGCCCATCGCCCTGCCACCCACGAATTATTAACAACCGCTACGCAGGAGAGAGCGTCAGCAACCTGAACCGGGCTGCCGGTGGGGGACCAAATAAACCCCGACCCTTGTGCGGGATATCTTCCAGCCGGAGCTCGGAACACCATCGGAGCGCAGGGCTCTCGTTATTTTGGCCCAGAAAGCGGCTCCCCGAGGTTATACGACGTCTGAGTCAAATATGTAAATACAGATCATCACTTCTTGGAACGCGGCTCCCAAGAGCTGGCCCTGTGCCCGCCTGTCATGGCATGACGCACACGTGCCCATGGTGTGTCTGGGCGTAGCGGGACCCTACAGGACAGCCAGGGCACCTGCAAAACGACCCGTTTCCAGGGCTGTGGGCTTCTCCCCGGCCCAGCGGAGAGGAGAAACCCACGTGCCAGCCCTGCTCCCAAGGACTGTGGAGCGCCTTCTGCCCTCAGCAAGTTCCTCACCATGTTCATGCCATAAATAACAAGCCGGGAGATGAGGGGCCTCTCCGAGGCTCTTGGAAATGAACACGGTGTGGACTTCTGCAAGCAGATGCTAACGGCCCTGCTCCCTATGCCCCCTCTGTGCTCCCAGCCCTTGGTCCCTGCGGATTCGAGCTGCCCACGTCCCCGAGCCCCACTTCTCCATCCTCCTCCTCCTAAGCCATGCTGTGGCTCCTCATGGTTGTCCACCAAGTGAGGGAGAAGGATGTAATTATTTCCTTGTATGCATATTTAAGAGAGTTATGGACACCAAAACAAAATGACCGTTCAAGCAAAATTGCACAAAAATGTTATTAACATACATTACAGGTGAGGGTTTCAATAGGAAAAGTTGGGGAAAGCTCACTTAAGATACTTTTCCAAGGAACAAGCAGCAGAAATCCTGGGTTATTCCAGGCTACTTGATTTAAAGGCATTACAAAACAGAGAAAAGCGATGAGGATACCCCTTTGAAAAGGGAAGCAGCTTCCCCTCGGAAAGCATCACCTGCGCAGCAGCTCCCGCCATGCAGTAACGTGCAGGGAAATCCCGGATCCCCCAGGTCACCGAGAGGAAACTGTGCAAAATCAGACGGTTCCACCCAGCGAGGGTCTTTGCAAGAGGCATTTCTAGGGGCTCCAGCCACCATTAAGTACTTAGGCACGGAGCTCCATAAAGGAAGCACAAGACGCACTACAGATTAATTTGAGCACGTTATAAAAAGCCCAGGGGGAAAACTGGATTTTTGGAATGCGTTCTCAATCTCATTAATTGGGAAGACAGCCTTGGAGGGGGAAAGAAAGAAAGAAAGAAAAAAAAAGGATTATATTCCTCCCCAAACCATTATCCACTCTTCAGAGTGTATCATATGAAAACAGTTATATAAAGAATAAATTATATTTGGAATGGCAAGCACCCCAGAATAAAGCTAGGAACTCTGATGTTCCCATATAAAGATAGGAGACAGTTATCTGTTCCAAATTTTCGAGTTTTCGACTGCGCCAATTCAAATTCACTACATACCAACGTAGCCCTATAAAGGGGACTCCACCCATGTAATCTTGGAAGCAGCAGTAATCCCCCAAACTATCAACTGAACGTAGGGGGATACAAAACGAGACAAGAATGCGCGGAGAGAAGCAGCGAGCCAGGAAGGACACGGCACGAGGCACCGGGACGCGCGCACGGGAGCCGCGCGCGCGGGTGACATTTGCAGATCAGGAGCAGATCCGAAAGGGAGATTTCTGCCTGCAGACGCAGAGGTTCCGAAAATTATAAGCCTGTTTCTAAATCCGACATGAATTTTATTTTTATGCTTTACTGCTCACTCATGGTCACGTTTCTAGGCTGATGCTAGGAAAACAGCTCCTAGTTGGGATTCATTTTTTTTTTAATGAATTCATTTGTTTCTGCTGAGCTTGCCAGCCAAGCTCTCCTGGGCAGGCACGTGCCTGAGCACTGCAAGGGGTCCAGGAGCAGCTTTGTGGGGCGCGAGGCGCTGGAGCCCTGGCCACCCGCGGCAGCCCCAGGCACGCACGCTCCTGCAGCCCGGGAACCCCATGGCAAGGGACGCTGCAGGACGCGTCCGGACCCGGCACACGGTTCCAATGAGCAAGGGGACGCTGGGGCGGGAGGACAGCATGCAGTCGTGCAAGGCTCAATGTTCCCCCAGCTACAAGCAACACGGAGCTCCTCCCGCCCCGCCACTTGTGCACACGCTGCAAACGAGATCTGAGAAGGCTAAAATTCTCGCTTTTCACAAACTTCTGCCGATACAAGATGCTGTAATCTAGCTGGGTGCGGGTAGAGCATCTCCAGTCCAATTACAGCCTGTCTCTGCACACAGAGTAAATGGGGCTGGCACGGGATCAGGCACCACACGCGCGGCGAGGAGCAGAGCACACGGCCCCTCGCTCCGCCTGCGAGCGCGGAGCCCCCCGTGGAAACCCGGCGCTGAGCTGATTGCACCCACGAGCAAAGGAAACCATACATTGAGTTCGGCAGGGGTCTTTTCAAATCCCTCCTTTCAGCTGGGGAAGAACAGGCATGTAGAGACCCGTGCACAGAATGTGCCCGCTCCGACACCTCCGTCCTCCTCCCACCGGTCTCTCCGATACCCCCCTCTGCCTCCTCCTCGTTGCAGAGGGTAAGCGAGATGAGGCAGGCAGGAACAAGCGCTTATCTTTAATCGGAGCAGTCAATGCTTGGAAAAGCATTAAACTATTAAACCTCTGGGCCTCAAAGCCCCCTTTGCTCAGGTCTGCAGCAGAAAAAAAATGCTTTTTTTTTTTCCCCCCCTTTCTCCACCTCTGCTGGCCTAGTAAAAAATAATTGCTCTTCCAGAAACCACCTCGCATGCTCAGGTCACGATGGGTACTGACAGCGCTGCCCCAACTGCGGTGCAAGGGTCTTCTGCCTGGAAAGCATCTACCAGAGCAGGCAAAGAGCACCGGCAATCTGCTGCTGGAAGAAGCCCAGTAGCCAGCAAAGAGACCTGTCCAAGCCATCAAGATTGATATACAGATAAACCAGGTCAGCTAAGTGTTTCCATTCAAGCCAGACACTGACTAATAGACTGCATTAATTTGTTACTTAACCCACAGTAAACTTTTTAAACCTCCAAAAGCCAAACGGTTGTTCCAAGCAAAAATAAAAATATGGCAGGGTACATTCCTTTACCCACTCCTAGGAATACCCAGGACAGCTCTTTTGTATACCACAAAGAAAAACGAAATAGCGTTTTTTTTTTAATTATTATTATTCTTTTTGCTCCGCAAATGCTATTTACTGGTTGCGAGAATGAGCACGTCCTGCTCACGCAGCGCCCTGTGGAGGCAGGGGCTCCGCAAGCTCCACGTGCTCTCAGAGCCGCGGGTCAAGCAAGCACAGGAAGCGCAGGAGTTTGTCGTGCTCTGATGGCCTTACAGCTGTCACCACTGAGGATGAGAGTGGTGAGCAGAGGAGCATCCTTCCTTCCACTCTATTCTGCAGCAGCCAGAATAAAGCATGAAAATGGATGTGACCCTTTGGAGCCCAGCGAGCACTTCTGCATTTTGATCTATTGATCAAGGACCTGTAGCCTTCCTGTGTAATACGGCAAGTGGTCAAAAATCCTGCTGCAGAGTCCACATTTCATGGTGCTGGGGCAGAAGGAAGATTACGCTATCAGAAACAGTCAAATTGAGAGCTCTTTTGTCTGTTCTATCCTTCCTGCGCCTTCAGAAAACTCTATTTGCAAGCTTTCTTTTTGCAAGACAGGGAACCAGACTTGGCAAGACCTAAGAACATTTCAACAAGCAGAAAACACCAGGGAGACCTGTGCAACTGGTAGCTGTGCAGAAGGTCGGTCGGACCCTATGCAGAAGCCTGCAGATCCCATTGTTTCAACCCCAAAAAATGCTACACCGCTGAGCCCAAATCAATTCTATTGCCACAGAGGGGATATCTAAATTCATCTGAAACACAAGCTTCTGACAGCTCAAACGGAATAAAGCACGTTTCCAACATGTTCTCACCTTGCACACCACGCAGGTAATCCCCAGGTCTTACTTTACAAACATCTAATGCTTCCTCTCCTTGAGCCCAAACACAGCCGCAGGTCCCTCTCCTGAAAAACTTTAAAACGAGGAGCACTACCACAAAATGCCATAGGACAAGGGGCAGAACTTGAAATCAAACTCCCATCACCAGTCCTGCATGAGCACTTACCATTTTCTGGCCCTTTTATAGCCTTCTCCGTGCCGTCTCTTCCATCACCCAAGACATGTGGGGTGTTCTTCGCACACAATCGAACAAGCTTAAGGAATCTCTTTGGGTGTTGCAAGCTACAAGATAAAGCGCTCGGTCCAGGCAGCTCCAGCAGACGTGGCCGCTGACGTGCGTCAGCCATGAGACACTGCAGCAAGGGTCCTAGGTGGCTCCATGCTCCAGAAGACGTGGAGCAGGAGGTGAGAGGTGAGATGCTGACTCCAAGGAAGCTCCGGAGAGCAGCCAAGGCTGGTGCGGGCACGCAACGCCACAGCTCCACGGGAGAGCGAAGCGGACACACTGACGTTCACACAGGGCCTCGCTTGACAAGCGGCGCGCACGGGAAACGCCCTGCGGACTCACGGTGGCCTCTCGGGCGGCAGGTGACACACGCGGCCTGCCTCAAAGCGCGGGGCCGAGCCCGCTGGAGCTCCGCCCTGCTCCTCCCCGCCGCCCACACGCCTGCCCGGCTCACCCTGGCGCGACCCGGCTCACCCCGGCGCTCCCGGCAGCTCCCGTCTCCATGCTCCCCGCAGCCCTCAGGCGCGGGCCCGGCACCTGCAGAAGCAGGTGCTAGGAACGCTTCAAAGCGAGACTCTCTCGGGAGGCCACCTGAGAAGGTCATTTGGCATCTGTTGGCTTGGAGAAGGGGGAGCCACCGAGCTGTAGAAAGGCCAAGCCTCAAGGAGACCCTCCTCTGGGGCGTCCTCCCAGCAAAGAGCAGTCTGGGGACCTTGAGTGCCTTTGAAGCACAGCAGCCCCCTGGCAATACCACTGCTCCTGCCTCCTTGAGTCCACTTATCCCCCTGGCTCTCCACACAGCCAGCTCGACCTGTCACTGAGAACCACACGAAAAAAATAAAGGCCTTTGACTAGTTTTGAGTTCATTTTGGAACTGATCTCCTTGAGACTCCCCCAATTCTGGCATGGCAAGGGATGAAACCCCCGGCCACATCTGCAACACTCCTCCTCCGGCGCATCCTGCAGCGAGCAGCCCCAGGTGAGACAGTCCATGGAGCACTGGGAAGGGCACCATGCGGGCCCGTGATTCCTGCGGAGCAGCCCACAGCTCTGCCATTAGAGGCCTGCGTGGCTGCCCCAGTTTCAATGGCAAAGACACACCTCAGGGCAACCTTCATGGAAATGTCTTCTGGCACTTTCGGCCAGCTCAAGCGCAGGGTTTATCTCCTCCTGTGCCTTCTGCCTGGAGAACACCATCCTGGGTGTGCACCAGCAATGCTGGATTTTCCAAGAGAAATCCAAAATGATTATTGTGTAGCAAACTGAGACTCTCTAGCCACTCGTTCTACGCGCAAAGTGCCAAAAGGACCACAACTGTCCACAGAAAGCAAAGGTACAGGCACAACAGGTTTCCTGAGCAAGCAGCCTGAGCCACCAGCCCAACCGGGCATCTCCCTTTGCAGCCAAAGTGAGGTCTGTGACACTGAGATGTTTTACACCAAACGTGTGGGAGTTGTTCCTAACAGTCCATTGGATCCCAGGGCTCTGAGCAATCCTGTTTGCAATTTGCAAAGATAAAATGATTCTTCAATGCTCTATCGAAATGGCTGCTCGTGAGTTTGAAAAAAACGTCCCTTGAAAATGAACATTTTATCAAAAGTTCTTTCAAGACCTTAAAAAAACTTCAGAGTCACTGGAGACATTGTTTTTGAATGGTTGCTGACCAGAGTCCAGTGGGACTGAGGTCCCCCAGGCTTCTGGTCAAACTGACCCCATAGCTGGCCAAGCAAGGGGACATACTGTAGCCGCATGTGATGGGAGCACTTCCTTGCTGTCCTCTGTCCATGAGCATCCTCAGTGAGATGGTTGGTGATCCAGACTATCTCTACCTGAGGACAGCCAGGCACAGGAGGCTGTTTTGGTGTTTAGAAAGCCAGATGTTCCAGGGAGGGCAATTTGCACACACACAAACCCACAAAAGTCTCTTTAGAACACAGTGGGTGACCTGGTTGACTCTCATGAAGAGGGCACTAGTGGACTTTTCTCAGCAGGGGAGAGTCTTTTCTGCTCTCCATCACTGGTCCACGTGGGCCTGCAGTCTGCAGAAGCCTGTCTCTTTTCTAGGCCAAGAGAGAAAATGGCCCTTTCCACCCAGAAAGTCCATGCACAGCTGTTACGAACTAGCCCTTGAGCAGGGCCTTGATGTACCTTTGTGGAGACGGGCGCAGCTTCATGGCCCTGGCCAAGAGGTCCCACAGGAACTAATGAACTTACCACCTCTTTCACAGCAGCTTTAATCCTGCTGCAGCTCCCACTCCTGCTCCAGCCATCCAAACATCCTGCCAGATGAAGCCCCCATGCAAACTTGCTGCAATTAGCCTCAACTTTGAAGACTGTGGCTTCTGCCCTGCAGAAGAATTTAAGTAAGTCCTGCACAGCGTCTCATTTTTTTCAAGCTCCTGCTCCCACGGTTGGTCTGTGAAAGCCTATTGCTTCCCTTTACTCTTTTGGATATGAGCTCTGTGTTAAGTTTGAAAAGGGAAGAAAGACTCTAACATGGAAAAGGGGTTGGCCATCATGTATGTGGGGATCAGGAGTGTTTGTCTAAACCCCCTCTCACCCCGGCAGCAGCAGAAATTCGGGTAGGAATATTCTGGAGGGTTTTCCCACTGCCACAAGTAGACCCAAAGATGTAAAACTCCAAGCTTTGCAATAGTGCCACAATCACCCAACCTTCCTTGCACTCCTACCATTTGCCACGTGCTTTGATTTACTCCTCCGTTATATAAGGGGATATGGCCCTGCCCAGTTCTCCAAGGGTGGTGGAAGGTTGTCTGGACACTGTCACATCCCAGTGTCAGGCAGCAGTCCAAAAGAACAAGCTTGGCAAGGTGTCACCACCAGCACGGCTGTTCGACCACTGCCTATCTGAGCAGCTTGACACTTCTTTTTAAGAATGACCTACATGTGGTTGCTTGTAGCTTTGCCAAACTGTAGCTGTTTAGGCTGAAATTGTCCCAGGGAGCTGTCTACCTCAGGTTAAGCTGTATGAGCAACATGCATACAAGTCTGTTTGGCTATTTGCAAGACTGTTGCTAAGGGAATATATACATATATACACATATATGTACATATTAGTGCCTATTTACAGCCTTGTCAATGCTTAAAGTAGTAATTTTGAGGACTGCTGCTGTGGGAAACACAGCATATTCCTACTTCAGACTGGGGTCTGGCTACGAGGGCAGGTGGGAGAAGGGCAGGCCATGCTTTTGGCGAGTCCTGGAGAAGTCTGAGGACAACCAGAGATTTCTACAAGGGGAGAAATTAAAGAAATAATTCATATTTTGTTCATGTTTGGTCAACATTCACTGGAGAGTCATCATTAGACCTTGCATATACCCTCCCCTGTGTCAGCACAGGGCTGCCTCTGGTTATTGCGGGATTGTTAGAGGGGACTGGGGGTGGTCTGAGCACCCTGGTTTGGCAAAGAGACTTGGATCCAAGGAGGGAGACCAGGACAGGAGCTACTGGGGCAAGAGGGGAGACAGAGACATCGTAGTGCAAAGAGACTTGGCTGTGGAGGGAACGCCAAAGCCCAAAGCACCTGCCCCAGCAGCCCGGGGCCTAGTGGGCCTCTGACACCCTGATTTGTCCCCTTCCCTTGGACACCAGCCAACAGGAGCATCCTGGAGTCTCGCTGGGCTTCATGACAGCAGCAGGGAGAAAACTGGAGCTGGCTGCCCAGCACACGGGGAGGCTTGGTTTTGGGGTGGATGGGAAACTTTCCTTGGAGAGAAGGGAAATTCAAGAAAGAGCAACTAGGGGAAAGGGAAGAAAAAGCTGCTGTGTAAGAAGAAGGGAAAAAAAAAAGAAGAAAAAAATCTGGAAAGAATTCCCTGGGGAATTGTGGAGGAGAAGAAAGAGCGGAGAGGAACCAAGCGAGCCAAAGCAAGAGCCAGAGAACAGGAAGCGCCTAACTAGAATGGAGACAGAGATACTACAAACTCACGGTGACGTCATGCCGGAGCTACAGCGGTTTCCAAAACAGCTCCGGACTCCAGCGCGCCGGGAGGGAGGGGAGACGCACGGGCAGTGGCAGCGCGGCGCTCCACGGAACCTGGAGCAGGAGCGCGGCCAGGCTGCTCCCGGCTCCCCCGGGCTCCGGGGAGCCAGCCCACATGGAGACAGAGGTTATTGTAGAGGGAGGCAGCATCAGAAAGGAAATTCCTGAGGGTAGTTCCCTAATGGACCTGCACAATGCAGCTACAGTCCCCAGCTCCCACCAGCCCCTTGCTGCAAAAAGGTAAATGCTGGATGGTCCCACAAAGCCAAGCCAAGGAGTGAGCAACGACGGCGTCAGACACCCAGAGGAAAGCAAGCCGAAATGAATGGAAACCACACACAGAGACGTGTCCTGATGGCAGCGGCGGTTTTCTGCCCCAGCCTGTTCGGATTAGAGGGTTTATAGTTGGGTTTTCAGAGGCGGGGAGGATGAGTCCTGAGACTCGCCAAGACGACTGGCTAAAATCAGGGCTGTCTGCAGTGGTAGAGAACAAAATGAGAGGAAGAAAGGGCCAACTACTCGCAGGGTCAGGCCCACGCACGGTGCAGCCCAAGACAGCAGTGAGAAGCAGCCTGGTTGCTGCCCAGCCAACGAGCATGGGCACTGACCCTCCAGAAAAGGAGGGCAAGCAGCAGTTGGGATGACTCCATAAGGACATTTCTTGCCAACACGAACAACCTGGTGATCAAGCAACTCCTTGTAGATGGAAGAGAACCTCCTTAGGAAGGAGTAAGCCTGGAAGAGCTGTGTTCTGCCCTTGTGCTACTCTGGTCTGGGCATGATGGGGCACGTGGCTTCCGGATGAGCACCAGCAGCTCCAGCAGCAACCAGATATGTGCCAGGGTGGGCACACATGAGGGAGACCCTGGGGCTGTCACTGCACTCGGGACAACCAGCCATTCTGCATAGACCCACCACGCATCACCTTGTCCCAGCCACTGTGAGCCTGCAGAGCAGACAACACATAAGTTCTAGGAGGTCCTCCTGAGAGGAACTGCCCTCTCCCAGTGATGGCAGTAAGCTATCTTGATGCATTCATTCGCTTCTCCACTAGCAGGGCTGGCCAAATGCAGCAATCCGAAGCAATGGACAAACCCCACAGCATCAGGCATTGCCCAAACTCCCGGGAAACCCCAGCTCAGACACACAATGGCCCAAGAACTCCCTTCAGTGAGGCTGACCCCGACAGACACACCGAGGTTCCACACATGTCACCTTGGCCTGGCTGTGACACTGCTCTACCTGAGTTCTCATGCTACAGCCATGCCTGCAACATCCATAAGGCTGGACAACCTCCCGCCCCTGCGAGCACGCTGAGCTCAGCTGGGATGCCTGCAGCAAGGTGCCAGGCTGTTATTTTCAAGCGTCTCCTTCAGGATCAGAACAAAATCAGCCTGTGCTGCTCCATCCCAGCGAACCAAGCCTTCAAACGCAAATCGTACCGCTTCCTTGGAGGAAGGAGCAGGATGAGAGCACTGCATTGCTGCTTGCAGAGGCAGAGCAGCATGAACAGCTGGATTCCCTTCAGTGAGGCACTGACAGTGACTGTTCTCCCCTTATTCCCCTTATTAAGTTTGCATATCTGAGGAAGCTTTGTCTTTTTCTGTCTCCACAAGCCCAAGGGTGCTTCTAGCAACTCACGCTTTGTCCTGGTGCTGGGGCTGGTCACACACAGCTGAACCCTGGCCGCCAGGCAGCTTTGCCTCATCTGGAAGTGCTGCTGCACACGCGAGGAACCTGCTTGGCTCCAGTCCTCTCCCACTGCTCCCATGACCATGAAGGTCGTAAAGACCCCGGACCTTCTGCCAAACCATGAAGAGACCTGCATGCACGTTACCCATGCTCACTACCTCACCAAAAGGCAAGTGCTATCAGGACCCAACTGCGGGCTAGCCAGCAAGACCAGGGAGATGGGGAAAATGAGCACAAGCTTCGTGCTGCGTGCCAAGGGAGAGGGACAAGTGGGCTGAAGCTGCTCTTTTGCCTCAAAATCCGTGACAAAGCAGCGGGAGAGCACGTGGTGCACCGAGCTGCTGTCCCAGCTTGCATATCTCATCCTTATGACAGGAGGAACCTTACACCTCCAAACCTCCTGAGCTGGCCATGAGAGAAGGGATCACTCGGATCACTGCTATTTAGCATCCGGCAGGAGATGCGATAGATCGGTACCAACACGGCCAAGTCCCTTCTCCTCACACCAGAATGACTCAGAGCTCAAAACACGGCAGCAGAGTGGCCATCCCCGTACCTGTCAGCCTCCCAGCGGCCCCGCTGCCGGCTCCTCATCTACGCTCTCCACATCTGCTTTCCTGCCGGGGGCGAGGAGAGCGTGACTCATGTGCTACAAGAAATTAATAAGCAAGCACAGAAGATGGGATCATCCCATCCAAGAGTCAGCATGAATCACTGCTTCTACTGACTGCCTAATGTATTGTTCAAGCACTGAGTCAGGACTGCTGTGCAGGTTAACAAGGGGAGAAATTAAAAGTTACGGCCTATGAAATGCGGTAGCTCTGAGAAAGAAAAGAGAACTAGCACTGTAAGGAAGCTAATAGGGCTACCCACAGAGCTCCAGAAAAGAAATGCACCGTGGCCCAGCTTTTCACCAGTTTCCTCCCGCACAGACGTGCCCCCCAAGCAGCTCAGAGAGCAAAGCGTCAAAGCTCCGTCACGGGGAGGCTTGTTGGCTGCAGCACAGGCAATAGACTTTGCATTTTCAATTTTCTTGCTGTTTAGAAACTACCACCTCTGCATTCATCATTTTAAAATTACAAGCCTAACTGGATTTCATGGCCCAATTGCACTTTCCATCTGAAATGGGTCATGCATGTACGTACTTGCACAAACACATGCTTTCTCCAGCCACCTCCCAAACCATAACCTTGGCCTATCACTTCTTCCACAAATAGCAGTCGTCCTGCTACTAGGTGGCATTTTGGAGCCGTTACTATTGAATTAAGTGTTCTTGAAACGAAAATGAGTTTTTGAAGTGTTGGATAAGAGGAGAAGCGTAACTCACCAAGCAAACTCTGGTCTCATGACAGGGAACCATTCAACAACCAAAACTTCCAAACTCCAGATGTTTAGCTGCCCAACATCCAGACTGTTCCCTCTCCTCCTTGGCTGGAAGGAAAAGCGAACTTCTCTTCCCAAGAGTGGTAACCCCTAGCTTCCCACCTCAAATCAACAGGCATCACCAACAGCAGCTACGCACTTGGCATCGCAAAAAAAAATCGTGCTTAATCTCAACATCAAACAAGAGCTCTCACACTCATACTGCTGTGGCAACTTCTTTTTTTTTTTTTTTTTTTTTTAAGTTCCCACACAACTACTGGAATGCATTGGGTCAAGTCCTTTTAGGACCTTGTTTACCTAAAATCTACGCACTTTGCAATCTTTAATGTGCTTAGCCTGAGACCCAAGGCAGAGCTGACACTTCCACATGGAAAAACCAGAGGCCAAAGCCCCGACTTCATAGAAGTGAGAGAGAGAAACTCAGCATGGGAAATGAGGACAGCAGCTGCTCCGTCTCCTTAACCACGAGCATGCCCTGTAAACATCTGCTACACCCAAGGAGACTCTTTCTGATCGTATCACCCACGAATAAGCCTCATCTTTCTGTAGCACCGGCTAATGAATTGGCTTTGAAGGCACTTTGCAGCAGCAAGTTCCGCAAGTTAATTCTTTTTGTATCAGAAAGACTTTCCCCATGGCAGTGCTACATTTGCTTCCTTGCTATCTTTTGTCACGTATTTGTACCCAAGAGAAAGTACTCCAAGGATACTCCGTGACTCATGGCATCATCCCACAAACACACCATCCTGCAACACGTGGAGCCAAGGCTCTAGTGCAGCCCTGCCAACCCTCTCCAGCCCCATCCATGGCACTTCCATCCCGAGGGATGCTCCCAGCTGCTTCTCCCCGACCGGAGCACCGTCAGCAGCTCCCCTTCACCACTGGGAGCTCCTCTCTCCCACCATCCCCATCTCCCAAACCCCTCTCAATGGCATATGGCAGTTCTAGGCACAGATCTCCACATGTACAAGATGCAAAGCACACTTGTTCCCATCCAATCTCATGTCATCAATCTTCAATGTCCCTCAAAGAAGCTAATCTCAATGAACCATCAACTCAGCTCACAAAGACCAACCCCAAAACACCAGCAAACACCAGGTTACCCCCATCTTCTCCCTAAAAGGATTTAATTTAGCTCTAATAGGACAGTTATTATTATATATTAAATAAATGCCAATTGATTGTTAAGACCATATTCATTGAAACTTGGTAGATAGGTAATAAGATACCCACTTATTACATAGCTGTAAAACCACATTGAATGTGCTTCTAATGACGAACTGGTGTTTATTTAACATTCCATACCCATTGCTAGGAAAGGTCTCTAGATTTAATAAGCCTCCGTTATTTTATGTTTAATTAAATACCATCCACTATTAAAAACATACTTAACTGAGGTCGAAACCAGTAAAAACTGTATCTTATAACACAGCTGCTAAACCTCAAATATCTTCTTAATGATTAATTGGGATTTAGCACATGATTGCTGTCCTACTGAGAACTGATGGAAACCGGAAGCTCAAAGACTTGAGGACCAAAGTGCTTTGCTTCTGCAAACAAATCCGCTGGTTAAATAGTTTGGCTAACAAAAGTAGAGCAGGGTAGTAGGAGGCTCAGGGCTGCGTGACCTGACTTTGAAGAGTACAACACAGCCCCTTCCAAAGTATCTGCTGGACAGTGCAACACAACTTGCGCAGTTGCACAGGGGATCAGGAGCCTGAACCATCGCCCTCCTATGGTTAAAGATCTAGGCACCTGGAGTGGATTTCTGCAGGCCAGGACACCAGTGGCACCTACACGTCTTGGCTCTGCCCCAGCCTCCGTGCAGAAGAGGCGGCCTGGGAGATTCCCGATAGCGACATCCCAGATGAAACCACTAATGGCTTCCTATGTGCTTGGGCTGGCAAGCTGATGTGGTCCAGTGGTTCACCACATTACCCATTCCTCCAACAGAGACCAGCAATGTCTGGGAGATGCTGGAGACGCATTTGCTGTGGTGGTCCAAAGCCCCAGTGTTAAAATGGAAAGACATTGTCAAGCCTAGGACTGTCCCACGCGTTTCTGAGCTTTCCAAAGCAATGCACAAGCACGAGTCTCAGCAGAGCAGTAGTTTTAGGATGGATGCTTCTGGCTCTGCCCCGCACAACCCTCTGTGAGTGCCCTCTACAACCGGTGTAATGGAAGAAGCTCAGGCCTGCACGCAAACAGCTGAGTGCCTGGAGGCACTACGAAGGCAGCACGATCTTCACTGCGGCCCAGGGACAGCTGCCGAGGGACAGGGCCTCCTGGCAGAGAGGAAATGAGCTTCAGCGGGTACAGGGGAAAGTCCAGAGTGTATCTGCACTTCGGAAAAAGACGTTCCACCTCAGTGACCCCCTGCAAGAGGATTTGATTTTTATTGTTTTTGTTCTGAAAGCCCTTGAAAGCAAAACCTGATACTAGCACAGCATTAAATATAGCAGGACATATCCACAGAGTTGCACAAGAAAAACAATTTAAAAATAGAAACAATGAGAATGAACATGATGCAGAGAAAAAAAAGAGGAAATCCAAAGGGTCCTTTCCTCCCATTGCTCCCCTCCTAACCGCAGGCAGGCTGGTGAAATTTGGGTTAGATAATGGGCTGCACACTCAGGTTCTGGGAAATGACTCAAGAGCCTGGAACTTGAGCTCAACACCAGGAAAACCCAGTGGCAACTGTGTTATTAGCTCCTCCATCTCACTCGAAGGAGCCTCAGTGTGTCTGGTCTTGGCTTTGTGGTGCTTTAAGGTGAGGTAGTGAGGAAGCATCATAGCAGCACTCTGCTTAGCTGGGAGGAGAGCAGGCTGCATGGCATCGGAGATAAATC
Organism: Tinamus guttatus; assembly: GCF_000705375.1. The sequence goes on from NW_010589837.1 coordinate 481,128, forward strand.
TTTACCCCCAAGTCATGTCCTAAGAGTGAATCACCATCCTGCCATGAATGACATACCAAAGGAATAAGAAAACATTCCCCATGTCTGACAAGGCCCTATGCTATGCATGAGGCGGGGGTGTCCTGAATATTCATGTTGAGCGGGCATCTTTGGAGGATAACCACTGTGTTACTCAGCGTTTCTGAAAACAAGGGAGATCCTGGAAGTCATTTCACTTTATTCAAGAGCACTTGGCTGGGTGTCTCTCCACTTTGGGAGCCAGTGGCAACCCCTCCACAAATGTTTCAAGGAGAGGACATGCATGAGAAAGATCTCTTGGAAAGAAGCAATGGAAAAACTCCAAGTTGCCAAAGACCCACTCTTGTCTCCTAAATCTGAGCCCCATGAGGAAAGTCTAGTTGCCCTCTGCTCTTTACTTCCTTCTCCAAGCACTAGGACGTACATGCACAAACTGCCTGTTTGCTCATAACAACACCCCTCCCATGAGCTAGTCGCACTGCGCTAGTAAACAACCCAGAGAAGATACTATCTACCTTCCTTCAAAGCCATGCAACTCATTAAGTAAATAACTTGTCTGAGGAATATGGTGATTAACGAGGTCTCAATCCCCAACTCAGTCTTGGAGACCTTCCTGAAATGTTGATGACTGTCACCAAATGCAACAGAAGGTGCTTGATCTGCCCTGCAGTGTTCAGGAGAATTCAGTGGATGTGAAAACTCAGGAGGAGGCCTCCAGAGATGCCTTCCTAGTTCCCTGGAAGAAAGGGAAAGGCCTGCTCCATATATCTTGACTGGAACATCCTTGACTCTTCTTCTTCTTCTTGTGTTTGCTCAGGAAGCTTTGCCCATCTCAAAGCATGTTGATCTCAGTTTTGATAGGCTCCTAATACAGATATAAGAACTCCACTGAAATAAACAACCTCGTACTGAATTTAGGTATTTTCCAATGACTCCTATAGATTATGGGAGGCCTCAGGCCCTGCTCCTGCCCCATAGGTACACACAAGGTGTGCCTGCTTCAGCTCACCCTCTTTGCATCATTACAACCCTACTGTCCCCAAAAAAGGTGATTCAGGAGAACCTTTTCCACCAAGAGAAAACACTGCTCATGCACATCCTCAGCTGAAGCACCAGGCCATGTCCTTTTTGTTGAGTGGGTGTCCATGTTTTGTCCTGGTCACATGTGTCCAGGAGGAAACAGGAAAGGATTGGAGCAGCCCCAAGGAGATTTCTTTGTAGGCTTCCTTCCATCAACAGGGGGTACACTCCTTGGCCTAAAGTTGAAGCGTGGTCAGCCAAGTGCCCTGGGCAGCAAGACAACTAAAACATGCACATGCCTTAAGGCAGAGCCAAACTCCCCTTCCAGCTCTGCGGCAGGTTTCCTATGGCACTTGAGCCAAATGACCAGGCATGGGCTTTACATCCTCTTCCTTTAGATGTCTGCAATGGATGGATCTACCTAGTCAACGCGGAGACGGTGCTATCTGCAGAGGAACTGTTCCCCTGCTCTATTTTAGACATGCACGTTCGCATGAGCCAACGGCACTCTCAAAATGCCCAGTTCTCTCCATCACCTATGCAGGGAGTCCAGACGCCCAGCCCAGACATGGATGTCTGCCCTGCTGTGTCTCTATTTGCACAGACAAATCCCACCTCTCATGTTTCCATGCCTCAGTTTCCTCCACTATTAAAGAGCAAGACAGACTGAGAACGCCATCCCAACCTAACCCGCGGAAACACAGCAAGGCTTAATTCATTACAGTCTGCAAACCGCTTGGAGATCTCCAGCGCTGTATAAACCCAGAGCTGGTATTTGTTTAACCCTGCCGAGCAGACGGAGGCAGGCACCCAAAGCCACAGCAGCGCTGGCCTCTTGTAGCCAGCCCTGGCCCCACAAGGGGTGGCAGATGTATCAGCTACTGCGAAACAACAACTTCCTTCTTTCTCTTTGCTCGAGTTAACCACGGTTTAGACTGGGATTTCTGCTACGTTTTGTGGCCAGCCTTTCTGGAGACAACCACCCCCTGATGCCGGGGGAGTACGATATGTCTAAAACCACGGACAGTTGTGTTTATTTTGATTCCAGTCTTCTAATCACTTAAAATCCTGGGAAAATGAAGATACTTTACTGGGGTGACATTTTCAGCTTGGAAACGAGCTTCGGTCTGAGGGCGACTTGCTGTCCGGCCAGGCAGGCAGGAGAGCAGCCTCCCGCCTTGCCTGCACTTGGCTGTCCTGCACTTTCCTGTCATTTCAGTTTAACGGGAGTTTGCAAAGACGGCAGCAATGTGCGTGGCCTCCGAGATATTCTGGGGCTTGCGGGCTAAGCTAACCACAGAGGCACACACAGAGCCTGCCCTCTGCGAAAACTTGACACCGCTCTGGAATGTAGAAAATTGCAAGCGATACTTTAATTCCACAGTCATTCAACGGTAGCTCCAGCCATGGGAAATAGTGAGGAAGGCGCTTGCTTAGGAGCACTCACACGCTGCACGTCCAGCCCCCGTCTAATCCACGGCGCTGGAAACCATGCTATCTTTATCAAAATGGGCAGCCCAGCCGAGTCATTCCCACCTGCCTGCCCTTGAATCAGCGAGAAGCGCTGCGAGGAACCGGTGACGGAGCCGGGTCCTCAGGGAGCTGACGCCACCTCCCTGCTCGCGCTGGCACTCAGCGCCGCTGGGCCCGTGGCTCCTGCAAGGGCCTCTCCTCCAGCCCTGCGCGCTGGGAACCCCGCAGCGAGCCCCGCGCAGCTTGGCTAGCCTGCTGCTTTGCCCTCATGCCCCTTCTTTCGCAGTAACATGGAGAAATCGTGCAGGGTGTTTGCCCGAAGGGCTGCCCCGCCGTGCTCCCAAATCCGCGCGGGAGCCATCCCTGCTCTCCCAGGCCTGCACAGTGCTTGGTTGAGCCGCAGCTCCCCGTGCTGCCTGCTGCCTCCTTGTCCCCCTTGCAGAAATGCAGAGCCTAGATAGACACAAACAAAAATGACATGCGAGAGGATATGGCAAACTCAGATAAGCCACATTGTGCCCTACAGCTGCTGACTTCATTACCAGGACAATCTTTAGGCATGGAAGACTCTAACCTCCCAATCTTGCTGACAGTTTTGGAGTTACACGTAATACAACTTTGTGATGAGCCAAAGGAGTAAAGAGAAGAGCACCGGGATGAGGCTGCTTAGATTTCAGGAACTTCCTGATCTGGTTTCAAGTCTTCCTTCCTTCCTTTCTCAAGCTGTCCCCTCCAAAGCCAGAGGTTTTGAAGGCCAAAGAATACTATGATTTGCTTCATCATTGCTAAGGAGGTGCTTTCAGGCCCCTGCTGTCACTCTGCAAAGGAGAAGGGGCTGCAGCTCGGGGGCATCCTGCGGCTGGGTGGGCGGAAGGGGCAGGGGAAGGACAGACATTCCCAGGAACAGAGTGTCACATCCGTGCTGGCCCCTCAGCTGGCAGCTCCGGGGACCTTCCTCCGTTCCTGCATTCCTGGCTGCCGGCCGCTCTGCCCGGCTCAGCCACCATGGGACCGGGCCACGGGGGTCCTCCCTCCGTCTCTCCTGCCTGCCGGGCACCTGGGTATCACCGGGGCCTTTCCGGAGTGGGGGGCTAACCCGTTCACGCAGCAGATGCAAGACGGGCACCAAGGGACGAGGCCCTATTCCCCTCTAACAGCGTGTTGCCCAAGGACGAGCTCGCGTGCAGGACACACCTTCCATCACCCAGCCATGTCGCACCAGGTAGAGAGAAGCATTTGCTATGAGAAAGCCCCTATCCGAGGTCCCTCTCTGCCTTGGGGCCTACCCCAGGGACACACACAGTGCCTGGACGTCTCACGGGGGTCATCACAGCAGCGCCAGAAGAAAGACTGGGTGCTTTTCTTCCACACTGCCTACACCCGGTATATGCTGTACACAACCTGTATTGCGAGAGACGTTGTGGAGGAAAGGGTCACTAGTGTTCAGCATAAAATGCTTCTCTGTCTTTCTGCCACTGAAAGAGTCCCTAGGTCTGTCCCTATCAGTCTGTCCCACATCTGGCTTACTGGCCAGATGGCCTCCAGAGACTTGGACTGGCCAAAGAATAAGTAAAACTGCAAAGAGCGTGAGGCACATGGGGGTGAGGAGCCCTGCATGCGGCAGGGACAACTTTGCAGCCCAAGGAAAGGCCATGTGCTCACTAGGACAGCTGGGATCTCGCTCAGCTGAAAGCCTCAAGTAGCTACGGAGTTGCTGCTCTTATGGCCCCAGCTACTGTCCCCTTTTTTTTTTTCATGTTGTACACATGTTCTAGAACAAATTTTGGCTTGTCCTACGCCAGCAAACTGGTGCTTCCACAGTGGTAAATCTGAGTCTCTGCAGCAGCACTGAACCAAGTCTACATGGAGTCGGTCCTGAGTGCTTGCACTGATGAGGCCCAGGGCCCATATCATGTAAGACAGCCCTTGTGCAAAGCTGTAGAACAAGAGCTTCCTTCAGCACAAAGGTGCCCAGCAAGGTGGACCAAGCAACGTTATCTGCCTGGACTATGTCCGAGAATGTCAGCTGGTGCAAGCACTGGAAATGGTCAGGGTGACCAGTGTTGGCCAAGAAGGACCAAAAGAAGATTCACCACATGGCCACCTTGAAGCCCCAACACCTACAACCCTGGTGTTGCTCTCTTGTGGGCTACCACTTTGGAGCAGAAATCCCTCTTTCTGCAGAGGTCCTGCGGGCTCGGCTCGGGGTTTACTTTATGCTACTTATTAAAGATGAGAGGCGAGAGAAGCTCCTTCTGTGGACCAGCCTTGAGCGCCCTGCCTTGCAGTGGAAGAGGGTAACCTGAGCCCTGGTTTACGCGATGGTCCTTGTGGCTCCAGTCCCCCAGCCAAAACAAAACCAGCATTTTCCTTTTCTTCTTCTTTTTTCTTTTTTTTTTCTTTTTTAACCCTTTCCCTGAGGCCAAACAGAAGGAGTGGGGACACCCTACAGCACTTAGCTGAAGTCATGTTGGCTGCAAACCAACTTAGCTTGGCCAGCTCCCGATGCCACATGCAGCTGTGCCCACTGCGGGCATCAAGTGACCTCCCTTGGCCTGCCACCCAATATCTTCACATCCTTAATAAAAATGCTCCTGCTACCATTACCACCTCCACGTGGGTCAGGGGCAAGGAGGAGGATGCAGCTTCCCTGCTGCCCCGAGGACACACCAAGTTAACATAGTGCAAGGGGCAGGCCATGCTCTTGGCCATGGCAGAGCCGCATCTCCTGGAGGTGTCTGCCACGGTACCAGCAAAAGCTTTGACTTTCATGGCCCCATGGGAAATGCTGTAATGGCCTTTGTGAATTTAAACCGTTGTGGGTGGTAAATACTTGATTTTTAGACACTAAATGCCCTATCTCCCTTCACACACTTGCATTCAGCTTATCCCTTTTCAGAGGTTCTCCAATTTCAAGTGCCCCTTGCTGGTATCAACCATTGCTGGACCTTGCAGGCCAGTTGCCTCTGTGGTGGGCAAGTTCCCACCATGGAGAAAAAGGAGAAATCCACATTCTGCGCAAAGGAACTGCAAGGAGAGTAATGCTGTCTTGGCAAGTGGATAACGGCAGCAAGGACAGACACCACACATTATCTCAAGCACGAAGCGGTCCAAAATGGATAGATACAGAAGTACCTATGGAAGAGAGGGAGAAGCACTTTCCAGATCAGGTGCAGGTCTGAGTGTCTGTTCTGGAAGTCCTGAAGGTTTACAGGAAAAAACAAATTTGCCCAAGTTCAGGCACAACCCGTGCCTTCCATTTCATGTGACCAGGCTGATAACCCCCAGCGAACACAATTGTGCAGCACCGGTCACAGCGCTCACGCCAACGGCCCATTGCACCAAGTGCAGAATAGCGAAAGAGTTAACATTCCCCCTGCCCCAGTTCTTGCACTGTTATTCAATACATTATTGACGTTGAAAAGTCGTCATATTACAATCCAGCAGTCCACGAGTATTAAGAGGAAAACAGAGGCACGCAGAAAGAGACACACACAGCGGAGCCGTGGGCCCCTCCAAGCTACAATTACGTTGCTGCCCAGAAACTTATTTCCCAGATTCGGTTTCCTCCCGCCAGTCTCTCCCATTTGGTGCAAGATTGCCGCGTTCCTTATTCATATTTAATGCGGCAGTGATTTCTTAAATCCAGTTCACAGAGAGGATTATCAAAGGGGTAGGGAGGGCTGACCCCAGATTTTTCTCAGGCTTCAAAAATTCTGATGCTCCAGGGTTAAAAAAAATGAACTCGAGGGAGGCACGTGTGGCCTGGAGCCACGTCTCAACAGTCTCTGCAGAGGCCACTGCTTCCTCCCCGCTGGCCCTGCCACCCCGGGCTCCTCTCCGCCGCGCTACCCACCCCGCACCGGCCCGGCCCCCGCGGGATAAGCGCTCCTTCCCGCAGCGCCTCTTCCCAGCTGAGCTCATGGCCAGGCCTGCCTCTTCTACCCAATGTTAACCTCCGTCTCCTTCCCTTCCCGGCCTCGCGCCTCCGAGCTGGAGCTTCAGGACATTCTTCCACGGTGCTTCCCTCCAACCTTGGGGCTCCTCGCTGCCGAGTGGCCCTGCCACGCTCACCCTCAGCCCTCCCCGCTGCGGCTGCGGACGCCCCACGCTGCAGGGACGGCCATCAGGCTTGCGACAACCGGACACCACGAGCCAGGAGGGAGGAAGAGCAGGGCTGGGAGGAAGAGCAGCGTGCAGCTCTGCCCTGGGCAGCCTTGCTCGCTCATCGCCTCTCCTCCTCCCAAGCCCAGTTCAAAGCCTCCCTGTGCTCCAGCAACCATCCTGCCTCGCCACGTAATGCATCTTTCCTGTCTCTAATTTCCCCGATTCTTGCTAAGCCAAGGGAGGGCAGCTGCTTGCATGATCCCAGCCCGAGCGTAAGCCTAAACCCCTCACGGCAAAACACGAGCATCAAAACTTTTCCCAGAAAGGGCTTTCTTCCTCCTCCCCGATGCACAGCTCAGCCTCTGGGCCCTGAAACAGGCAGCTCAGCCCCAGGGGCAGGAAAAACAAATTGAAAAGCAGAATATAACAGAGTAGAATAGAATAAAATGGAATAGAATAAAATAAAATAATGAAATAAAATAAAATAAAATAAAATAAAATAAAATAAAATAAAATAAAATAAAATAAAATAAAATAAAATAAAAGCTCAGCATGACGGCTGATGTTCAGGCTCGTGGCAGCGCCGGGAGCTCGGTGACATCTGCCAGCCGTGTCGGACCCCTTCCCCAGCTCTCCCGGCAGGTTCTAAATGTCCTTAATTTGCTCTAAGAGACAAACCAGAGCGAGCTGGGTTCTCACACCACTTACGAAGCCAACACGCAAGGCCCTTAAAAGCAGGCGCCGCACGCAGGTCGCGCTGCCTTTTCCTAATTAGAGACGCCTTTTCTCTGGCTGCCCCTGAGGAAGGCTCT